>JBAMBO010002017.1:0-458103 GCA_037044535.1 Lordiphosa magnipectinata
AATCAGGGGTGTCCTGGAAATCTCTAGAGATTTTCGTATAAACGATTGCACTTAACTTGGACTACTTTATTTGTGAAGTGAAAAGAATAAGACCGGCTACTAGATCATATGGAAGGGAAACCGTACGCATTAAATCTCCTTGGCTTTGAGCAGGCGGTTTCAAATCTCCCAACTTTCGTAGTAGCCCGGCATATTTGTGCCCCTTTACCTATAAAGTCAAAGAGCTATAATATGAAATGCTAACGTTTATACGAAAACCTCTAGAGATTTCTGGGACACACCCGATTAAAAAACTTTTCTCCCTATAGGTTTCTAATGTCTCTTCTAATGTCTCTTATCAAAATCATTAGTAATTTTGTCATCATCAGCGTCCATAAAAAAGAATTACACAGTTTTACAAGCATTTGCACCAGAGAAGATAAAAAACTTTCTATATGTAATTTTGGGCGCGGAATTCAAATCATTGAATAACAAAAAGGTTTTGGTTTTGCTGTTTCATAATTCAATTTAGCTTACATTAAAACGAATTTGATTTTGGAAAGGTTAATTAATGTGACCTCAGGACCTAGATATGTAAACAAACCTCGCTCAACACACGTTTATCCAAATATCTCTTAAACCGGACGTGATGGGGGAAAACGAAATTCAGTGGCCAAAAATACATATGGAAAGTTTGCTATCTTCTCTGTCGCCTTCATTTGTGTTATTAGTAAAGTTTTTCCTAATATAGTAACAAATAATACCTTCCAGCAGATGAGTAGATCCTCGTCCTCAGAAAGATGGATGTAGCATGGATGTAGAAACATCTTTTTTAAATGTGGGATCTATAATTGCTGTCCTGTTTTCGTATGTTGAAACCAAGGCTGCAAACTGGTCCTAAACCGAACCCTGAAGAACCGGTTCGAGTTTTTTGTGTCCCTCGAACCGGACAATGAACCGAACCTTTTAAGTCTGTTACTTGCCGAACCTAAACCCAAGCCGGACCGGCGTCGATTCAGCACAATCACTTCAAACTTTCTTACAATTAAAACGGGTAAAAAATTTAAGAAATTATATCCAAAATCGGCTTATTGCGTATTCGAGAAGGAAATAAAGCATAAGTCAAGTTAAAAAACGACAAAAGAAAAATCGTAATCTTCTAATTTCAAAGACCAGACACTTTTGGAAGCCGTTGTAGAGGACGTATGAATAATAACAATAATGGTCCATTAGAGTAAAGATTAACGTTTAACGAAGAGCTAGTTAAATTGCATGTGTCCTCCTAAACAAGAATATGTTAATATCTTGAACGAAAATAGAGTCAAAAGTCTGTCAACTATCTATGCAGCATTTCCTAAACCCAGAGATTAAAACCGTAACCAAAACCGTAACACGTTAAAATTTGAAACCGATCGAGAAAGAGAGAGCACAGCTAACTGAAATCTTTACCTTTACAAGAAATAAATGATTCCTGCGTTTTGATGTCTACAGTGGGTGGCAGACCAGTTGTGAATTACTTTGGTTTTCGGAAAATCTTAAACCCAATTTTTAAAGACAAGGAATGCGAAAACTTAATCAACCCGCAAAATGTTAGAGATAATGTCATTCGCCAATCAGGAATTCTCGCAAAGGACATTCAAATAGAGATCGAATGGAAAGACGTACAAGTTCTCTGGTACCACTGATAGCACTGTGCAACACTAAAAAGTTGATAGAGTCGAGACCAAAATATTCTGAAAGAGTATGATGGTAGTACAAAAACCTTTGCTGTTTTCTTTTTATTGCTTTTTGAAGTTTTCAGCTTCTGATTGGGATTCGCAAGTCCATATCTCGTAAACTATTTGGAATTTCGCTTTGACGTTCTACAGGAAGTTGTTGCTCTTGGCTTGGCTAACAAAACATTTCTAAGTAGCAAATCAAAAAAGTCACATCTTTATACTCAAAATTACAAAAATGTGTTAATATTATCATGTTTTCCCCTCATTTTGTACTGTTTTTCAACTTTGTCTTAAAAACTGTAACGAATTTGACTAAGCAATGCAGTACAAAAACGTAGCTTGGACTTAAATAAACAAACGTTTGGAACATATCAACTTCATTCGATTGGTCCTTCTTATAATGACAGTTTTTGGTACCAATTGGCTGACACAGTCAAAAATTTCGATTGTTTTGTATTAAATTAAGAAAATAGTAAGAAAACATAACTTAAAAACTGTAATAAAAAAAAAATATTTTATTACTTTTTTTCCGAAAATGTTGCGTTTTTTCGAGTTTTTATGACAGTTGTACGTGTTTGTGGGCCTATAACTAAATGAAAGAGTAACTAGATGAAGTTGGTTCGTTCTTACGCTTTGTTTATTTTGGTCTAAGCTACAACTTTGTGCTAAATTACTTGGCCAAATCTGAAACATGTCTCAAGATGAAGTTGAAAAACTGTAGAGAAGTCGTCAAAACTTGGCTTTTTTAGCCAACTTTTGTAATTTTGAGTATGAAGATGTAATTTTTTTGATTTGCTACAAAGAAATGTTTCGTAGGTCAAACCAAGAGCAACAACTTTGTTGAATATTTAAAAGCGAAATTCAAAATAGTTTACGAGATATGGAATCGTTAGTCCTACTCTGAAGCTGAAAAGTGCAATAAAAAGAAAACGGCAGCTAATCGGACTAAACTCAGACAGGGTTTTTATGCTACCATCATACCCTTTCAGAATTTTTTGGTTTTGACGCTAACAACTTTTTTGAGTTCAAAAATGTGTCACAGTGTAACAGACGCAATATGGTAAAAATTGTGAAATTTTTGGGTCTAGAGGATGAGCGCGATCGTCATAAAGACGATAACGGCCTTGCATTCCTCAGGGAGTTCTCCTTCTAGTTGATTTGTATAAGAAATTTGAACTTGTTACATTTACTGAATAAATGAGACTCCAAATGGAGTCGCTTTTGTCTGCATAATTGGTCAACGTGATATTTTATACTAGTAACCGTAACCGAAGAATTAAGTTAATAATCGTAACCCATATCCCACAACCGTAATATAACCTCCTCAAGGTTCAGTCCTTGTTCCCTTACTCTTCTCTGTGTATATCAACGACCTTCCTGACTGTCTGATAGGCTGTGATGTCCATTTGTATGCCGATGATGTACAACTTTATGTAAGTTGACCGTTACGTGAAATACAAGAGTGTGTTAGAATCTGTAATAGGGATCTTGTGGAAATTGGCGAATGGGCTAAAGCAAATGGATTGGGGCTAAATCCTTAAAAGTCGAAATGTTTGGTAATTTACAAGAAGGCTTTTAATGTTTGTGATCTCCCTAAGCTTACAATTAACGATGTTCCGCTGGCATACCACTAACCTGGGAATCCAATTTAATAATACCCTAACGTGGAGCGACCACATTACGAAAGTGTCCGGGAAAACATTCGGGTTAGTTAGGCAGCTGTCGCTTACTCAAAAGCTCATTCCTCTTCATCTAAGGCTTTTGGTCGCCAAAACATGTCTCATCCCGACTCTATTTTATGGTGTGGAAATATTTGGTATAAGTGACGCAAGGAAAGGCTAAAGGCGACATTTAATTCAATCGTAAGATAAGTATTTAATCTTGGTCGTAGAGACCTTATCTCGCACTTTGCTAAACAAATTCTTGGCCTAGATTTAGAGTCGTGGATAAGACTCCGTACTTTATTACTAGTCCATAAGATTCTAACGACAAAAGAGCCTGACTATTTATTTCAAAATATACAACTTGCTGTGTCAACACGCAACGAAAAACATAGTTTGCCAGCGTGTAAACCTGGCCACCTCAGAAAAACCCTTTTTCATTCAGTCTGCCCGCTACTAGAATAACCTGCCGCCTACCTAACCGTAACCGTTATTCGTTTCGGGTTTAATCTCTGCTGAAACCAAAACCTTAGGTTCGATAACTTATCGAACGATAAGTACAAGAACCGGTCCGCGAACCGTACTTTAGAAGGGGTTCAAATTGTCGGACCGAACATTCAGAAGAATTTCATAGGCTGCAAAGTTTGCAGGTTTGGTTGAAACAATTAGTATGATAACACCATGCAACAGACAGATTGCTCCTTGGCCTAAACCGATTTTTTTCTGATTCGTCGGGGGTCCCATATAAGGAACAATTTTAAAAAAATTAAAATTTGACTTTTTTTATTTTCACTTTTTCGAGAGGTGAGCTTATATATTTCACCATAACTTCCCAACTGCAAAACCTTTTATAAAAAGCTATATGTATATAGAAGGAAAGGTATTAAATACTTTACTTTTTGAAGTTAATGGTTTGGGAGTTATTAAATTTTGAATTAAGAAATTATGTATTTCTTTTTGCAAATTTTTTTACGATATTCGGACTAAAAAACTCTGAAAAATTCGGAAAAAATTATTCTAATCAGTTTATTATTATGATCGTTAAAGTATATTAACTAGGCGTCGAACAAGCATCTATGTTACTCCAGCTCTGAAACTCATCATCCCAAAACCCAATTCTCTGAATCCGTAATTTCGATCGTTTCAATATTTTAACGAGTTGAATGAAAATCTATGCAATAATTTACAAAAAAACAGTTTAAATAAATACCTCAGCACATCAATAACATGGCTCAGTTAAAATCATGCACACAGCCCATTTAATGCCAGGGGGGGCAGAGCCTGGCCAAAGCCACAGTCATCCTCACCGCCATCCTTCCTTCCTCTTCCCCTGACCAGGAGTTTATAAATATTGCTCAACTGTTTGGAATAAAAATGTCAACACACTGAATGGGGGCATTCACACACAAATACATACATACTATACGTAAAAAATGCATAATAGAGTGCACACAACGTGTCGCCAACCGCTGCCAACGTGTGTAGTTTGTTCCTGCCGCCAGCGTAGATGATGTCCTTTTTTGCGCATAGCCGGAGGGCTACAAACAGTCAAACAAACGCAACGTAATTCAAAGGAAATTCTTTTTTGTTTTTTTTTTTTTTGGTAGGTGTTCCTTAATAAAGAGCCGCCAATGTGGCCCAGCTCCAACTCGCCTTCGCTTCGATGTTTGACCAGGTCCGGGTGCGAGTGTTAAATGTTTTTGCGTCAATTTGTCGGCTTTATGTGGTGTGACCTACAAAAATGTGTCCTGCAAATGCAAAAGGTGAATGAAGCCTAGTATCTTACCTGGTAATGGACAGGAGGGCGTCATGTGGTGAGACTGAGCAGAGGCCTTTTGGTAATGACATTATCAGCCGCAAGGACGTTGGCCCATGGGAGTCTCACGAACCCCCGTTGTGCACGTCACTAAACAAATGATAAACAGTTATTTGTTGTTTGCTGTTGTTGCCATGATCTCTTGATCTTACCGAAACGCCGATTGCCTAATCCTGGGTGTTCCTGCATTTCCAAATTGTTGACAACACACATTCGTAAGGCTTTTTGTTTGTTTGCGCAACAATTTTATTCCGGGAATTGGTTGCAAATCGGAAGTAAATTACATTTGTGATTATTTTTGGTTTTCTGTTTTGCCGTTAGAACTTTAATCCGCGCTGCCAGCTCTTGCGTATGCACTAGTGGTGAACTGAAAACTATCGGTTAGATTTTAAGTGGTACCAAAGCGTTGAATCAGTGCGCTTATCCACTTCTTTGCTATATTAAAAAAACCAACACGATATTTCTTAGTGTAAATAAGATATTTATTAAATGTTTTTCTTATTTCTTTGTACAACTAGATCTGCCCCAAAAAAAGCACTTGTCCAACACTGCTTCAAGTTTTAACAAGTGGACAGCCCCTAAAACGGGACACACAGTGATAAGAGAATAGACAATCAAAAGTTACGCACGCCTGCGGCGGGACCAACATGGTTGCAGTTTCACGTTTCATTCAGGAATTTAGTTAAAAATTAAATGTTTTGTGTTGAATGTGTGTGTGAAAAATGTCAAATTGATTGGAAAAGCAGAACAGTTCATAGCAAAATTTAACGACCGCGTCATTGTGTAAGTTGATGAATCAAAAAAAGACTTTATTCATTAAAATAAATTTTTACCGCAATTTTGTGTTGCCACCTAGTCTGCAGCTCAACTGCAGCTTAACCCTGCCACAGGTGTGTGGGCGCAAAACCAACTGCAAATTGTCTGCTTTCAGCAATTTATCAATTTAAATAAAATTTGATAATTAGCTCACTCTCCACACCCACACCCCAACCCAGGCGGAAGTAACTAGTTTGGCCAGCTTGATTTGTGTGCCTTTTTTCTTGTTTTCTCGTAATCTCGCTGTGTCTTTTAATTGCGTGTAGGCTTCATTTAGATTTCCAGCTCTTAATTAAACACAATACACATTTTCCGGCTTTTTGCAGATTTTTTTCGTCATTTTGTTGTTGTTGTTGCTGTTTAATGGGGGTCTTAATTGCGTGGCATCTTTTCTGAACATCTTAATTACACAATAAAAATGATTTTAGTCGCGCTAAACCAACACAAACCAAATAATAAACTAAACAGTGTAAGTTCATAATTTTATGGCTCGTTTAGCTTTGGGGTTAAAGATTCATGTTTCGGCTCTACAGCAGCACCGTAACCGTAAAAAGATCCTCGGGGGCCACCAAATAGTCATATTTACGTGTAGCCACACGCATAAAGCACAATTTATCATTGGGATCCAAGTCTCGTACCGCACTTTGGGCTAACTTCAGAAAATTGTCATTTAAATGCTTGGCGATGGCCTGGGCGGTGGTATTATCCAGGGATGTGCTCAACAGGTTGTTGGTATTACATTCAGATACCACATAACCCCGAGCATGTTCCACAATGCGTTCCGTTTGCTCAGCATTCTGGTTGATAATCTGCTCCAGCAGTTTTGAATTGGACTTGTACATATCGGTTGGAATATTTTTCAAAAAAATATATATTAAGCTCCGTTCTATATGCCTCGTAGATTTACTCTGATAAAGCAGGAATGATATACTAAATTATATTTTGAAGTTAAGTCTGATCGTAGATGGAAAGACTACTTCGTTGTGGAAAAAGTCTTAAAAAATTAAGGCCAAAAGTCAAACAACTCAAAACTTTGTAAGAAATCAATATTGAATCCAGCGCTGCAAACCCAAAAATTTTTTCTGAACCTCCGGTTTGCAGGTTCGAACCAAAATTTACCAACGGTTAAGGTTCGGAAATTTGAGGTACGAGGTTTTTGGGCTTTGCATTTGGTTCGAACCTTGGCGTGAGATTGGCGCTCGTTTGCTGGATATGGACTTCCTTTATATGCTAGTGTATAAATCTTCAGTCCGATTGATTATGCTTTCTCGTATGCCCTTTAATCAGTCTTTCACTCACAAAATTGAGCATCGATTGGTGTTTATTCGCCGCACTTGGAACTTTTTCTCAGAATGAATTGATCAAAAATGCCTTTGTCTTCATTTGAAGGTGCCGTATTAAATTTGCTGCATGCCCGTCGGTCGTATTTAGTTTGCATTCGTGACATTCTGATTTATCAGTGCTGACTTTGAATGTAAATTTCGTAAATTATAAATTTGTCGTCATTGCTTCACACCTTCTCTGTCAAAACTTCTCAAACGAAATGAAATGCGCGTTTTAATTGTTCTTACTTGTGTGTTTTCTGTCTCTTTCTATTGAACCGGGAATATTTGATTCTCATCTTCTACTCTGTCACATAAACATATAACATATAACAGAGCAAAATCCAAGTTTATCTGACACAAAGCAGCTATCAAGAAGACAAGAAGTCGGCTTTTAAAAGAATTATTATTCCGATTGCCTTTTTTACTCTTTTTATACGCGTTTTGTGGAGAATCTATACTTTTGTTTTGGCTTTCTTTGATATTATCGGAAAGAACTACTCCTTAACTTTGAAATAAGCTATCCCAAACAATTGTACGATTTTTTCCAATGAAGATATACCATTTTTAGTAATTGTATCCGTTTTCACAAAAAATCGATTATATTGTGTCTGCCCCAAAGTATGCAATGAGTGTTGTTGATAATTTTCATTGAAATTCTATAAAAATTACTAGCTTTTTGGTAGGTAATTTGGCTGTAGGTAATTTGGGTATGCTATTATATGTATTTAAAATGGAATACCTTCGTTAAAAATAATCGTACATTTCTTTGGAATAGTTTATTTTAAAGTTAAGAAATAGTAACTTACGATAATATAACAAAAAGTCAAAACAAAAGTATAGGTTGCCCACAAAACGCGTCTGAAAAGAGTCAAAACAGGCTCTTTTTGCAACTTTAAGCTCAAATTACCAAAAATCTCGACGTAATGGACCATTTCAATCATCTAGAACTACCCCCAACCGTTCAATATACTGGACCTTGTTGCCTAGTGTTATCAGACCTCTTCTCTATACCGAGTTTCAAGAATAAAAATCTCACCCAATTTCATCTAAAACTTTCAAAGAGGAAAGGCAAGTCGAAAGGTCAAAGAGAGAGAGAGAAAACAGTCGAAACTCTGGAACATCTTGACTGTAACCGACCCTCTACCGATGCTTCTTCCAAAGGGAATAATCCTATTTCGTTCTGTTGATGATACTTGGTGAAATAAAAAATTATTCAGACTTGCTCTCATTTTCATTTTCTCAAAAATTTGGAGATTTTGAGCGAAAGTTTGGTAAGAATCCCGGTTTTAAACTAAAAGTGAATATGGGAACACGGTTGATTGAAATATCTTTCTTTGTCAATGTTTCCGTTCGGTTTGGTCTAAAAGTCTTTGTTATATGTATAAGGATATATAATATAAGGAGAAAGACACCCTTTTTCAGTATTCTACTAAGTGCGAATTGCAATCTGAGGTTTTCAAATTTCGGAAATAGCAAAAAGTTTCGGGATATTGATCTAATAAAATTTTGTATGAATGTGGCGACCAAAGGTTCGAACCCTTGGTAAAGTGTAAGGTTCCTGTAATGTTTTGGTTAGTGCATGGGTTCATAGATGGTTAGACAGATCTTTGCCTTTACTTTCTGTCAAAATTTAGACATACTTTGGTTGAGAAAAACGCTTCCAGTTTTCCAAGATATTTAAAACCTCAATCAGTTGTCGAATGGACCACATTCCTTTTTGTAATCATTTATAGGTCCTCTGAAAAGGCTTTCAAAAGTGGTCTTTAAATTTTGGAAAGAGATTCATCTTCTACATACATATATGGTTAAGATTTGCTTTTTTTTCCGGTTATAAAATTGAAAAAGTTAAAAAAGTTTTTAAGAAATTGACTTTAATGATAGTTTGAACCGAAACTGCTTTTTATATAGGGATCCGGTTTAGGTTCGGGAGGTTATATACTTGAAATGTTAGGGCCAGTTCTTTGGTGTTCGGTTTAAGACCTGTTTGCAGCCTTGAGATTCTAAAATCTTGCCTAACTTCGAATTCAATCCCTACCCGATTCCGAAATTTTGGATATCTCGTCCCGTTCCCAGCCCTAGTTTAAACCTTCGGACCAAATATTTGCAATTTTGCCAAATAATGTGCCTGAGGCCTGACTGTACTTTTACAAAGCTCTTGTAAAACACAACATTATATAATATTTAATTAACGTAAAAGGCTTAAGTTTCTAATTATTAGAAATTCTTAATTTATTTCCCCACTTTCCCAGATGAGCGGCAAACGTACACGCAGTTTCAAATGCGCTGTCCATCAACGAGATCGTGAGGTTTGCTCTGAGAACGATTTTCAGCTGGTACTAAGTGAGCCGCCGCTCTTTAGGAAAATGGTGCATGCCGTGGCTATGGAAGTGCTACCAGAGGAGCGTGATCGAAAATATTATGCAGATCGTTATACCTGCTGTCCACCGCCTTTCTTTATCATATTAGTAACCGTGATTGAGGTGAGTTTTTGCAGTTGGCATCTAAATTAAACTTGTTAACATTTTTTATTACCGCAGTTGGGCTTCTTCATCTATCACACATTGGCCGTAGGCGAGGTGGCACCCACAGGTCCCATACCCACCGATTCCATGTTCATTTATCGCCCAGATAGACGTCATGAGATTTGGCGTTTTTTATTGTATATGGTACTCCATGCTGGATGGTTTCATTTGGGATTCAATGTGGCTGTGCAGCTGCTGTTTGGCCTGCCGCTGGAAATGGTGCACGGCTCGTCCCGAATAGCCTGCATTTATTTCTCTGGTGTGTTGGCTGGTTCACTCGGTACCAGCATTTTCGACCCGGAGGTTTATTTGGTGGGCGCCAGTGGCGGTGTTTATGCCTTGCTAGCCGCACATTTGGCCAATGTGCTGCTCAACTATCATCAGATGCGTTATGGCGTGGTGCGTTTGGCATTTATTTTGATTTTTGGTAAGTTCTTGACTTGAGACTTGAGTCAACAAAAGGCGGTTAACGATATGTTTTTTTTTTAAATTTAGCTTCCTTTGATTTTGGCTTTGCCATTTATGCCCGCTATGCGGGTGATGATTTGCTACCCAGTCAAATGGGTACCAGTTCTGCGGCTGTCTCTTATGTGGCTCATCTGGCTGGCGCTGTGGCTGGCCTCACTCTGGGGCTGTTGGTTTTGAAGAATTTCGAACAGAAGCTGCATGAGCAACTGCTTTGGTGGATCGCTTTGGGCACCTACACAGCCTGTGTGGTATTTGCCGTAGCCTTTAATATACTCAATGGCTTTGCCCTGTTCCATATGCACGAGGAGAAAATTCGTGCAACGGAAACCTATTTCAATGACTTTCAGGTGTAAATTGATTTAATTTTTTTTGTATTTCGGTTAATTTTTGTCTTGTTTATTAAGTTCCGTTGAAGTTTTTTGTTGATCCCATTTTTGTATGGTTTATTTGTTTATGTAAGTTCGAATAACTGCGTGCAATATACGTAACTTTTGTTTAATCCGATATGATAGATGTATATCCATTGATATATATGGACAATCGTTTTTTCTATACGTAAAACCAAGCGCATTTGTTCTAGTTAAGTACAAAGTGAAATAAGAAACAAAAGAATCCAAAATATTTACAACAATCGAACTGATTAACTTAAGTGTAAAAAAGAAAAAACAAAACATTGCTAATGCTCAAGGAATTCGAAATTTATGCAAAAGACTAATTAATTAAGTTGAAAGCTGTATAATAAAAAAATAATGTGAAATGTACCAAATGAGAATGGGAAACCGAAATTGAAACAAATGCAAACCATATTCTAAATTTACAGGCCTTACACAAATTGGATCTAAAACCTACCTCAAAGGGGTTTCATTGCACATTGTACATAGAGCTGCCTGCCCTTATCTAAGTATCAACACTGCCAGTCACAAGCACACCCCACATATTTTTGGGGTAGATTGTATTTTACAAAAGTTTGTTGTACAGAAAATAAATTGCAAATCAGTTGAACCATTTGTTGTTAAACTTTTCTTTTAGTTTCAGGCAAGCTAAATATAATTGGAATCCTGCTGTCGGAACATTCAATAGCCATGCTGAATCTAGAGAATCTAAAAGAAACTCTTTTATGCATGATAAAATCGATTTAGATTTCGTGAAAGCAAATCTAAATCAGTTGACAGAATGACCCTTTTTGCGCACTGATTTGATTTAGACTCGCTGAACAGTTGTTAGTGTGACCAAACATCTGATTGACAATTGGCGCAAAAGTAAACAGAAGGCCACGGCTATGGCAAAACCTTTTTTGGAGTTGCAGTAGAAGCAATGAATGAGAATTGAAACTTTATTTGAATATTAATTGTCTCCAATCGCCTCCATATAGCCCACACAAGTGTCGGGGTCGAAGATGAACAGTTTGCGATGCAGTGCCTCCATTTTAGTCACTACTTTGATTACCTCCTGGGCCAGAATGCCTTCCACAACATCCACGGCTGGCGATATCTGGGCAAACAGTACGTACAATGGCTCGTTACTAAAGCAGGGCGGGCATCCACTCACGAATTTGTTGTGCTCGACGAAATGTTCGTGGCAGATTTTAGTCTTCGACTTTTTGTTCGCAGAGAATAGAAACGTTTCTGTCTTGTGTGTGTTCGTGCGAACATGTTCGTCAATGGATGGGAACAAGTGCACGAACATCATTCCACCTTTTGCCTCCTTCCAGAGAAGTCATCTAGCAGAAAGATAATCTGAAAACCCAAGGAGAAGGTTAAATACGAAAAGGTGTCCATGCCCGTGCATTGTTCTGCTTCTGATTCTTCAGCAATTTCATTCTTCACATCAACGCGATCCCAGATTCAAAACCAGGGAGTCGGACCTTAAACTGTTACAGACCATCCGTGATGATCTACTGTTTACATCGGCTCTTATGCAGGGCATCCAAACCCGAATTTGTTCGACTAACAAATTTATGAAACAAGAATTATTTTCCCCACTAACCAGGCGAACATTTCTCACGAACATCATTTGCTTGAAAATCTCAACAAGTAAACATGAAAATATGCAGCGAAAACTAACACAATCATGGCCTAGATGGGGATACAAATTAGCTTAAAGCATTATTTCATCATTTTGGGGACATTCAATAAATGCCAGCCACAATTCATTGCTCATTTGGGCACGTGTTCACTCAACAAATATTTTTGACAAATGATGTTCGTCCACTTGTATGTCATCCAGGGACGAAGGAATCGTTTGCACGAACCCTATACAAGATATATACGTATTCTTGACTCAGCATCAACCAGCCGAGTCCGCAAGGTGCTCCTTTAGGACTCCCTGTACGGTGCGCTCCGAAAAGTGTCCCAATGGAGTTATATCCGCCGGAACAAAGTGCCTTTTCAGTATGTATGGTAAGAGTGTACCTAGAGGACTCTTGACATGTAGTGATTTCGGCATCCCAGAATGCTCACTCAGATAACTTGCAAAGGCTCCGATGCGAAGTTCTCTATTAGCCACTGATTTTTTGCCACGGCCCCCTCCCGCCATCCGCAATTTGATAACATAAACGGCAGTATCTCGCGATCAGTTTTAATGCTCAGATAATGGTTCGAAGAGGAGTCCCTACGGTTTCTCAGAGTACTCCTAATTTTATGTAAAATTCAAAATGATTTAATTCGATTATAACTAGAAGCACTGAACTAGATAAAGATCCCCGGCATGAAGGATCCTCAAGTTATGCGTAAAAAACGGACCAGTGTAAGCATCACCCCACACCCAGTTCCCATAACCACAAGCATTCCGTTCGCATTTGATGAGGTAACTTTAGATACTTGCAACAGCACAACGACAACGGTGCGCTACTTTAGAGTTTAAGGGCTTAAGATAAAACTCTGGCAAATCTCAGCAAATCTGGACAGGTCTCACTGGGAACGAATTGCAAAAAATCTCTCTTGAATCGTGAGCAATTGCGTTAGGGTACCTGCAGAAGGAGTACAGCCCGTCATGCTTCAATAGTCGTTCTTGACGCGCACGGTCTTGTTTTTTTTTATAATCGTTGTTTTGATTGAAGCTATAATGGAACTATCGACATGATGCCTATAAATTGAATTAACGGGACTCAGTGCTGCCTCAATGATACGCGATAGGGAGTGCTCATTATTGGACTCCACCTTCAACTCCTACTTCGGCTAGCGCTCACAAGAAAGACGCTCCTTAACGAGTGTTCTGGTTTGGGAGTCCCTTTTCTGTCACTGCTTCGGAAATGTGCTCCGGCAACGCTACCTTCGCGGTGCTGCTTTGGGAGTCCCTTTTCACTCCCGCTTCGGAGCGCTCAGAAAACGCTCCTTTCGAGGTGCTGCGTTGGGAGTCCCTTTTTACTCCCAGCAAACAATATGTGCGTTTTCTGACACTTTTCTGACACTTTTTTATGTGCATCTACCGTCATAATGTGCACAAAAAAGAGTCCGGAATGAGCTTTTCTTTCTATGAAAACGGTCGCACTTAATGTGGAAGATTTCTGACTCTTTTCTGACACAGATATAAGTACTTTCACCCTCCCAATGAAGCATAGGAAAACCTCATAAAATACACATAAAAGTTACTTTTCTAGGCACTTGAAGGAGTACTAAAAGGCTCTTTCCAGACGCATATGGGAGTGCAGATTCGAAAATGCTCAGACATAAGTGCTTTTTATGAGCCCGCCCTTAGATAGCGCTGAATATGCTCCGAATACCCTCAAATGTGTTTACTCCAAAAACGCTCTTAAGCTCGGCTCTTTTCAGACACATAATTTGGAGCGCTCCGAACTTGGTTTGCTAGGTCCTACTTCGGAGCGCTCTGCATATGGCTTCTCTGCGAACAAAAAGGCGAACACAAAAATCTGCCACGAACACCTCAACTAACGACAAACATTTCGTTGAACAAATTCGTGTGTGGACGCCCTGCTTTAATCAGCCTCAAAGTCGATTTCGTTAATTCTTTTAGTATGGCCATTACTTTCTCACTTTTTCAGGGCACAATGGACGTTTTGTATGGAGCTGCTGTGAACAGCTGTTCGACGAAATCTAAATCAAATCTAAATCATTTTAAGGAATACCACTGTAATTTCAATTCATTTAATTTTGGTTACGGAAGCGCACTTTTGAAAAAATGTTAATGGAATGGAGATTCTGTGACGTAACAGTGGAATTTTTTGTTTGAAAAGCGACGCATTCTTCTATTTTACCTTCGCATTCTTCGCATTCTTCTACATTCCTTCTACTTTTGTATCAAAAACTCGGAATTTCGGTATGTCAAAAATTTAGAAAAATTCTCTGACCTCTTTTACTTAGAAATCGCCAGTAATAGATATACCAAGTCCAATCAGTTAGTCATACCAATCATCTGCCGGGGCTAAGCATAAACCATCTAAAATCGATGGAAAATTCAATTGACTTGGTTGAAACTTCAGCTGCAGTAAATAAATCATATCAATAAAACTGAGCAACCCAAGAAAGCACTTGGCATTGCTGCTGCTGCACTCCAAGTCCCTCCGTCGTCGTCGTCGTCCTCCGTTCTCTGGCCAACATGTTTATAAAAAGTACAAGTTAATATTTATGTAATTCAACAGATACAGCAGAATGGACACAACAAGGCAGATCATTACATTGACATATTCATGCATGGCACACACACACACACACTCGATTGAATTCCAAAGAAGTGCAGACGAAACAATGCCCAGCCCCGACGACAGGGAAGACGGAGCACGCGACCATGTAAAAGTGCGGACATTGCGTCGTCCCACGCCAAGAAATCAACCTGCAAGATTCTTGCGACTCTGTTCGAGCTTTTTTGTTACTGGATGTGGTTGTGGTCGCTCTTTATCGGCAAACATGGACGCAGACTGTCTGCCTGCTTATCAACTGGTGCTCTTGTACCTGTCATAAGGCCAATGGAAATATATTGGTGGCCCCAGGAATGCATGTGGATGAGGAGAAACAGAAACAAGTGAACTCCACTCGAGTCAACTTTTTAATAAACTGCCGCCCAATGAACAAAAGGCCACTTCAGGTGGAGTGAAAGGGTGAAAGGGCTCAGCCCGAGGACTTTTTCTCAACCATTTATCTCACTTGACGCCGGCGCCGGCAAATATGGAAATTTGTTTGGCCCGCTCCCATTTTTTTGTTTTTTGCAGTTCCTTTTTGTGTCCTTTCAACCGCTTCATTAAACACTTGCCGCACACTGCAATGTCCTGGCCAGCCAAGTGTCCTTATGTCCTTGTGGTATAATTAATTTCTGCGGCCTAGAATTTTTCAACAAAAAAATGCTTAGGGACTCGAGTGAGGACGGCGGTGGGGGTTGAGCTTAACAAAAGAACTCAAAAGGAGTTCCGCTGCGGAAAACGTAATTATACGAGGGCAATTTAATAAGTCTGTGGCATCTACTGTCAAACGGCCTCATTAACAAGCAACATTTCATCTAACTAACCTTTCAAACTACCCTCGTAACATTAAAAAACTCAAAGAAATGCAAAAATAATAAGCTTCACTCATGTGGCCGGAATCTGCAAGGATTTCATTTGCCTGGTCAAACACACAAATTAACAAATGACCCACTTTTAGGCCGCAACGTAATCAGATTCTGTCACCCTAAGATCCCCCGCTCCATATCCTCGCCCATATAAAGTTTCCTTCAGCCAACAGGCCTCAATCTTAGGATATGAACACCGCGTGTCCTTTATGGCCACCTTTTAGGTTAATTGCTTGTGTTGCATTCTAAATACATATAACCATTAATCGTTCGACTGGTCATATGAGGTCATTTGGGGGGGAACTTCCTGGACGTGCGACAAAATTAGTTTTCATTTATGCGCGGACGGCAAAGGATAACTGCCTGACACCACCCAGCACCTGTGCGTGCTAGCTGGCAATTTTGTTGGCTTCCCGTTTGTCGTCATCGCCATCATCAACGTCTCCGTCGTCGTCGTCAGACAACAAAGGATTTCAGCGGGTGGAGGGCACAACTGTCAGAGTCGTGGCAGACATTTTCATAATTTTCACATGCTCAAGTCCCCCCGGGTCTTTCTGTGTGTGTGTGTGTGTGTGTGTGTACGAGTGTATGTCGTAAGGAGCTAAAGCCGGGCGTGCCGCTTAATTGCCCAGGCTCTTTGGTGTGTGGAGCTGGGGTAATGTTATTAGAGTAGTCTTCCAATGTGAGTGTCACCTGCTGGGATTTGTAGGCTGGCAGCGAGAGTTTCATGCACAAGGTCGATGTAGGACGCTCTGAAAGCATAACTAAAGGTGAAACTTTTGGATTTGGTACTTAAGACTCACTTGAAGGTAGTTTTCATAACTCAGCCCATTGTTTAGTGTTTTCGGAAGCAAGTTTGAGTTTATCAAGTTGGCTCTATCGCTAGACTCTGACCAAAAAACCAGAACTTTATGCTTGAATCCGAGTATAAACGTTGTAAATAGTACGGTAAGTAAGAAAATACTTTATTCAAGTACAATATTCTTATTTTAAGTACGATTTTTCCATTCCGAAATACTTGATTTGTTTTAAAATACTTTTGATCCTGCTTTTAGGAGTTAATAGTCTTAACCAGGGAATCAAACCGAATCGTATTTCGGTTCCGGTTGCAGTTCTGGTACGTACCGAAACTTGTGTTTCGGTAGAAGGTTCTGTTTTGGTTCTAATAATATTTCGGTATTCGGTTCCGTACCGGTACCTGCTTTCTTATTTCGGTATACCGGATCGTACCGGTATGAACCGGTAAAATATGAAGAAAGAGCGGTCATTGGTTATGCATTCATTCGATTTTTAGCGAAGACTTAATAAAAGTTATACGCTTACTTGCCCTTCTGAAAGGCCACACAATTGTGGAAATTTTGTAGAGTTTTTTTAATTTTTATAAACGAGAGTTTTTTCGGGTTTTCGGGTTTCACTATTTAAACACGGTTTTCTATTTACAATGTCTCTATACGTGTTTTTTCTCTTCACGGTTTGTCGATATGGATTTTTCTTTCTGTCTCTTTGTCTGTCTGCTTGTCATTTTAATTACAGCTTCTGTCTTCGTCCATCTTCTACAATCTACTGCGTTCTACTCTCGGTTTCGTCATCTTCCATTCTCTATACAGTGTGACCATAATTAGATTTTTTACCAAAACCTTAACAATTAAATATAGATACATTTATATATCTTGGCGGTAATTTTCAAATAATTCCAAGGACTTCAATTTGGAAAACGTTTTAAGCTCAGAAAAGTTGATCACTATTGATGCCATTAAGTTTTAAGTTGAACAGAAATGGATAACACAAGTACTTTTCAGTTTCGAGGTTAGCATTAGCATGACATTATAATGTGGGCCTAAGAATAAAGGATGCAATATTTTTCAAGAGACTGGTCTCGTGTTTTTCTATTTTACAATACAAAAGTTTTAAAAGACCAGACTCCTTCTTGTTGGAAATTGCTTAAAAGTCCCCCCAAACTAAGTTTCAGCTTTGAAGTCTAGTCGTTGCACTCAGAACCGAAACTGTACCGGTACAATGTTTAGGTTCTTTTCGGTCTTTTAGGTTCCAAAAATATCGGTACTCGTATACCGGTACACAATCAATTTCAAATATCGGTTCCAGTTCCGGTTCTTTTCGGTGTACGGTTCCGGTTCTGGTTCCGGTTTGAATCCCTGGTCTTAACTCTTAAAATAAGAACACAGTTGAGTTATAAATGTTCTTCAAAACGGAACAGTATCAACTGAAATTAAGTTCTTAAAAACGGGACAAGAACAATTAAGAACAAAATCCTTTAACTTCAAATAAGAACAAGATGTTCTCAAAATTCTTGACAACAAAAGCTCCAAATATTCTTGGAATGAGTAAAGTTGTTCTCAATCGGATAATATTTGCTTTGTACAACACCGGTTATCGGCAGAGAGAGAGAGAGAGAGAGCCACGGTTGCCACACTTGGTGTTTTTGCACCAAAAATGGTGTTTTGTTTTCCTTTTAGTGCACTAGCACTTTTTTTATTGGAATTGGCTCTTTTGCATGGGGCCCGAAAAGGACGTAGAAATTAAAAAAATTCCAAAACTTCTGCGAAGTAATGCTAATAAATTGTACCGACTCCCATATTATTAGAGTCAAAACCAAAGTAAGCTCCTTCACAAAACACCCCTAAAAAGGTTCAAAATAGGCATTATAAGCCACTTTAGTCCCAAATTACCAAAAATCTAGTCGGGATGCACCATTTTCGAAAGCAGATTCGTGTTCAACACACGAAAATCATCTAGAATCACCACCAACCCTTCAATCTACAGAAAATTGTTGCATAGTGTAATGTGGAATGAAAGCAGAAGTGTGTTTTCCATATTTTCAGGAAGCAATTATTACCTTTAAAGGCCGATTTCACATCTTTTACAAAGCACTAACTGTCACATAAACTAACAAGTAACAGAGTATATTCTAAATTTATCTGGCATATAACAGCTATATAGCAGATGAGAAATCAGCCCTCAACGAATATATTAATAAAGTGCTAGGTCGTTAAGAGGAAATTTTTTACAGATTGGAAGAGTTATTTACTCAAAAAATGAAATGGATGTCTAATTTAACGAATTTTTGAAAGAGATATTATGTACTTTAGCCAATTTTGTTGACTCTTTTTTAATGAAAATGGCTATTTTTAAAATTTTTTTTGGTGTAATCTAATATTTTCAAATGGCAACCATGGAGAGAGCGATTTGGCTTTTTTTTCGATCTCTCTCTTTCTTGTTTTTTTTTCAACTCAACTTCTTGTCAGCTCAACCAAGCATAAGTAGCCCTCTAGATGTGAATCTGCAAAAGTGTGCAACGGCTGAATGTGCTGGCGCGTCATTCCATACGTTAAGCGCAGAAGGTACTGGGTTCAATTCCCTGTCAAGCCCCGAACAAATTGTTCTGTGTTTTTCTGAAAAACTTGAATGAAACGAATCAGTTGAAGGTCGGTCCTTAAAGTTTGTTGTATAGCGAAGTTTTTGATCCTACGGAATATGTGGGTGGAGAAGCAGCAGAGCATATCCGGGCACACCTCTGCCTGGCTTCCAATCCAAAGAGGTACATATCTCCCCGTTCCCTGTTCCTCTCAAATGTGAGAAACCCGCTCACTCCTGATCGATTCTAAACCAATCAAATTTTTTACCCAGTCGAGTATGAAATGTTTTTGAAAACGGAACAATATCAACTCAAATAATGTTCTTAAAAACGTAACAATATCAACTCGATTTGAGTTTTTGCGATCTCAAAAAATTGTTCTTGAAGTGAGAACATTGTACTGCGAATGAGAAAAACCGTTCCTGCACAGTTTTTGGTAAAGTTGGTGCTCATCTTGAGTCCAATGCTCTCGGTTTTTTCCCTCTGCGTGGATTGACTGCCATGTGATATCTTATTAAAATGTCCACTTCTTTTGAGTAAGTCTTCGAATTCAATAAGAGATTACAATTCCTTGTCTGGCAATTCCTTCAACTATAATGGATTGCAATCCATTCTTATCATAACATTCACTTCCTTTTGCATGCCAAAATGTGGCATATCCTGAAAAAAAACCACTACAATTTCTCATGACACGCACCTGTGACGAGGACGAGGACACGGACACGGACACGCCTTCGCCCTTGTGCCTGGGCGCTGGCTTTTTGCGTGCTTATGACATCTCACTACCGGCTCGCCTGCTCTCGCACAGTTAACAAATCCCAACGGACACGAATTTATGTTTGTTTGAGCATATTTCACCGTTAAGTCATTCGTCAGACGTTTGTCACAGAAAATGGAAATGAACAAAAACAAAAAAAAACACAACATAAAAACAAGGTGGAAAATAGTCGTTGGATACAACTGTTTTTACACGGACAAAGGATACCAATTGGCGCTGATTAATGCTAGCAGGTGATAATTTAGCCCTGCCACGCCCAAAGGTTTACAAAAGTAAATACTAATTTAGGTGAAGGAGTATGCAAATTTCAACGAATTGAATCAACACTGAGTGAAATGGGCTAAATTTTTCTAAAGAATAAAACGGAGAGTTCAACAACCATTTGGTTTGGCGAAGTGGTGTGGATTCACGGTAGAGCACTGAATTATAATTTTAAAAAACGACTAATACTATTAAGCTGGGAAATCCATGCATTCCGTCCCACGGAACCGAACAAAGGTTTTAGGACACCTGAAAATTTCGAAATATCAAATTAATCTCAGCTTGTGATTTTTTTTTAAGCCTTAGGGTCGTCGCACAGAAAACATTTTGGGAAATCACTCAACTAGCATTGTTCAAAGCAGCGCTGGGCCCGTTAAATGAGTTTGGGAGCAATCCAACAATATGGTCGCGCTTACTGCGCCATCTGCTTGTGCGGTCTGGCGCCGGTACGAATAAATTTTGTTGTTTTAACTCACTTTGAATCGAGGCAATTGGACTATTTGTTGTCTGCAAGCGAGGCAATTTCTTATGCCTCTGAGTGACGCCAGTTTTTGAAAGATAACTCTCAGAGCAATGGAAACAAAGGAGTGCCCACCGCTGTTTCTGAGCAATAATAATATTTTTGTATGAAAGTCCTTTAAAACCTTTATTTATATAAATTATGCGTGCTGTAAGGGAAAATAAACCTCAGGGAATTCAAAGTGAACTTTCTTCCTTTTTTTTAACCTGTCAGGCAATATCGACTGATTTGCCAGTTCGGCCAGCACGACGTAAAATTCGTCATTCTTCAGCTCTCGCAAATGCTGATGGATAATTTTATTTGGATTTTGAAGCATTAGCTATATTGCACAATGTAGTTTTTCTTACGTCTTTACACAATTCACACATTTATTAGAACTGAAACAAATCAGCTCAACTGGCTAACATTCAAAATTTAGCATCAACTTTACATTGATGAAATTTTTCAGCAGTACATTGTACTTATATGTAGCAGTGGAACAGGGCTATCAAATAGCGTCATCATTTCGGAGATAACTTTCTAAAGCATCGTCTTCTGAAAGTGAGAGATTCAGCCATTCCATTCAATTCCATTTTTACAAAAATAGACTAGATTTGGACTCTAAATCACAAAACTTTTGTGGAATTGAGAACATAGCTGTATAGCAGAGTCCGGCGCCTCCCTATCTGAAGTGTATACGAGTTCGCTCTGCGGCAGCGACGTCGACACATCGACAGTATACGAGCTTAAACTGCTCTCTTTTGCAACAACAAAGAAATGCTAAATGAGCGCACTCTCGCGTTGCTAAACACACACACGCAACGACCCCTGCTGTATAGTCAAATTTGTAGGCTTTTATAGTCAATGAAAAATATTGACAATATGCCGTATAACTTTTAGTTTTTCGTATCGTTTAATAAACATGAATCAAGGATCTAAAAACTGAGTCTATAATCGGTGCCGACTTTAACACTAATACTATATCTGTATCCTTAATTTGATAAAAGACGGCACTGTATCTGCATGGCTAAGCACAACATTGGGCGTGTTCAGCAGAATAATTGATCCCTGAGCAGGTATCAGAAAAAAATGTTGTATCGAATAGTTTCTGCTGTTGGAGGGAGCAGTATCACTTTAAAGTAGCGTACTATTTCTTTGATACATGCTCCTGTATCAAGATACCTCAAATTGGCTATTATGATGCCGCATCTCTCGAGTTCAGTATTAAGATAATTGCAAATTTATACTTGATCAGGGAGCAAGTTGTTCTGCTGAACACGGCCATTGACTGCATAACATAAAAATCGTTTTCCAGTACTTCACATTTTTTGAGGTATACTCGGTAGACTCGGCAATGCACACCGAATGCTTGCCGAGGTCATGCATAAATGTGTGTTAGAGATAGAGAGACAGTCACATTTTTACCCTTTCTTCTTGGGGTACCCTGCATCTGTGTTGCCAATTTGTCCTTTTTGCGGACAGATCTGTCATTTGTTGAAACTGCGATTTCCGGATTTGCGATTTGTCGTCCAGAAATTTCTAGTCATAGTTTTTCTGGACCTAATGGGGGCTTATGTAGTGAGGTAAAGCTGCTGATCGGTTCACCTTGGCGAACCCAGCGCGATCCTGGCTTACTGCGGGTTTGGCACCCACCGCCGTCAAAAAAACTCCACCAATGAAAACTGCGACAACAATGCCTTAGCGGTAAACGAGGACAAGAAGTCTACGCGTCTTGGACAATTTGTTACTATGGGGTAGTACTTGAGGTACTTGAGTAACTTTGAGGTTGTAGAGGTTTTTGTCTACCTCGGGACGCTGATTACCGGCGACAACAACATCAGCCTGGAGATCCGAAGAAGAATTACTCTTACAAACCGATGCTACTACGAGCTCAGTAGGAAGTATAAAGAGCAGAGCCTTTTCTCGAAGAACAAAAATAGCGCTATACAAGCAGCTCATCATCCCAGTACGGCGCAGAAGCATGGACAATGACAGCAGCGGATGAGGAGGCGATTGGCGTTTTCGAACGAAAAATCCTTCGGAGGATCTATGGACCTTTAAAAGTTGGCGATGGATACCGCATTCGAATGAATCACGAACTGTATGACCTCTATAAGGACATCAGTCTAGTCAAGCGCATAAAGCAACAGCGGCTGCGTTGGTTAGGACATGTAATCCGGATGGATGAAGAAGCTCCAGTAAAAAAGACGTACAAAGCGAAGGCGGCTGACTTTAGAGGACAAGGCAGGAGTGGTCGCCCACTACTAAGATGGGATGATCAAGTGCGGAAAGACATTTCCAACATTGGTGTAAACAACTGGTGCCAGCTCGCACAATGCAGAAGCGAGTGGAGGGCATTCATTGCAGAGGCTAAGATCGTCAAGCGGTTGTGATGCAACATCGGGCCAATAAAGAAGAAGAAGAAGATTTCCGGAAAAATTTTATAACGTCCCCTATCCGGAAAAAATGCCCTTTTTATTTTATTTTATCCTTTATTCATCCTTTTTTAATTGTTCTAAGGCGCTCATACAGTTGATCAATTACAAGTATGTGGCATCGCTTTCATATTGATTTTCCGCCTTCGATAAACATTTTTCAAAGCGATGCAGCCCTGTTTTATTTGTGTGTAATCAAAATCAGACGTATCGAATATCGGTTCACTGCGCTTTAAAGTTTCAACATACCGTTTTCAAAAAAAAACTTTTTCGAATCTTGGTTAAAAGAACCTGAAATCAAGAATTGGATGTGCTTGGAATACCAATCAACATCGCTTGTCGTCAGGAGGCGGCACAAGCAATGTTTGGTGCCCAACACGCTTGCCAAAACATGTGGCCAAAATTATCAAGTTTCTGATAGTTGTCTTCGGTTAATTGGAACGAATGCACACGAAATTGTGTGTGTATTCGAAACTTCACGTCAGGTGGCACAGTCGTGTAAAATAATTATCCCTGAAGATGGTTGCCGGTCAGCAACCGATATAACCGAAAAAACAGCATATACATCTGAGTGTTTCATTTGACCTCGAGCCGGCTAAACTCAATTTTCTACAATTTAGAAAGGTAGCCAACTAACAACTTTTTGATATTCATTAAAGCTTTAATATGTTAATAAGGAAACTTAGCTTGTCCTGTTTTTTTAGCCTTTTAAAAATCTGTTCGTATTCTGTCTTTTTTTCTGGGTTCAA
Organism: Lordiphosa magnipectinata; assembly: GCA_037044535.1. Taxonomy (NCBI): domain Eukaryota; kingdom Metazoa; phylum Arthropoda; class Insecta; order Diptera; family Drosophilidae; genus Lordiphosa; species Lordiphosa magnipectinata. The sequence continues at coordinate 23,900 of JBAMBO010002017.1, forward strand.
CCGTCCTTTTTTTGTGTAGAGGCGTTGGCAACACTGCCCTGCACTAAGAAGAGTTTTTGGATCAGCTCTTCGCTTGCAATCTGCTCTCTGTGTGCGGTGCATACAAAGCTGAGAGTAGTTTATTCGATTGCCTGTGAGCGGGGGGCCTAATAGCAAAGTCCTCCCATATATTTATTCTGTTTTATTTTGATATATAACATCTTTTCTTCACAACTCAGTCAAAATTTTAATATTTATTTTCCCCATTCAGTTTAAAATGAATTGAAGCCATTATGAGTGATTCAATTGCGGCTCTAGCTGATCCAGCTGCTCCAGCTCTCTGCAATGGTCAGGACAACTCTAAGATAGTTGATCTTCCTTTGTCGAAAGAAATTTCATCGCAGATTACCTATACGGATTTTCAAGATGAATCGCAACTAAAGATCATACAAAGTCTAATCGATACTGAGCTCTCTGAACCATATTCCATTTATACGTATCGCTATTTTGTTTATAATTGGCCAGATCTGTGCTTCTTTGCCCGTCACGGAGAACGATATGTGGGTGTGATTGTATGCAAGTTGGATTCCATTTGTGGCATTCAACAGGGTTACATAGCGATGCTATCTGTGGAGTTGGCCTATCGTAAGCAGAAGATAGGAACAGCATTGGTTAAAATGGCCATTGAAGCGATGATATCCAAAGATGCGGCTGAAATTGTACTTGAGACGGAGCTAACCAATAAGCCCGCCTTGAGACTATACGAAAGTTTGGGTTTTATACGGGAGAAGCGCTTATTGCGCTATTATATGAATGGAGTGGATGCCTTTCGTTTGAACCTGCTGATACGTGAGCCAAGTACTCCCGAGTCCAGTGAGGAATGTGTAATCTGATGGTTGTGATAAATTGTGTCCCTACTACTTGTTTCGTTGTCGTAGTTCAATTAGCGCCCCGGCGGGCAGCGGCAGCTACTTGGGTAGCCTTAAGACAGGTAGAGGATAGCAAGGATGCATGTTATTTAATTGAGCGACAACTGGAGAAGCACTCTGCTGTGGAAAGTCATGCAGAGATTCCCATTTAAAGGGATAATTGCTTTTCAGGGTCAAATGGGATATTATATTATGGAGTTGTTGGGCAAGTAAGTTAGCAAGATAAGGTGAGGTCATAAGGTGGTCCTAGCATTTTTATAGCTTGATGATAATTGAGGTTTCAAATCTGTTCGAAAACGACCCAGAGACACCCTTGAGTTAGTTCATTTTAAGCAAGCAGCCAACTTTATGTGCCACACCAACTCCACTTTCCACTCCAAATCGCCATCGCCGCTCATCTGGAGCAGGTCTCCTTTACGATCGTTGATCTTTGATACCCACTTGAAACATGCTTACAGCTTCCTCAGTTGAGCACTGTTCCTCAACCACTTCACCTTTCGACCAAAACAACAAAGTCAAAGCTCTTTGGCAACTTTTGGCAGGTGGCACTGCCCGCTGGTCTGGTCCAGGTTACAGATGACATGCAACGCTGCCGGCTCGCAGCGGCGCTGATTGAGTTGCACCTGCCATTCGCAGAAACAAGCCCCAGGGAGGAGGAGGAGGAGGAGGAGGAGTAGGAGGCGGCTGCCCGCGTTATTTATGTGGATTTTTTCCTGCCTGACTGCGTGGCGTCTGTCGACCTCGTCGTCGTCGTCTCTCCCATGTTGTCTCCGCTGTCGTTGACATTTGCCTGAATTTCAATTTGATGTCAAGGCGGCGGCGGCAGCTTCTGTCTCCCATAAATCTTAGCTCTGGCATAGATGCGTCCTGGGGTTGGTTGGTTGCTGGGGCTGTTCCATTTTAAACGGCGTGCCGCCCCCAAGTATGCACTCGACGTGGCCTCTCCATTACAGATGCACATCTGTGGCAATGCGATAATTGTATAATTTAACTGGGATTCGATTTCAATGCGAAACTCGCAAATAATTAGCAGATGCAATCAAGCATCCTTCGATTATGTTTGCTGACTTGCACCGACTACAGTCAAAATGTCATAGCATAAATGATAATTTCCCGTTTTTGCTTCTTTGATTATGCAAAATTATTAATTTGCCCCCAAAATGAATTCATTAATAATAAGAGAAATTTGTTAGAATGAAAATTTGATGAGAATTTCATAAGATTATGACAGGTTGTGAGTTTGTAATTTATGGAAACTTTATCTACATTGTCAACTAATTGTCCAAAGTCAAAGTTGAGGCAAACATCATTATAAACATGTTCGTTGGAAGACAAGAAGATTGAATTATTTGCAAAGAACCAATTAGTGTTGAGAATTTGAATCTGTGAGCTCAATTTTGCTTTTGTAAACATTTTCGAACTTAAAACCAACAACATTTCTAGAAAAGTGAAAATGCACACCTTGTTAGACATAGTTAAACCATCGTTAACATTCTACTCTATTTTAAGTGAATTTTAACAAATCTTTTCAAATTAAAAGTCTTTGAAATTGGAAGTTTCACTGACTTGAGCACACCAAAAAATTTGTATCAATATCAATTTGAGACATGTCTCAAATTGATACTGAAACTATGTAGTATCATTTTTTTTTGTATCAATATAAACCTATAAAGTATCAAATTGATATTTTGGGTATTAATTTGATACATAGAATATCAATTTGATTCGCAAAAGTATTATGTTAGTTTGAAAATTCGAAAAGTCGAGCTCTTATATCAAAAACAAAGCACGCCGAATGTCGCAGCTGGCGATGCTTGACTTGTGATATGTAAATAACAAATGTAACTCTTTAGACACGATATATTCCACACCACAATTCTGCTGTGGCTGATTCAGCGCTTTGCAAGATGACGCACAATGCGAAGACTGCTGCAACATAGGCGTTTTTCACTCAGGATTTCTGCGAAGACGTAAAGATCTACATGCATGGGTTCCAGCATGGGGCATACCATTACAGTGATTTCTGATTAAATAACATCCGAATGAAAGAACCATGTTTCCCATAAGAGACGATTTAATTTCATTAGTGTAAGGGTTCATAATAAAAGTAAACTTTTGAAAAAATATGTTTTAATTAAATGGTATTTGTGGAGAACACTATTGACACTACCTAGTAGTCGCAATTGTTTTGGTATATGTATTGAACACACTCGTTCTCGAGAACCATTGAACGCATCCACTCCAACTTGACGGCTATTTGACAAGTGACATTTATGCTATATTATTGCATCAAACGTTTTTGGCCTCAGTTGTTTTGCAATCATGGAATGGGGCTCGCTCGAAAATCGTGTTGTCGTTATTGGCCTGCAAGGTAAAATCTTTCGGATGTTGCGCTCACTGGAAATCACCCGAAACTTTGTGTATCGTACAGTGAAGTTATTTAAGGATTCTAATGGAATAAAAGACCGCGCGAAATCCGGACGTCCGCCCACTGTGCGAACGCCACAAGCCACCAAAGACGTGAAAGATCGAATTCGTCGAAATCCACTACGAAAGCAGAAAATCATGTCTCGTGAGATAAATATCAGCAAAACGTGACTTGGGACTCAGTGCATACAAGAGACACACCGGCAGACAAAACGCAAGACCAAATCGAAAGCATTGCGTCGTCAGTGCATTTACAATACCCACAGACGAATTCTGTTTACTGACAAGAAAATTTTCACTATAGAGGAAACAAACGATATAGTGCTGCGGTGGGCAAGCCCGTGCTCCCATTACTCCGAGATTTTTTTTTTCGGCAATTGGCGCCAGTCTCATAATAAACTGCTTTGCAAATTAACTCGCTTCAAGTTGTGAACAACTACAAAGTCAATGCGAATCGGAGAACGGCGCCAACCAGACAGACGGCACAACAGCTGCATTTTGGGCCATCGAGACTCGCTGATAACGGTTGTTTTTTCTGTTGTTGTTCTTGTTGGGCTGCTCTCAAACTAAAATTTCATGTCCACCACTGATATAGTGTTTGCTGTGTCATCAAATCAAGATTTTGAACTCAGTCCGAGAGTTCAGAGAGGTCACCATACGTCTTATGTGATGGTTTGGTGGGGAGTCGCCTATGATGGGGTCACCAAGCTCCATTTTTGTGAAAAAGAAGTCAAAACTTTGTCGAAGGTGTATCAATCGGACGTTTTGGAAAAGGTTGTGAAGCCTCTCAACACGACATTATTTGCAAACAAGCCGTGGACCCGTCAACGGTGGTCCTGGTGGCCCTGGTGGATCCGTACGTGTAGATATGAAAAGAAAGAGATAGATATAGGGTAAGAATTATAGGGGGGTGCTGAGATTATTCCATGTTCAGACCGAGGACGGAAGCAACCTCGGCTGGATGGGTCCACAGGTCTATGGGTGTGAGGTCAGTGTGGTCTAAGGGACAGCTGAAAAGGTGTATGGTGGTGTGAGGACTGAGTCCACATTTCCGGCACTCGTCTTTTATCTCTGGGTTTATTCGGGCCAGATAGCTGTTTAAAAACCTGCTTCTTCCAGAGCGTAGTTGGGCGAGAGTGGTCCTGGTGGCCCTTGGGAGGGTTTCCTCGGCTTCGTTGCACATTGGAGCCGCGTTGCATTGACCTCCCGAGTGCCTTATATGTGGTGGTAATGGTCTCCATTTCTTTCCCCCAAGTGCTGCCTGAAATGGCCTTCAGGACTTTATTTCGGCTTCTAACCTTTTTTATGGTCTCCTCAGAATGTCTGGCAAATGTGAAGAGTGGGTCGAAGGTTACTCCTAGCACTTTGGGGTACTTGATGGTCGGGATATGTTGTGCGTTTATGTGGATTTCCAGGGTCAGGTTTACCTCTTTAGTCCATGTGGTTAATATAGTTGCCGAGGGTTTTGGGGCTGATAGGCTCAGGTTTCTCGAGGAGAAAAAACTGGCTAGGTTTGGGAGATAGGAGTTTAGCCTGCTCTCAAGAGTTTTTATGTACCTTTCGGTGGTGATGACGGTGCAATCATATCAATCGTAGGTGACGAGTTTTACGTCTTCAGGTGGGTTGGGAATTTTTACAACATAAAAATTGAATAAAAGAGGCGAAAAGACTCCGCCTTGTGGGACCCCTTGCTTGATTAGAGAGATAGTTTGATAGCCATCTCTGCAAGCTGTTTGGTAGGTGACTGTTTGAAAGGTCTGTGAGTAAAGTGGTGTGGCTCACCATGTCGAAGGCTTTCGTTAGGTCTAGCGCCACTAAGATGGGCCTTTCATGTGGCCTCTTGCTATTTAGCCCTGTAGCTATTTTAGTCGAGAGCTCACAGAGTGCTGAGGTGGTGCTGTGTCGTGCTATAAACCCATGTTGGTGTTTGGATGGGAGGAGGTGGTCCTTTAGGAAAGGGAGTATGAGAGCTTCTAGGATTTTGATGTCCGGCGATAGGAGGGTGATCGGGCGATAAGAGGAGTCTTGGTCATCTGATGATCTTCCCTGTTTTCCAGATTGATGCAATAATAAGGTGTGCAGAGATTGAAAGTGTGAGTGAGGGTATCGTAGGCCCTGTGGTCCTACATGCTTCAGCATGATGGTTGCCAGACCATCAGAACCAATAGCTCTGGAGGGTTTAGCATCCTTTATAGCGCGTTCTACCTCTTCCGGGCAGAAGGAGGTGAACATCTTGTTAAAGCTCTCGCTGTGTTTAGTATGTGCCATTCAAGTCAATTGAACAAAGCTAAAAGCACAAGCTCTTAAAAAGTTGCCCCCATCCAAATTTTGTGTCAAAATAATCAAATTTTCTTTCATAGTGCGCGCCTACATAACTAAACGTAGGTTTATGTCAAATCTTAGTAGTACAGTCAGTATATAGATAAGCGGTCTTGGCTGCGGGTTGATAACACTGTGCAACACTAAAAAGTTGATTAGAGTCGAGACTATAAAAATGCTGAAAGTGTATGATTGTAATACAAAAACTTTCGCTGGGTTTGGTCTGGTTAGCTGCCGTTTTCTGTTTTATTGAACTTTAAAGTTTTTCAGACATTCTGACTGGGACTTGCAATCTCCATATCAAGTCGAAAACTATTTGCGAATTTCGCTTTGACGTCTTAGAGGAAGTTGTTGCAAGTCATAAAAGTTACATCTATATGAACTCAAATGAATACAAAAATTTCGTAAACTCATCATGTTGTCTCTGATTGTTGTACTGTTTATTGCAAGCTTTGTGGCATTGAAATTACTAAGTAACGTAAAGTGTTGACGTCAAGCAATTGCCCAGGACACAACAACGTAGTTAAGATCCTTAAATAAATCAAACTGTTGGAACATACCAACTTCATTCAATTGGTCCTTTGCATGATAGTAGTAGTGGCCCATTGGTTCGTAGCAATTGGCTGACACAGTCCAAAATTTCGATTGCTGGCCACTGTAATAAGGGAATACCATTGGAACAGAAAAACGACATCTTATGCCTTGCAACGTAACGCGTAGGAGCGTTATTCTGTTGAAATGTCCAGTCGTCGCCATGGAACTCCTCCGCAAATGATATAAGTGCTCCTTCAAGGAGATCCGTATACCTTTCCGCATTGATCCGTCCCGTCATAAAGCAAATGGGAGACTTTCCAGCAGAGCTAAATGCCGCCCATACCATCAGAGAGCCACCACCATGGTTCCGCCTATAGCTCGTCTTCCTGGGATGACTTGGGTCCCGTCAGTACATGTTTTTAGCCGTTGCTAGCGCCTTTATGTACCGTTTAGTGCGCGCATCAACTTTTGGTAATGCCCCTCTTCTGTTGTTTCGGGCATATTTCCGAGGATTCTTCACATAATTCGCGATAGTATTTCGATGTCGACTTAATCTTTTGGCAATTTCTGATATTTTAATGCCACATTCAGCCAAAGTTTCAATTTGCGTTTTTTCTTTTTCATTTAATTCGGCTGCGAGAGACATTTTTAACCAAAAATAGTCAAAATTTATAAAAAAAAAACTTACAAACTTGTAACAATACTAATTATAGTCAATTAGTTAACAATATTTAAATGCACTCAATAATTTTTTGCAGCGAGATAATTAATGTGTCACACTCAAAATGGAAATGAAGAATTTTGCACAAATATCAACTTTCTATTAAAGTCATGACTTTGTCTCTTTTAAAATCCTAACGGGACAATAGATTAAAAGCAGATAAGAAACTTATGCATGGAAAATCATCACAAAGCATAAGAGATAAAACATGTATACTCGAAACATTTATGCCGTTATTAGAACAACTCTAATAAGCAAAACAAATTTTGCACAAATATCAATTTTACTGAGGTTCCTTTGGAAGAACCCTTAGAGAAAATGCATCTATGCACTCCTGCTAGTCGCCTCTTTAAGAAAACTGAGCTGTGGTAGATTACGTTTTTAAGAGAATTAAATTTTGAGCTCTTTCAAATCTCTGCTTACCGTTCCTGGTTTGCCCCTGTAGTAGACAAGAGTATAGCAATTTAAATTATTTACCAAATCAATAAATTGAGCAATTTTTGTTAAGGAACGGAGGCCATGCTAGGAATTTTTATTTGTCAATAACTAATAAACTATGTATGACGGAATACAAATTCCACAACCAACTAAAGTTTTCCCTCTAAAGTTATGACATTTGGAATGCAGAATAACAAACCCCTCCTCCGTCGCTGCACCACCACCACCACCACCACCACCACCACCAACGAACAAATATCAATAAAAACAAACTGTAAAAGAGAATTTCGTTTATAATTTAGACATTTATTTTTGTTCAATTTCTAGTTTTTCTTGCATTTTTTTTTTTTTTTTATATTTTATTGCTATTTTGCTGTGTTGTATTTGTGTTGTCTTGTGCTTGACATTTTCTGATGGGAAGGAGGAACAGCAACAACTCTATTTCGGTAGCTTAGCTTTATTATTTGAGAAATTCATATGTATTTTCTATTTTGTAGGATTTTTGGCTTACGCTTTGCTGAGTTTTTCTTCGTTTTTTATGCTAGATTAGCCATGTTCATTTATTTAGTTTAGTGAATACTTTTGCATAAATATTTTTGTTGATAAATTCTTTCTTGGAAGAAATGAACGTTTTTATGTGTGTGTATTTTCTTTTAAATTTCTTTGGCTTTTTTTGGGTTTGAATAATTTAATATATATATATTTTTTTACAGTTGAATTAGTTTTCGCTTTGTGTGTGTGTGTGTGTGTGTGTGTTTGTTTTTTTTTTGCTTGATGGTGAATTTTACTAAATTATACAATAAATAAATAAATAAATAGTCGAGTGAACTGACACAATAAATTAATATAATTAGTAATACTTTTGTGTGCTTTTCGAAGGGGATTAAAAGGTAGTGTTTTTCTCTTCTTTTTTTTTTGTCTAAAATGAACGCATTAAGTGGCTTTTGATATAATTTCATTTATTTAATGTTTGCTGTGGTTTTTGTTTTCCCTTTTTTTTTTTTTTGTTGTTTTTGACTAGTGTGCGACTTAATAATATTTACAATTTGCAACAATTTGTTAGCTAGGTAAGAACTATAAACAGTTTTTGCTGATTTGAATTCATTAAGTTTTAATTGCAAATCCTATTTATACATATAAGTTAAACAGAGAGAGGGGGGCGGGGGGGGCAGGGGAAACAACAAAGAAAACAAAAAAAAAAAAGAAACTAAAATCTGTAAAGAAATCGTAGCGGGAGGCGATTAATTTCTTCATTTTGTTTTACACGCGAAATAAATTCAGTCTTTGGTTCTATCACAACATTTTTTGTGTGTGCACGTTTTTGAAAAGTTGAAACGCGCCAACGGTTAACGGTTAACGGAACGAAAAGCAAAAGCCGAACGGTTTGGAACTAAATCAACTTTTCTTTTCCTTCAAAACTAATGTCTAATGAGTCTCTCCTGTGTGTGTGTATGTGTATGTGAGTGTGTATGGGTGTGTGTGTGGTATTTTGCTTGAGTCCTTTGCTTAGGATACACCCAAGTCGTGCAGCAAATGTTGTGTTATGACCTCGCCCTGTTCCTCCATCAATTGTGCAGTCACCGTATTGATCAGATTGAAGACTATAGCAAACACGGTGAAGGCACAGTACACACCCAATGCCAGCCACCAGATCAACTGTTCGTATTCACGATGTCCAAAGTTTTTGAGTACCAAAAATCCAATGGTCAGACCGGCCAAGGCCCCAGTAAGATGTGCAATATACGACACCTGTGGTCCCTTGTTGAACCCGGAGGCAGCGGCTCCATCAAAATACTGCGTATACAGAGCATAACCCAAATCGCAGGAAACTATAATTAAACCAAAAGAACAACAAAAAATAAAGTTAGTCAAAATGAAAAACACATGCTTTAAGAAAACTTACCAAATATCACCACAGATCCCAGCTGTGTGGAGGCGGATTTCATGTGTGCATAGTTTAGCGTGATATTAGCCAAATGGGCAGCCAATAGGGCATAGACACCCCCACTGGCACCCACCAGGAACACCTCCGAATCCACTACACTGGTGCCCAGGGAGCCAGCAAATACACCGGCCAAATAAATGACACCAATGCGCGCTGTGCCATGCATCACTTCCAGCGGGATGCCAAAGAACAGCTGAATGATGATATTGAAGCCCAAATGGAACCAATTGGCATGCAGGAACATATAGCTAAAGAAACGCCATACTTGTAGGCGTCGATCTGGTCGATAAACCAATACCGAATCGCTGGGTATGGGCACGGGTAGACCAAAATTCTGGGCGGGCATTGTATAGCGGTCATAGGCAAAGATTGCAATCTGCAAGAAGAGTAAGAAAAGGGGGTGGGGGTTGGGGATTAGTAAGGGGGTTTTGGGGTAGGGTTGCTCTGATTTATATGTTGTTGCTGTCTGGCACGCGATGACGACGACGACGACGTCGTCCCAAATAAGCAAAAGCGTTAGGCGAGTGCTTCACGAGTCCTGCCAACTTTAGTTTTGGCATTTGTTCAAAACTTTTTGGGGTCATTGGAGTGAGTGCGAGACGAGACGCCCGCTAATATTATATTTCTCTTAGTTTTACTCTATGAGACAGTTGTTTAGTTTTAAGTGCGAAATTTGAAATATTTAGAAATATGAGAAAAAGTAACCATACTTGCCACCAGGACCATTTCTTCACGCTTCTCTAACATATTTCTATTTTGTACTTCATTTCATTTCATTTCATTTCCTGCCACAATATTTCATGGCTTGCAGCGTATAAAAGCTTCGTCTAATTTATGTTGCTGTTGTGTGGAGCAGAAGCTTGTTTACAATCGATTTTCGGGGGGGGCGCCAGGCAGTCAGCCAAAAAGGGAAAACTTCTTGCTAAGGTGTATATTGTTGTATGTATCTATTTCTGTTCAAATTATTTTATCGCTTTTACCGAGAAGTTTTGAGAGAAGCGTTTTGTAAAGTTCTGCGCGGTTCTTTTGATACCCATTCAATAATAATAAATAATCGGGGGAAAAGCCAAAACACTCACCTCAATAATGGAGATTAGCAATATGAACCAGGGCCAATGCTTGCGATGCTCATACTTGAGTACACTCAACTCATCCCCGGATTCCAATTGTGTTGGCAGTGTGGATGAGTTTGTGGCGGAGGTGGAAACGGCAATGATGGGCACCGATGATGTCTCGCGTTGCATATATATGTGTTCACCTTGCCGAGTGCAGCAGGTGCTGCTGGCCGTGCTACAGTCTGTATCGTACGATGAGGATGATGAAGAGGAGGAGGAAGCGGAGATGATTGTTGGAATGTCAATGATGGTCTCCTTAGACTCCTCCATCTTCTTTGTTTCCTGCATATTTGTGTGGTTTTCCATTTCTTGTTTGGTTTGTTGTTTTGGCGCCACGAAAAATTCTGTAAAAATGAAATAATTAATTAACTTTAAGGCGAACAATAAACAAAAAATTCATTCAAGTGCATACAACAAGAGGGTACACTTAGAGAAACGCAATGATTGTGTCAGAGTTTGAGTGTGAAAGGGGGAAGGCAAATGTTGGAGAACTTGTTTTTAATTCAAGTATATAATTTAGAAGACTGGGTACGAAAAAGTTCTTTAATTTTCGATTTTTGATTATAATTCCCAACTGCTTTTATCACTTCTCTTATATAAGTTTAAACTGACAACACGGGATTTACACCATGAGGAATGCTTTATAAATTTTTCTTAAGAAGCTTTCGTTGGTAGAAAAGTGGTGTAGAGAGGCAAGCGATCCTACTATACCTATCTCCATGATACAAATAACAAGATATGGCGCTCAAACAACATTGTGGACTAAGTGCTTTTGCTAAGAGCGCGAAAGAGAGCGAGCGTGAGAATTAACGACGCACATACACACAAATTTAGTATGTATGTAGAACAAAAAAGCAATGCTGAAACAACAAAAACAACACAGCGATCAGTGGTACATAAACCTACCGCTTTAAAACCCCGTCGGCAACACAAAATATATAAAAATATATGCGCTTACACAACCTTTCGCATCAGGTGTCAGCAGCACACAAAAGTTTTATGGACCAAGCTGAGAGCGCCCTAAGAGAGCGCCATACCTATCTCCAAAAATCAAGAGCTTTTTGAAAAACTTCATGAAGTTTGCTTCACCGTCTAAATTTTGTCATTGTTGGGATTTACACAATAAGGCCAACTTTGTGGAGACTCTTAGTAGGCGTGAAATTACAACAAACAAAAGTTATAGAAATACATTCGGGTGTGTCCCAGAAATCTCTAGAGGTTTTCGTATAAACGTAAGCATTTCATATTAAAGCTGTTTGACTTTATATGTAAACGGGCACAAATATGCCGGGCTACTAGATTAGATGACGAAAGTTGAGAGATTTGATATGATCTAGTAGCTCAAGAGATTTCCATGACACCCCTGATTGACAGTGTTCACCAGCATACATTAAACATCAAAAATCATTCATCAAACATCATCCATCAAAAAAAGTTGATTGGCTTATGCTAAACGGATTGGATGAAATGTTTAGTAAAAAATTGTATGCGCGAAAGTTATTGTTTTCATTTTAAATGACAGCTGGAATTTTTCTGATTTTTTCATCCGTCACAATCACAAAAACCAGCAATCATAATTGCACATCACATTCGTTCACCACAACAATCGAACTAGATCCATTGATTTGTGCTGGTGAACACGGCCATTTGTATCTCTTATCGACTAAGAAAACTTCTTAAAGTTAGCATTATCGTATAATTAACTACTTTGACGATGTAGGAGATTTCCTTTTGTTTGTAGGAAAAAGGTGCCCCAACACTTCTCAGCTTTACTACAAAATAAAGCTTTTTAAAAAATTTTGCTTCATCGTGTAAATCCTGTCTAAGTGACCTTTCAGTTCTGTTCCCATTTCCGAGTGGATTTAAAAAGTAAAACAATTGTAATTCCGAATCGTTTTCATTATGATGTTCCCGTTTCCGAGTGAAATATAAATCGAAGTTCTTTTCGAATGAATGTTCGTATCGTTTTCGAACAGGGATTAAAGCCGAAAGGATTTTCCCTAACTCGGCCTATGAACATAAATTGCATGACCTACGTGGGAAACGGACATAAATTGCTTGTCCGTTTCCCATACAGTTAAAATTAGCTTTAGCTAATATAAATGCCTCGACCGAAACCGAAATTCGTTTCGGTTTTAATTCCTGTTTTCGGATTCTAATTCCGCTGAATGGTAACCTTAACAATTTCGATAAACACTGCGAATTACGAACATCTCGGTTTCATTTCAATCGTTTTTGCTAACGTCTACATGCAATTTCTGAGGTACAATTTGGAAAAAATTAATTTTAAACCAAGTTGTATGCTCAATATATCTATGGATACTTAAAAACTAAACAATATATGACTTTAAAAAATTATAAAAATTTTATAGACGAAAAGTATAACCGTTGACATGAAAATTGTCAATTACTTTTCAAAGGCAAAACTTTTAAAACTAAATAACTTGATCGTTTTTCCGAAGCGGGAAAAGCTACCAATTCCGATTCCGAAAACGGGAACAGACCTGTTTGATTAAGTTATAACTTTTAGGTTTTCAAGTCTTTTTTTAACTTTATTTCAAGCACTAAAAGAAACATATTTTTAAATATTCTCCACCGTTTTTTTTTTAAGAATTAATAAGTTTTCACGTGATAAATATATGAAGTTAAATTTAGAATATTATGTAATTTTTTCAGAAATGCTACTTCTTGTTTTTGAAATAAATTGAGATTGATTCAAGATCTAATAGAAAAATCTAGAATATGTCAGAGCGCTATAAGATCAAGTACTTCGGTATTAAAAAAATACTAAAATTGGAAAGACTAACTTTGGAAAATCTGAAAAAACTGAATGTTTTGAACTGCTTTCTTATTTCTATAAAAAATTGTTTCTTAACAATTAATTTATGTCACTTAAAAACAGGTTTTTTTTAGGTAGGGATGCCGGAATATTGACATCAAAAACTTTTCTCGATATTTTTGTGGATATTTTTTTTGGTTTTGGATAAAAAAAGGGAGGTTTCCTGAGGGCATTCTCTTGGATATTAGTAATATCAGTAATGTCGCCGAAACCAACCAAAATATCCACCAAAAATATATTCAAAAAAATATTCGATATGCATATTCCGTTATCCCTACTTATTTGGTATGTATTGAATCATTTAATGAGACTAACAATAATTTTTCAAACATTAATCTAGTAATTACTTTAAATTTGCAAATTCCAAGTAGATAATTTTCATTTAAAATTTTCATCAAAAAATCTATGTAATTTACTTAATTCTTTTCCTCAAGTGTAGCCAACACCTTATGACCCCACTTGAGAGGGAAGTTTTTGTTTATTGTCTGATGTGGCTGGATGAGGCGGAGGATGTGAATGCATTTGCTCAACATTTACAACAGAGTTTTGTAGGTCACATTGAAATATTATTGAAGGCCCAAGCGATTTCAACTTAAACAGCCAATTAACGGTTATTTCAAAGCAATTTCAAAAGTAAATGTTACCAAAATTATGTTAATCGCATTCGTTTCAATTACGAATGACTGAAGTTAACAGCTAATGTTGGTTTTTGTTGCAAATATTTTCAGCGCCAACGCGTCTCGTTTACTTCCTCTGCTGCTGCTGCTGCTGGCAGGCGCCTTAGCATGCGACTCCAACTTTGGCGGTTCGATGTGAATGTAATGTTGCGTGTGTAGGTGTTCTGCTTGCTTTGAGTGTGGGAGCGTAAGCAACTGACCAAAAAAGAACAACAACAACTACAATAACAACAACTTGGGCTTGGGCTTCTGTTGTATGTTTGGTCGGTTCGTTGGTTGCCTAGGCAATCTGATTTCAATAAGGCACGAAATAACAGCCACAGCAGCAGCAGCGGCAGTCGACTTAATTAATTTATTAATTTTAAAACAACTTTTTTTTCTTTTTTTTTTGCGCAAGCTGCACTGAATAGTCAGAGGTGCATGACTATTGCAGACATTTCGAAAGTTTACATCGTTTCACATGACCCCTTCGTTTGCCTCTACATAATTTGCATTATTTTGCTACCTTCTCACCCCTTGAAAAAACAAGCCAACACACACACACACATATATAAGCCAGGCCAGGCCAAGTTGAACAAACTCATTAGGTCCCCCCCCCCCCCATTCTTCTCATAACTCTGTGACAATTTCTATTGCAATTTGCCATTTTACGAGTGCAGGCACTCATTAAGGTCAAAGTCTTACCTTCTTGTCTGCGTTTTTATTTCTCACAAGTCGGCTGCTTTTTGTTGTAATCCAAAATGCGTTTTTAATCCAAATTGTCTTGTTTTTTTTTTCTTTCTTTTTTTTGCTTAGTTTATTGCAGTTTGTCTTTCACTTGTTTTGTTACTAATTTTGAACTTTGTTTTAATGCTCATAAAATTCATTTTTTTTGAATTTTAAACACTGACACACACACAAACACTTATCGAAACGTACGACAATTTGAATTGCAGGCGCTGTTTCTTCTTATTCCGAAATCTCACGCCAACGCAGCCTACGCGTTTTTTTGTTTCAAATATTTCTATATTAACCAACTGATTGGCTCTCTCTTTTCCCTTTCAAAATGTTGATTTCGCGTTCGCGTCTCGCACGCAACTGACTGAACCAGACAACAGCACCGGCCTTTAATACTGCTGCTGCTGCTTTGAAACCTGAAAGATACAAGATACAATACGAACCGTAGGTGTTTGTATAAGAGAGAGAGGTTCGAACATGTTGTGTTTTCATTTTGTGGCCAAGTGTATAAGAGTGAGCGCTAGTGTCAGTTGCAGTTGGTTATCGATCTCGTTGTGCGTGTGCCGTAGCAGTTCATTATCTCTGGGAAGCGTTTGACCACGTACTCTACCGATGGTGCGCGGGAGGGGGAGTGAGTCATTCTGGTTATTGCCAATATCAACTGACTAACCAATTAACTATGTCAGATGCGGCATTTTGTGCAAACAGATTCAATGCAACTTTCTATCCGATGGAAAATGGACCTTCTTTGGGTCAATTAACTAAAATTAAGGGAATTTTAAAAGAATTGGATTTCAGCGAGGGGTGCTTTGGGTAATATTCTATCAACATTCCCCAAATTTTGATACTTTCTTGAAATTTACACATTTTGTGAGCTTAATTTTTTGGCTGAATACTCTCCATCTAAAGCTAGTATTTTTATACACTGTACCAATGTATGTAACAGGGAAAAGGAATCATTTGCTACCCTATAAAGTATATATATTCTTGATCAGCATCGACAGCCGAGTCGATATAGCGATGTCCGTGTGTCTGTCCATCTGTATGAATGCACAGATCTGAGATATTTTAGGAGATAGAGTTTTGACATGTACGGGACATATATTTCTTACACTTGCAGGCAGATTAAGGTTATTTTCAAATTTTGCCACGCCCCCTCCCGCCACCGTAATTTAAAGAAAACGTCATATCTCTCACAGTTTTGTAGATAGATGGTCCGAACCTTCTATAAAAATTTAGTAATCAAGATTATATATCGATTTGCAGAAGAAATGATAAAGATCGGATGACCGATAGTCAAGCTATGAGGAAAACCAACAATTTTGATGGGTAGCACCGGCTGCAACGGCAATGGGCATCACTTAGAACACTTTATGGCTGTTTTACCACTTTGTGTGGCTTCTAACTTAAATTGATCAGATATATACAAACCTTTGGGGGTACGGAGTAAGCTATAGTCGGACTTCACCGACTTTCTTCTTTTGTCATTTTGGACGCCACTGAATTACAACAAACAAAAGTTATAGAAACACATTTGTTTCTCTTATCGACTAAGAAAACTTCATAGAGTTAGCTTTATCGTATAAGTGATGACTTTGACGAAGGAATTTTCCGTAGTTCTGGATTCAGGCCTTTACTTAAAAATATCAAAGAAAACGCATGCTGAGATATGATGAAACTTTTGTTATATTCGTTATCCTAAAATTTTCATTAATAAAGGCCTATTTCCAGAACGCACGGAAATAAATTTTTATGTCAAACTTCACGTGAATAGAAACACTTTTGAAATGTTTTGAAATCTGAATGCTATTACACAGCAGTCTTATTTGTATAAAGTATTGTGCCGAAATAAATTTTTATGTCATCTGGAATCCAGTCTTTAAATAGGAACTATCCTAATAAATATCGAAATTATAAAAATCGTTGCATACTTTTCAGCTTTTCTTTAAGGTACGCAACTTTTGTCATGTATTTGGGGTCAGCGGACGCCCGCTACTATTACAATCTTCATATGTTAACATTAATGTTAATGATCTGTTAATGAACATACGGAAAGGCCGAAAAAAAACATCAAAAACGACGGGCAGGTCCAACTTTAGCTTTCGCTCTCGTTTTTATATGCAAAACTGTAAAATTTCTTACTGTTCCTTATAATGTACAAGCAAACTGGTCTTCCTAATCAAC
Source organism: Lordiphosa magnipectinata (assembly GCA_037044535.1). NCBI lineage: Eukaryota > Metazoa > Arthropoda > Insecta > Diptera > Drosophilidae > Lordiphosa > Lordiphosa magnipectinata. The sequence continues at coordinate 40,724 of JBAMBO010002017.1, forward strand.
AGTAAAAGTTTCAGTTCAATCTGTCTATTGCTTAAGAAGTTATCGATCTGATTTGATACCCTATCGTGTAACTTCTTTAATCTACTGATGCCAACAGAACGGGCTCATTTCTTTATAAAGATCTAATGCTACTCGCATACGCCGATGATATTGACATTATCGGCAAAAACGAGCGAACGGGCGGTAAGCAGGGCGTTTTCAGAGATTGAGAAGCAGTCTAAACTGATGGGCGTAGCGGTAAACGAGGACAAGACGAAGTACCTAGTATCCAGGGACAAGAAGTCTACGCGTCTTGGACAATTTGTTACTATGTGGGAGTACAACTTTGAGGTTATAGAGGATTTTGTCTACCTCGGGACGATGATTACCGACGACAACAACATAAGACTGGAGATCCGAAGAAGAATTACTCTTGGAAACCGATGCTACTACGGGCTCAGTAGGGAGTTCAAGAGCAGACCATTTTCTCGAAGAACAAAAATAGCGCTATACAAGTCGCTCATCATCCCAAACCGCGCAGAAGCATGGACAATGACAGCAGCGGATGAGGAGGCGGTTGGCGTGTTCGAGCAAAAAATCCTTCGGAGGATTAATGGACCTTTAAAAGTTGGCGATGGATACCGCATTCGAATGAATCACGAACTGTATGAGCTCTATAGGGACATCAGTCTAGTCAAGCGCATAAAGCAACAGCGGCTGCGCTGGTTAGGATATGTAATCCGGATGGATGAAGAAGCTCCAGTACAAAAGACGTACCAAGCGAAGGCCTCTGACTTTGGAGGACAAGGCAGGACGAGTCGCCCACCACTAAGATGAGATGATCAAGTGCTGAAAGACATTTCCAACCTTGGTGTGAACAACTGGTGCCAGCTCGCACAATGCAGAAGCGAGTGGAGGGCATTCATAGCAGAGGCCAAGACCATCGGGCCAATAAAGAAGAAGATCTGATTTGACTAATTCCTACAGTAAAGAAGTCGAGTTACCAAGTTTCATCCGAATAACTTGAATACTGAGGAAAAAGTTAAATACCATAGAAACCGCAGACATTCGGACATGGTTATATCAACACATCTCGTCATAGTGATCAAGTATATGTAAGCTTAATGGGGTCGGAGAAATAAGGAAAAAATGGAAAATAGGCTTTTCGGCCATAGAGCTCAACATGAATTAGTAACTTACATTTTAAAATTTGTTTAAATGTTTATTGCATACACTGATCAATCCAAAACATACATTGAATATCTTTTTTTAAGAAGCTTGTAATCTGTTAAAAAAAAAGATTGAAATACCATTAAACTAGGTATCAAGATATTATGTTTCAACCTATTAGCTCTCTTACGGTTTTCTGTAAAGCTTCAGCTGAAAAATCGTATGATATATACTAAACTATATATCATATATATAGGTAAAAATGGGAAATGTCACTAGACATAAGAGCTGCCTCCCTATGAACCAACAAATGGCGATTTGTCTGGGGCAATATCCGATAAGTTTGTCTATACAGCTGTTTCTGTCACGTGAAGTATTGCAGAACGAATTGGAAATGAAACAGAGTCGATAACAAAGAGTTGCAAATTTTGGAGTACTTAAAATTTAATTCGTACAAATTTGTTCAATTAGCAACCCCAACATTAGAAAATGGATGGATCCAGTATTGAACTACTTCTGACATTGTTTAGAATTTATTAAAGTCCGGATATTTCGATGTCTTGTTATATTATTATTAAGCTCATTGTTAACAAAATTGGTATAAAAACTGAATGATGGCAACTATTTTTAAAAGCCCCTTTTGAATTTTAACAAATACTCAATATCGCAACCAACAGCATTTCCGTCCCCTTGATGAGATACTCATCTGTTTGCCAGCTCTTCCCAGAAAGGACTTGCTTTCGATTGTCTTCGATTAGCCACAAAATGTAGGTCCTTTTTGCGCGCAGAAATGTTTGTGTAAAAACCCAAGTCCATTTAGCGGAACTTTGTGACAAGTGGCATACAAAAGTCGAGTTTCGAATGAAACTCTGGGACACCAAAACACCTTGCTGATTGTGTGGGAAACAAGTTGCGGAAATTCCTGGGTCAGTGTGCTACATGTGGCATGCACATGTACCCATCTAGCCAAAGGAATTCCCCGCGAATCAACGTACTCTGCCCACGCCCACTAAAAGTCCTAGACTTATGAGTACCTGTAACTGACCTTGCACCATCAGGGAGATTTAGTGGGTCCCTGGAGTAGTGTTTTGATGCGTGTCTGGCACAATGAAAATTCATCGGATGTTCACCTGAGGGAACGTGGGAAAAAGGATTTAACTAGCTGGTAGTTGTTGACGTGCCTGGTCATGGTCATGTAACTGTGTTTTCTGTCTGTTTCTACCTGTTGCACGCTCATGTTAAAAAGTCATCATAAATCTCAGTGGAGGACCTTTAGCCTCTAGTCCATGTGTAGGTGTGTGTGTGTGTGTGTGTAAATATTTTCACTTTTTACACACATCACTCCCTCGCCCACCTCTGCTGGTGTTTGTCTTATCTATCAAATCTGTGTAAATTCCCAGCTTATCATGCAAATCACGTACCCACGCACCACCGTCAAATGATCCCGACCAAACTTATGAAAATCTACCAACTCTGCTTTGCTTGCTACTCCTTTTGTGCAACATTTCGTGGCATTTTCCCGCTAACTGCTTGTGGCAGTGTTTTCCTGGCTTAGTCCGGCCACCGGTTCACGCAAGAGCCGACTAATAATTTGTATAAATATTTATTTTTGCTACCGATTTTTATCTACTTTTAGGGTTTACCTACTGAAAGGTGTGAAATTTAAAACCCCTTGCCAAAGGGATCGTTTTACGTGGAAGAGCAGGAGTTGAAGATGATACTAGGACATGTTCTGCATTGATGAAGAGCATTTTTTTTTCCCAATTTCTTTGACTTGATGGCAATATAAATATTTGATTAGAACTCACCTGATGTGTATGATGAATGCCAATCGACAGCTGTGTGATTCGATGTGGTGATGGCACGCTTTTTGGAAACTGAGAACATACAACTATTTGATCTTTGATGAGTGTATTCAGTTGCGAGCAACTGTCACAGAGTTTATGTTCTAGTTTGAGGGAAGACTGTCATAAAATAAAAGAATATTATGTTTCTTATAAGAGCGTTTTATATACAAGATTGAATTGGCTGAAAAAAGCTAGTAACATTTGAACTCGTCCAAACTTTTTCGGAACCAGTTGTGAAATAAGAAAGTATCAGGCTTCATTTTTCAAATATTTACATCAGACGCGCCCATGGCCTATGCGCACAGCGCGCATTTGTTCTTGTACACACAGACAGTGCATAGCTGATGTTGCTAAAATTACCTTGAATACAATTTCACTATCAAACGACGTCATTTGAAAACAATCGTTGTACATCTTGTTGTTTTGCAAGAAATAGTTCGAGCTAGGAGATTCAACGTAAAGCAGCGTGCGCAATGGTTCTGGTAGTAGAAGCAACTCTGCAAATATAACCTTACCGCCCGCGCAACATAATCCAGGCGGTTCTTGCAACTCTGACAAACAACAGACATCTGACCGACTTAAACTGATGCGTGCGCACTGTATTGAATGTTTGGTTCATATCGAAAGGCTGCACGTTCAATGTTCACCGGAAGATTTTGAGAAGAAAAGATGTCTCCATAGGTCTTGCTCATTGTAAGCTTCGCTTATTACATCTGACCGTCGCGTACGACAGTTAATCATTCCGATTCGAGCCAATTCGCTTTCAAAAGCAAGTTCCTCTTCCGTTCGACGGTCTGCGATGTTTCGGTTTAGCGTTGCATTCTGAGAACGCAAATATCGACTTGTAAATGATCATCAATTTGTATAAATCTCACATAAAGTGATCACTAATCAATAATATACTTTTGGAATGAACGAAATATATGCGATTTGTTAAATTGTAAAACAACTGGAAAATCCAAACAGTTCAAAAAGAATATTAGCTGAGCAGTCAAATTGAATGACCGCCTACTGCGTCACATGTTAAACTGTATTTGAATTGAACAGAAAAACGAAATGTGCGCTTCTGACTTTTCTTTTTTCTAAATCTTTCGCGTAGCAATTACGAACAAACCCGCAGAAGGAAGCATCCAATTTGGTCCAGTCGTTTTCAATTTCGAAGAACACAAACAAACTATGAGTAATTTTTAAAAATACTATGTCATCTTTGAACTTAAATCAATTATTAAGCAATTTAATTTGACTAAAACATATTTAAACACGAAATTTCAGTTGCCACTTTTATATTAATATAGAGCGGAATTCCAACTTGGGAATTACAAGTGGTCTCTTGTTTTTAGCAGGGATGCAAGCCGGTTCTGAAACGAGGCAAACCAAACCGCAACGGAACCTCAAATTCAGCTAATAAGACGAGCCGCAAGCCGAACCGCAAGCCGAACCGGATTCCTTTTGAAAACGCCGAACCAAATCGAAAAACCACAAAAAAAACGAGAAGGCCAAGCTAACTTCGTCTTTGCCGAAGTTTTTATACCCTTGCAAAAGCTGTTTTTGAAATGACAGAGTTTAAGAACGCTTAGATAAAAATCAAAAACTTTTGTAACTAAAATCCATTTTCCGTCAGATGAACATCTGATTTCGACCAACTTTCGCGAATCTTTTTGAAAACATATCAAATTAACAATCGCCAAGTTTAAGAACGATAAAATTGAAAACAAAAAAGTTTTTTTCACTAAGACTCATTTTCCGACCGATAAGTCCTATGGCAGCCTGAAGATATAGTCATCTGATTTCGACCAAATTTTTCAAATTAGTTTGAAAGCGTTTAATATTAATAATCACCGACCTTAAGAACGATTTACTTGAAAAAAATTATTTTTTTTTTCACTAAGACCCATTTTCCGACCCATCGGTCCTGTGGCAGCTATAAGATATAGTCTTCCGATTTTGACCAAAGTTTGCAAATCTGTTTGTAAGCATATAATATTAATAATGACTGTGTTTGGGAACGCTAATATTAAGAACAAAAAAGTTTTTCTCACTAAGACCCATTTTTTGACCGATAGTTCCTATGGTAGCTATAAGATATAGTCATCCGATCCGGTTCCGACATATTAGCAGCGTGCAGTAAAAAGAAGACTCTGTGCAAAATTTCAGCTCGATAGCTTTAAAACTGAGAGACTAGTTTGCGTAGAAACAGACGGACAGACAGACAGACAGACGGACGGACAAAGCTCAATCGCCTCAGCTCGTCTCCCTGATCAAGAAAATATATAGTTTATGGGGTCGGAAATGAATATTTCTATGCGTTGCAAACTTCTGGGCAAAATTATAATACCCTTTGCAAGGGTATAAAAACGGTTCTGTTTGGTTCGCACCAGTTCATTGACGAGTTTTACCGCTTTTACCGCTTATAGACAATGACACTTGTAAATTTGGTAATTTTAATCGATTCCCCAAGGTAAGTTTTATCCGAATTTAGGTTAAATGGCTGATGAACCCTCTACAAGGCAGACTACTTATAGACCGAATTAATCTTCAGCGATGCCGAATCGATGTAGCTTCCCGTACATGTCCTGTTCCTTTGTTAACTGACCCTTTATTATACCTGTCATCAGATAAGATGTCTTCCTTAAAAGTTTACCCATTGATTTGTGTGAGTATCCCATTTCCTCTACGGGGCGATAATCTCCATATTCTGTACATTATTTAACATTTGTAAGGAGCACTTCTATAAGGATTTTAAAGATAGAGATACAGCCATTTCCCATTTTCGCTTTCGCAAAACTTTTACGATTTCAAACTGGCTTTTGTACCAAATTTGGACTCAAAATCGTAAAAATTTTGCGAAAACGAAAATGGGAGCATAGCTGATAATGTTTTCTGGGAGTTCAATTGCCAAAGTGTGCGAGGAGTCACCTATTTACTTTAGAAATCATAATATTCCGAATTTGAAATCGGTAACGGACCTTTAAAAAATATATAATAAATTCAGGATAAGTTATAATGAACCTAACCGGCGGATCAAAAACTGTGTAAGCCACTGAACCGAATGAGTCCTTATTTCCGAGCGATTTGCATCCATGATTTTCAGGCAGTTGGTAGATTCAGTTCAATACAAGTAGTACCTTAGTCGTTTCGCCACCAGCGAGTTTTAATATAATTTGTTGTTATTCAGAGCTCAACTGGTGGTGGCTCCAATGAATTTCCTGCTCTAGATTCAAAACAAATGAAATATTTAATTGTGGTGAGTCATGAAATAGTTATATAGTCAATCAGCCTTCTTTGTGGTGTGTGTGTGTGTCTTGTTTTAGAAAAGTTATGAACAAAATCATAACTTATGGACCTGAAGCCTGCTAAAAGTTGTATGATTGATACTCAAAGAGGTCACTTAATCAGTCACATTGTGATTAAATGCGTTGGCACAACGCAGTTGTTAGAAACTAATCTAAAATAGTTTCATTTAAAAACAACAAAACCCTCTGTTTGATTGCATTTGGGTAACTCAAACAAATTGGCTCCTGTGTTAGCTGTGGGGAGAGAATTTCCCCCACTACCAAACAGAAGTGCCGAAACAGGGCGCGCATACACTCAAAGCTGCTGCGACTTGGCATTTGTTGCTGATGTCGGATTTTGCTAAAAGCCTGCCTTTGGGATTCTCAAGCGGTTATAGCAATGCTGGCATGAGGTAGTTTCAGCTAGCTCTCTGAAGATAGGCAAAGATTGCTGATGATTGAATTGTGGTGATTCATGAAATAGTTATATAGTCAATCAGGCTCCTTTGTGGTGTGTGTGTGTGTCTTGTTTTTGAAAAGTTATGAACAAAATCTTTACTTATTGACCTGGAGCCTGCTAAAAGTTGTATGATTGATATCACAAGGCAACAAAATGAGACTTTTTGCAGTATATTGCCTGGTTGGTGGTGATTCTAGATGATTTTTGTGTGCTTAACGCGAATCTGTTTTCAGAAATGGTTCTGTAAGTCGAGAGTTTTAGTAATTTGAGCTTAAAGTTGGAAAAAATGGCTATTTTAACTCTTTTTAGACGCGTTTTGTGGAGACTTTGTGTTTTGATTTTTTTTGATACTATCGTAAATCACTATTTTTATTTTATTTTAAAAAAATTTTATATTTTTATGAGAAATTGGTAAAAATATTAAAGTAAAATCGTCAATATTAAAATTTAAGAGCATTTTTCCCTCAGTGTATAGATGTAGCAGGCAGTAGTGCTGATCAACATTTAACACATGTTAAAAGTTCGCCAATCCAAATTCCGTTTAAATGCTAGATAACCAATTTGAAACCATTTCTATTATTTTCAAAACTTCATCCATTTTTTATACTTTCTTAAGCCTTTTCCTGCTTCATTTTCCCTGTAGTAAACATTTCCCATTCTATTGTTTCTTCAATTATCTCCATTCCCAATACCTCTTAAAGTTTATTTATTTATTCATTATGATGACTTTATTCCAAGTCAGAGCCAATTTGGATTTGCCATTTCCAATGTTTGTCTTAGTTCTTTTGCCATTTCTTCCTTCCTTCCGATTCTCTCTCTCTAGGGTTGTGCAGACAAGAGTAGAACAATGAGACCGAGAGACTTTTCGGGTATAAACATTTTATGTTTGTTCCTCTTGGCTGCCAAATGGAACTCGTCCCTGTCCTGGGAACCATTCTGAAAATGCTATGGCATACAAATGTCCTCTTTAACGCACTGCTGCTGCTGCTGCTGCTGTTGCTGACCGCAGGCGATGTCCACTGTCGAGCTGTGTTCTGAGTTTTGGCTCTGGATTAGGATGCACAATAATTTCAACAATTACTACTTGAATGCAATGTTTATGTTCAATTATCGTTCACCCACAGACACCCACACACACACACACACACGAACGATTGCCTTCGCCTGGGTCACTCCTGAGCGTCCAGCGTTCGTTGCAGTTCATTGATTGACATTTTTATTATGCATATTTCGCTTCCTTCCCAGCCAATAACAATAAATTTCCAATTTGTCTTTGGCATTGACCATAATGATGTCCACAAAGGACCTTAATCCAATAGATAAATTTGAGAACTCGTCGTCGTCCTTTGCTATTGCTATTGCTGCTGCGGACAGTCTCATTACTTGTCCATTATTATTGGCCTTCATTCTCAATCAATTTTTCAATTTCATTTCCATTCCCATTCACAATTGACTCCCGCGCCGTCGACGGGTGCGCCCTCTGAAGGAGCTAGAGAACGAGAAATTTGCATTCTCCTGCCAAAGCCACTAAACTTTCAAATGGAAGTTTACTTTAGTGTAATTTGTGCAATGAATTAGTTTCATGTTGGACTTTGACTAGGAAGCAGAAAGAAAAATTGGACATGGTTTGTTTACTCATATTCGTTCAAGGTACAATTTCTGTTTGTGAACTCAAAGAAAAGTTTCGATATGAAATAAACTTTAAAGGAAAATGCAGTCATGTAGAAAGCAATCAATGGTCAACAGTTAAGTTTGCTGTAAACAGGAACGAGTTAAGGGGAACATTTGAATTTAAATGTAATTAAACAACCTTAAGTATTATGTGAGACTTTATTACAGACGTTAACTTAACAATGGAGATTTGGGTGCAGGAATAAAAAGTGGATTCCGTCCTGTCCTCCATACCACTAAGTATACTAAGTTTGAAATTAATCAAATAAAGTACGGCATACTTATATCGAGTACGATTTTAGTACTTGAGGGAGAGGGAAAAAAATCTAGGACATTGGACAATGACCACAAAAAGTAATCAAAAACAGTTTAAGAATGGGTTTTCTCATTTGTAATACAGTTGTTGATATTGCTCCACTAAAAACATTTTAAACTTACAAACTGGGGACAATAAATTTGATTGATTTTGGATTAGGTAGGCCATAGGCGAATTCTCACATTGTGGGGCTTCGTATGTATCATTTACATGATAATGACATGATAATGCTCCGTCCATAATTCATAGAATCAGAGACATCGCTGTACAACCAAACTTCAACCCGACTTGGTTCATTTAAGTCTTTCAGAAAATAAATTAAAATTTTTGTAACCAATTACTTCAATTACTCTTCATTTGTAACAAACAAATAACAAGTTAGTGTACATCAGATTTTTCCACCCTGTGCTTCTTTGGTATGCCCGTGCTGCGATAGTTCGACCGCTCCTGCAGGTATATTTTCTTGCATTCCTCCTTAAAGGGTTCGATTTGATATCATTGCGTAAGGCAATCCTTAAGCGCCAAGTTCTGTTTTTGACACGTCGCCACCATCAATATGTTGTTCGGATACTTCCTTCAAGCAGAATTCCGTTTTGGCCCGATCTCTTATTATCTTGGGTATTAAGACCTTACGCTCCAATTTGCGCAGGTTTGTGTGGGGGTTACGAGGATTGAAATATGGAATCTGCTGTTGCTCATAGGCCATTTTCTGTGTGTTGCATGCAAATTTTAGTGTGACCGCTGTTACCCGAAATAGAGATGCTCTCAACGAACAACGTAAGAAACGGCGTGTTAGCGCATTGCGCCTTCGCACAGTGGTCCAGAATCGTTTTGCCTTGGACAAAATTCTGTAACTTTTGAACCGCTCAAAATTTTGAATTCATTTCTTTTTTGTTTGATTAAAAATTGTTCAAGGTCTATAGTTAAAGTTTATTAAAATTGATTTAGTAGTTCCAGAGCTATAGAGCGCCAAAGTCAACATTTTGTAAAAGATGTTTCCTTTCAAGCACCTGTAAGCCATATTAATAAAGCTAGGGTGCTGATTTTTGGTCAGAATCTATATAAGATAATGCTCAGCTGTTTTTTAAAACTACAATTTAATCGGTCAAGGTTTAGGTACATTTCCTAAATTATTAAAATTTTTCACACCTGGTGTTACCTTTATTGCACCTGAATCCACAAAAATTAGTGTAAGGTTCCAAATTTTTATCAAACTTATTTTTTTAGTGTTTCAGATTTCTACCAAGTTTCGAGCCAATCGGACGTCATTTAGATATAGCTCCCATACAAAATCAATATTTTTTCAAATTTTTATGGAAAAATTCGAATTTTTAGTAAATATTTTTGGAAATCATTATTTTTATTTGTGTAAATTGGGTTTTAAATTAGTTTTTTAGTTGTTTCCATATTTCTACCAAGTTAAAAGCCAATCGGACATCATTTAGATATAGCTGCCATACAAAAATTAAATTTTTTCATATTTTCGAGAAAAATATAAAAATGAAGATATTCGTTATGCAGCATGCATGTTACGACGATTACACAGAGCGGACGAGTCGTGAGCGGTTCTTCCCTTGCGAAATTGATTCGTATACCTCTCGAACATCACGTTGCATACGTTACCGTGTGCGAACGGCCTAAGACGTACACAAACAAACCTTGACTGTTTTCACAAAAGTCACTTTTTCTCGAGTTGGGTCTCGATCGGTGTCGGCTAATGATATTTTCCTTAAAGGGGACATATTAGACTGTAAAATGAAGCAATAAATTTTTTGAAGACTTTTGAAGACAACTTTTGCCAGCCTCGGAAAGTTTAAAAATAGGTGTAAAATAGGTACCTGCGGCAAAAGCAATTGTTCACAAACTACAACTTCGAATTTGAAATGTAATGTAAAAAACCAAAATTTTTTATTTTTCGGATTGCCAAAAATTTAACAAGTTTAGGCGGCTGTAACATTTATATTCGTAAACATATCAAAGCAATATTTTGGCTATCTTAATTTGTGTATTTAAACTGTCGATTTATTTAAAAAAAGTTTAACTTTTCAACAAAAATGAAATTAGGGTTTTCTCCAAGGCGGAGCGCGGCTGGACCACTGTGCGTCGCACACTTATGTAGTTACACGTCTAAATGGCGACGTATAATTTTCTGTGTGATGGTTGAGTTGAGTTCATTTGTGCTCAATTCAAGCACTTTAGAACCAATTGTGCTTAAAATTTTTGAGAAAATTTGCTTCTTATTTTGAGTTGAAGACGCCTTTTTTTCTTAACAGGGTTTTTACCTCTGTGTGGTTCTCGGTAAATTAACATCGGTAAATGAGCGTCCGTTCTGTCAGTCACAATCCTGATGCCAATCTGAAAACTTAAATATAATCCAGCCCTGATCTTAACCTTGAAATTTTTACTTCTATCACTTTCCAAAAAAAAAGTTCATTGAACTTTTGTTACGCCCTCAAAATTATTGGAAATTGTTGTAAAATATTTGACTTTTTAAGCTAGGTATTGACCTACTTGCGATCTAAAAAAACTCCATTTGAATACATTATTTCCCACGATTTTAGCTTTCAGCTGTTTCAATAGTTCGTCTAGACATACGTACCGAATTAGTTTTATCGATGACGCAGCGTTTTCACCTGATATATTTCGTGACCATTTGGTGCTTTAAAAAAATTATAAAGTTTTGCTGAATCCATTAAAAAGAACTTGCCACCATGATTAACTCCAACACGCCCAGAGGATTTTGAAATCTTTTCCGTCCTGTTTCGTTCTCAAAGTCAACTTTAATCCGTATTCCGCATTTTAAGTGGGCTGCCGAGAAACTCTAAAGAAGGGGTGCCCAAGGCTATTCCGCAAGACATGCACTGTCCACGCGCGCCTTAAGTCTACATAAAGCAACAAGAATTTCATATGCGTGCTCTCCTCTCTTTCTTTCCGAGCTATTGTTTAGGTCAGAGTTCCCCAGCGATAGCCCCTGGGGCACGAACATACTCGCCAATTCACACCGATTGCTTGCCGAAGTCATGCATCACTGTGTGTTAGAGAGAGACACAGTTACATTTTCGCGCTCTCTGCTTGGGGAAACCTGGTTTAGGTGTTTGCGCATGCATACCTGCAATAACAACATCATATGTGGCTCTCTTTTCTCTCTCCTATGTCTCTGGCAAAGTTAAAAAGCAACAACAATGTTGCTTATACGGAGTTAGCGCTCGCTTCGCTCGCAGTGACCGAACGCTTTTCGTTATTCGCGGCGGCACACATACACACAAACAAAAATCGGGTTTCTCTTACTATTTCTTGTTGTGGTTTTTGCTTGAGGTACATTTTGTGCATTTGTATTTGTTTTCACGAGGCCGTAAGCTCATTCTGGGCACTTTTCGCATGTCATACCCTTGCTTGGACTGTTTCAGCATGAAAAGTGTATAGAGATGTACCCATAATTCGACCATGGCTATGAAGCGAATAGAAAACTTGATAATGATCGTTTGAATCGTCTCCAAGCACCCGAATGAAATATATATTTTGATTTTTTTCGTTGTTCAGTTTTTCGATAGATGAAAGATTGAAAGAAAGGTGCCCAGAATCAGCTTACGGCCGCGTAGATACCAATCCAAATGAAGAAAATATTTGTGAAACCACAAAAAATGGAAAGAGAAATCCCATTTTTGATTGTGTGTGTGGTCGTGGCTGTTTGTCAAACACGAAATCATTCGCCGCTAACAACAAAACTTTCGCTCGAAGAGAAAGAGAGAAGAGAACATATTTAAAGTTGTTGTTGCACTACGAATTGCCATAAGCTATGCGTGAGGGCTATACACGCGGCAACAACGAATGCGCGCCTTACGCATAGGGCACCCCTGCGATAGAGTCTCAACAGCCTGAACCTTCGACCACCCTGCTCGAAATTCTCTGACTTTAAAGAAATTTAAAACATTTTCTCCTCTTTTCATCTGCTACTTTCATTATGGTAAGTCTCTTAAAATATCATTAAAAGCTTTTTGCTTTAATTAAGCTCAACTCAACTCTCCTTTATGACAAATGTTGACAAGCCTTTGAAACTACATTCTAGTTATATTTTCACCACAACCTCATCCTTTTGGGCTGACCCCAAAAAAAAAAAAAGAAACCGCTTGACCACTCTCGACACTCGCGAAACTCGTTGCGCTAATCAGTTTAAAGGGCGCTTGTCCACTTTGGCGATGCTTTGGTTTTAATTACGCGGCAAAAGTTGGACCGCGTATTTGGTTCGCAATCTAAAAATCTGCTGCAACTCAGCAGCAGCGCCAGCAGCAGCCACACTCCGCCAACTCGGAGAATCCCCAGTTAGTTAAAGTGCTGGCAACACATTAAAACTGCAATTCATCCGCAGCCGCAGAGGCCACACATGGAAGGGCGAGGTGGGGGGACCGACCGGAGGTTAGCAGGACTACAACTCAGCAGGAGCTGAAGCACTAATGAACATTTTATTACAAAAGTTCGCTTCTAGATGAGGCAAAAACTTCTGGTTTGGGTTCGTTCTCACTTTTTATTGCATTTCATTTCGGTGTTGCAGCAGGAGAGGCTGCAGGATGCCCAATTTGAAATATTGTTATTCCAAGTGGCTGACTGAGCGTCAGCATATTCTGACCATAACTCTAGTTAATAATATCCTCAAACCAAAAGCTTTGTCAAATCCCTGATGCAGGGGGCACTTGTGCGACTTCAGTGCGACAGTAGCCCTTTCGGCCATGTCTACCGCCTGTCTGCAATCCACCAGACGTCCCGTCTGAAGTGAACCATTGACATTTGCTTTGCACTTGTGGAAACCCAATACTCAAACATTGGTCAATGTCCACAATGCTCAGCTATTTACTCACTGGGCACTACCCTGCACTACTCCTGCCCCCATACCAAATCCATTCACTCAGCTCTGTAATTTTGTTTTAATTTGCACGTTCGGCGTGAACTTAGCGACACTCGGAAATGGATACCCCAGACGGGGTTCTACAGTTACCCCCCTGCTGCCGCTGTCGCTGTCGCTGACCTTATTTACTAATGAAGTGCAAGCTCAGTTTTCTCTTAAAACTTTTTCCCGAAAAAACAAAAAAAAAAATTTAATAACGGATTTGAGCAAATATTCCACTTGCAAGTTGCCAGGGAGATTTTCCTTCAGTTGAATGGAAATTATAATGAAAATGGTTGAGACAACAAGAAAAGGGGTGTGTTGGGGGGGGGGTTTATGAGTTTCAGTTTCTAATTATGATTCTGTTTAATTGCGCTGACTTGAGATTTTTGAGTGAAACATTTTGGGTATAAATTATGTTGTGTTAGCATTCAAAATAAATTGTCCACTCAATCAGCTTGTATTTTATTGTTATTAATAAGACTTCAGTGATTTTAAAGCTACTTATCTGTTGTAAGAGGTTCTATCAAAAAGTATAAGCGGGTTAGCATTGAAGACGCAATTCGTAAACACTTTTATTAGAATTTTTCAAGTTTGACACTTTTTCGATTGATCCACTTTCCACAACTTAATCCTTACCAAAAAACTACTTTTCAAAGTACTCAAAATATTCTTCTGCATTATCGTTAGAACTTCATTTTTACTTCCGTGAAACAGGAAGTAAAAGTTATGGTGGGTGGAACAGAACGGTTCCTTATGCAATACCTGGCTGTAATACTCCTCAGTGATTGAGTTTCCTTTTTCTGAAATGTTCGAAAAAGATGATTTCTTTTATGAGCAAATCAACCATTTTGGTTCACCTTTCAGATTGATGGCATAGTCTTTAAACCTTTTAAAGCTTCAATGTGCAATAATAATATCAGATTTCATCCACGGTGACAAATTGACGCAAAATTTGATTGAAATTTCAAAAAACTACGTTAAAGTCCTCTACGGACATGCGAAGTAACGAGAAGTTTCGTACTAAAATTGAAAAAACAAGAAGCAGAAGTAACGAATTCGCCACATTTAACATGTTTGCAGCTAAGAACAGTTAATGTTACGCTAAGCAGCACATTTGTGAAGTCTATGTAAATAGGACGTGGGCCTCTTTATACTTTGAATCAGCGGAGGGCATGCCACATGAGTTTGGGAGCAGCCCAACAACAGCAACAGAAAAACAAGAAAGAAAGTTGGTCAAGCCCGACTATAACATACTCTGTACCCTTAACGTCGCAGCGCGCTTTTGCTCACGAGTTATACGCGCTCATCTCTAAGTTTCACTCTCTCTCTCTCTCTCTCTCTCTCTCACTAAAATTGCCGCTCAATGCTGTGGTGATGGGTGGGGGGGTGGGGTGTGTTTACTGGCCGTTTTTTGCTCATAACTTGAGTATCGTTCATTCGATCTTTTTCATTCCTTCAGCAAATCGATAAATAATTTTGTTTACAAGGTATCTCTAGAAGGTACGAACGATCTATCTTCAAAACTGTAGGAGATATGACGTTTTTTCCAAATTGCGGGGGCGGGAGGGGGCGTGGCAAAAATTGAAAATAAACTTGATCTGCCTGCAAGTATAAGAAATATATGCCCCATACATGTCAAACCTCTATCTCTTACCATCTCTGAGATCTCTTCGTTCATAAGGACGGACGGACGTTGGCGCCGTTCTCCGATTCGCATTGAGTTTGTTGTTGCTCACAATTTGAAGCGAGTTAATTTGCGACGCAGTTTATTATGAGATTGACTGGCGCCAATTGCCGAAAAGAAATCTCGGAGCAATGGGAGCAAGTGCTTGCCCACCGCTGCTATGAACTGTTGAACTAACATAACAACTAACCACTCAATGTCACTTTACCCTTCTAGTAGTGTTCGGGTTGTTCATGAGTGAGTGAACAAAATTGAGTTGTTCTTTAAACTGAACAAGTGAACATGTTCTGCTTCAATTTTTCATTTTTGTTCGGCGAGTCTTGTTCTGTTTATCTTGTTCAATCTATCTTGTTCAGTCTGTCTTGCAACTCAGAGTTGTTCTTGAGTTGTTCTATGAGCTGTTCAGTCTCTTTTGCTCGATGAGTTGTTCGGTCTGTCTTGCTCTCTGAGCTATTCTGTATCTCTTGCTCTGTTAATTGTTCTGTCTGTCTTGCTGTGTGTGTTGTTCTATGGGCTGTACCATGAGACAACTATGACAGGCTCAGCCAACATTTTGAACTAAGAGCGGGAGAGAGAGCGGGAGAGTGAGCGCGAAACACACAAATTTATTTTTATTTTTATTTATTTTTGCGAAGAGATTTGCAATGTAAATGTCGGACGAGGCATTTTCATGTTTAAAGTAAAGAGAAGAAGGTAAGGCATTGGAACGACGTTTGGTATTTACGAATTGGTAGAAGCTCTTTGGATCGTTACAAAAGTTACTTTGTACTCGAGACAGGTAGTTTTTATAGCAAATTCGATTTTGGGCTTGAGTCGGGGGAAGAGACCCAAGAAACAAAGGGAAGATTAAAGTCACCCACAACGACTTGAAAATCACAGTCGCGACAGGATTTTGAAATGTACTCTATTGCTAAAGCATGCTTAAGATAAGTGGATTCGTCAGAAGACGGAGGAACATAGGAACAGCTCAAGAATATGCAAGAGTCTCCGATGTGCACTGAGACACACATAAATTCAATGCCGTCAGTGTTAGGAATATGAAAAATGGATGCATGAAGATTTTGCTTAACAGCAATCAATACACCCCCTCCATTACGATTGTTACGGTCAACCCTAAAAATGCAATAAGAGTCACACAGAATTTCACTATTTAGTATATGAAATTGAAGCCAAGCTTCAGTCATCATTAAAATGTCTGCCTCGAAAGCAAAAACTATTAAGGTAAAGGGATTGGAATTTACTTCTGATTCCCCTTACGTTCTGGTATTTTATGACAAGGGACGACTTTAGTTTTTTAAGGACATAGGAAAAGTAGCAGTAGTCTTAGGCTCAAACTCACGAACAAGAGTGAATTTGGGCCAAAGATCAGGATGAAGAATTTGGTTTAGAAGAGAAGATGGAACGTAAAGTTTAAAAGAGGATATTGATCGAGGCTTTGAAAAGATATAATATATTTATTCAAACAGTTTTCATATTTAGTGGCAGCTGCAGAGAAGTTGCCTATCCTTTTTCTTAATAAATAATATAAAAAAATAAAACACTGCTGATCGAGTAAAGAACCCCACCTCCATTTGATATAACAATACCACAAATTTAAATTTTTGGCGTATTTTTTCTTAAATCTGTTCACACTAGACTTATATTTGACGTCGACGAAATATGTGACTAAGGGCCGTTTTCTAAGGTTCATGATTTTGCTCAAATCGAAATCCATCTAGAGTTTACAACTTGGTGGTTTTTGTGCAATTGGTTGTCTCATATAGGTTGATTATAAATTCGGGCATTTGTGCCACGGTCACACCAGGAGGGCTGGAATGGTATAATACTAGATTGGCAGCACCTCTGCACTCGGCAGATTATTGTTTTTTTTATTTTAAAAATTAAAGCAAGAATTGTACAGAGAAGGAGAAGGTTTTTCTTTTGGAATGACTTGTTACTATGATGGGAGATTAAGCAGTAGCTCGAAAGCTATGTTCACACAGGCAAATAATTTGGACAAATGTTCATGAAATTTCCTAATTGTGGAACTTTTAGGCTATATTTGATCAAACTATTTGCGTATTTATAGCGTGGAACCATAGTTTAAGTTTTTAACCCTGTAAAATCTTTAATCATGGCTATTTCTATCAAAATTTCGCCAAATTATTTGGATGTGTAAACTTAGCTTAAGCAATGAACTAGGGGAATCAGAATGTGCATCTTAAAGGCTATTAATAATAAAGCACATTCAATATTTTCCATTTTTGGTTTACTTAATAACAATTCAGACTTTAGGATGAAGTAGATTGCTACGAAATTCATCTTGATGGTTAGCATTGAGCAGCAAATCCACCAAGATTTGCAAAAACACCAGCATGAGAAAACGGCCCTAAGTAAGCTAAATTACTTATGTCGCATATCCGTAGAGCGACAGTTGTATGTTCAAGTTGTCTATGTTTAACAATCGCTGCACCCATTGAGGTGATAGCTACTGCTTCGCACTTTAGCTAGCCGATACGCAAGAATTATTTCACGCCTTTCAGGCGATCTGGGCTCTCATTATCAAAATCAAATGTGCGACTGCGTTTGTACTCTCCAAACCGAGAGGTCCCCACACTTCGCATGTGTTTTCTTTTTGCATAAATTGAAACCGATTTTTGATCTGATCGGTATATGCGAATAAAACTAACAAAATGCTCGAGAAAAAAAAGGAAACTACAAAATTTGACAGGTTATACAGTTTGATCGTTCTGATCAGAGATCGCAAAATTCGCTCAACAGCTTCGAGTTGTCTGCAAAGTACCAGTTTTTGCGCGACACATTGAACAGAGGGAGACAAATACATATATTGGCTATGATTCTTTTTGATCATGGGAGTAGTGAAACAGTTTTTTGAGTTTCTTATTCCAGGTGTTAGGTGGCAATCAATTCGCAAAGAACGGAGTCGGCAAGTGTGTATGCGTCTCTTTGTCATAGAAGAACAAACATAGAAGCACACTTTGAAACGCCTCTCCTTTTTGACTGATGTTAACTCCATAGTGACAAGTAGCTACTTCATAGAGACAACAAAATCTGTTACTCAAAATTACTGTCGACGTAGGAAAACACGGTGGTTAGAGGGAGATGGACATAGGTAAAAAAACTCAGAGATTCAAAAAATAACTCAAAGAGCCAAAATGACAGCGAACAGCTGACAAATATGCTTCTATGTTAGTTTTTCTATGTCTTTGTGGGGCTTAGTCCAACGATGGCATGCGTACTCTCATTCTCTCTGGCACAAACTCACTCAGTTCACGCAACACACCAAAAAATTAAAGAACACAAACGCCTTTACGTCTATTCATTTTGCTCTTTGAAAAGTAAACATGTTACGATGTTCTGTTATGGTCTAAAACAGCGTTGGCCTACGAGAGCGAGGCCAAAAAGTGAGAGTGTATTCGTGTGCGAAAATAAAGCGCCGTGAATTTGCCTCGACCTGAGCGCATCAAAGGCTAGCTCTCTTCTCGTAATGTGTAAATAGCGAAACGTCTTCGCCCCCCAGGGAGCGCTAGCCTAAAAGCCTTTAGGTAAGGTAAGTTTCATACATACAAAAGGACTTAAATAAAGTCATAATCTGCTCTTACCATCCCGAAGGTTCGTGTTCAGCTGATCTTAACCATTTCATCATAGATCATTTTCCCTTACAACTGACTTCCGATAATGGGAAAATTTCGAAAAATCTTAAAACTTTCGGTAGAACTAACTTTCATGTTTCAACAACTCTACTTTAATAGCTTTCTTTTTCCATCTCTAGAATTCCTCCAGCGTTTATCCCAACAATTTCATACCATCTTTGCAGTAAATATCCCCAAAGCTACACCTGTTGGGTTTGCTACTTCAACTCCTGGCAAGTGAAGTTTACCCCTCCACTGACAGACTGGGGCTGGCCAATGATGGATTATGCTGTCAATCTCTGGTAAATTGCTGCAGCTTAAGGCCGCCCCATGTGGCACGTGCTACCCTACTGCCTTATTCCTGTCCTGTCCCCCCCCCCCCCCCTCAAGGCTCGACAACAAGTCGTCACTTGGAAGTTGAAAACGGAGGTCGGTTCTCTGATATGTCGGCATTCATTACAAGGAGCAAGGCGGCTAATTGAAAGCTGCATTCAAAAAAATTGACGGCGGCAAAAATGTGAAAAACGTTTCGGGCCGCCCGAGGGCAAAGTTATGTAAAAGAGTAAGGGGGGGGGAGGGTGGTGGAAGGCAACATGTCCCCCCTCTGCCAAAAATATAAAAGCGAGGCAGCTGTCGATTATTGACACTGCGGTTGCTGCAATTTCGTTTTTGGGGAGGAAGGATGAAGATGGAGCATCGACCATCGATAAACTGCCCCGCCAGATGCTGCAGACGGCGTCGGCAATTACAACACGCGAACGCAAGCCAGACAACAGGTTGGAAGCGATACCAAAAACAGACAAAAAAAAAAGTGAACAACTTTGGAGCCTCGAATCGTTTTTGGGCGCGGGTTTTTGGCTTTTGTTTTTGTGGTTAATGATGAGCCTGAATCGAGTTGGACGAGCTGCTTGATAGCGCATGGAAACCCCCCTCCCTACTGCAGCCCTTGCTTCTACGAGAGCGATAATTGCCGGTAAAACGCCTCGCTTGGCCTTTTAAATGCTGTCTCTCGGTTTTTGTTGTTGTTTTCCTGAAATTGTATGCCCCTCAAGGAAAGGGTATTAAGGGTTTGTTGGACCTTATATGTGGAACTTCTTGGAAATGTTATTTAAACTATTCATTATTTATACGGAACTGGAACAGGAACCATAATTTGTTCATTTTTTTGAAAGCCTATACGCAAAAGCCTTTCCAAGTGATCCGAAAGGAATTGAAATCAATGCATCTCGCGCTCAGTTGTAGGGATAGCTCGCTAAAGGTAAAATAAACGTTGTGTTTTTGCAGGACAAATGCTAGTTTCTGGTTCTGTTGTCGAACATATAATGGAGTTTTATTTGCTTTCAACTAAAGCTTCGTTTTTGAGTTCATAAGTGAATCTTTATGTGAAGCTCGTTTTCAAAACGCTGAATGAACTATTTTAGACACTTTGGCGAACGTTTAGCGAATGTTTGATGAAGAAGATGAAGTAATTGTTCGGGGACAAATGGCGGGTAAGCAAGAGAGCCCAGTCGGACTGTTTTGCAGCATGTGTTTACAAAAATAAGTACATTTGGTGTCATGAAATTTCACGAAAATAGTCAATACATCTTTTTTTTTGCATGAAATAAGTCCATATTTCAGCATGAAAAACACACACGTTGTTTTCTTAGCTATTTGTAAGCATATCGTGAAACGGTTCAAACTCTCTTAGTCCTGGAAATCGAACACCAAGTCAGCCCCGAACACTTGATGAATGTTGACCAAACGAGAGAGAGAAAAACGAAAAAAATGATGAAGTCAGGGGTTTTTCAGCGAACGGCTCATGTCTTCCTACCTACGATATACAAAGTTTACACATACTATAGAGTACTGAGTTCGTAGGGAGAAAAGCGAAGCCCGAAGGCTGCCCCTGAGTTTTACGGCATTGCTTAAGAAAAACGAAGCCGAATACTCAAGTTTCTTCATGCCTTCTCTCGTGAGAAGTATGCATTCAAGTCCGAATGGAAGTATACAACCGATGTACTTGCTTTTCTGTACTCACCGATTTACACATTCATAAGATCGGCTTGCGTCTGTGAGAAAAACACGAGTGACTTCGGCCACCGGTGGCTATGGGCTGGCCGGACCTGATCTAGATCTCATGAAATGGAACTAAGGAACGATTTGGTAATATTATCTAGTTATCTAAGCCAAGTCAAGGTAAGTCCAGCAATTAATTCTTTCAACAAAATAAAAGTACTGATTCTCTGCGGCGCAGTAGATGATAGGGAGACAAGCAACAGATTGATTTTAATGCTTATCGCTGGTTTGGTCGGTTATAAAATCCTAGCCACAGGGCTGCTCTCATTTCTAGTTCCTTATACCCTAAAATAAGTAACTGTTTCTGTTCTATATATCTTTTGTATATCAAAACTTTCCAGGGTATTCTCCCATTCGGTTTCGCTCATTTAAACCTTCGTGTTATTCCATTCAAATTGTATTCACTTTTGTTTTTTTGTTTTTGTATATTAACCATCAACATCATCAACATCGTTCCGGCTGCCCTTTTTGTGGCTGAGCCACAAATTGCAGCTGGCGCACGGAAGCAACTCGACGCTCACGAATCCCGAAAAAAAAATAGCATTTAAACTCCGCTGCCAAGTAAAGCACGCGCCGTTGTCGCTCGCGACGATCCAAAGCCGTTGACCGTTCCCCTTGTTCAGCGTTTCCATTCCGTTCTGCTGCCATGGACAGAGCTAGTGAGCGGCGACTCAATCAGGCGGCTGCAGTGGTTGCACCTGCCTTGCAATTGCAGCCTGCGAAGGGTTGGGGAGGGGTGGGGGGGGATGGGACAACGGCGGTAATTAGTGACAGATCGTTGGCTCAATCGCGTGCTGTTAATTTTCATTTCCAACTCAACGCTTCTACCAAGCTGCTAATGTGTATTTATTTGCTTTTCATTTCCCCCTTCACTCCTCACCCCAAAAAAAAGGACTGATCTCTTGCCTCCATGGTCTAAACTCTATTTTGCGTAATAATTCCACAATCGGTTTAAATGCAGTTTTCCCAGGACCTCACGCTGTGCCATTGTTTGTCAGGGATCAAGGAAAATCTGCTCAGCCTCGGGCCATTCTTCGGCTCACGCGCTGCAAAAATTTGTCACGGCCTGACCGTGACACACATACGATTATGTATTATTGTGCTCCTTTTTGGAAACTGGTCACGTTTATGGAAATGGGAATGAAAAACTGTTTTTTTTTCGCATTCAATTTGGGTGTCTGAGTTTCCGAATCTCTTGTTGTTTGTGTGAGGAATTAGCGATGCTGGCAAAGGGCACGTTCATGCATATAGAAATGTATATATTTGGGTGCAAACGTGTCATCAAACAATTAAAGTTGGGTTATGCCTCATTCCATTTGTTTTTGCAATTTTATTGAATGTCCTGCGGCGAGGGAATGTTGTAAGAATTTTTTTTTGGACAACTATTTGTTAAAAATGATTGTTAAAGGAGACTCGTTGAAGACTCTTTCTTCTGATTTCGAGTAAAAAATTAAGGAATTTTTAGGACTTTGCAAATATTTTGTAAAAACTGATAGTTTTGATTACAAAATTTAATAAATTTAGTGATGAAACATTTATTATATACAACTGCTATCTACCTACTTAAATATTATCTTAAAACTAAACATTTAATACATATCTGAGTTTTACATATAATTAACATTAATAAATAGCTAAAAATATTTTATTTATTTATTTACTTTAAGTTTCAATGGTTTTTGGTTCGTAGGTGCGATTCTAATTTAATCCTAAATTGAGTGGCGTTTCTTATACACAAAAAAAAAAACTTTGGTATATGAGTCATTCTTTTTGAAACCGAACGGTTTGTAAAACTGACCATTTTTGATTTAAATAAAAAAAAATCCGAAATTAGATCTCGACACTATCACCAAAACGTTATTTTCGGTTTTGCAAATAACATTTTGGTTAGTTTTATAAACATTTTCAAAAATCGTCAAAAACGAAAAAATGGAAAAAAGGGGTTTTTTAAAGCTAGATTTCTCAGGTTTGGTTTATCGGAGGCTTTTTGGTCAGTTTTACAAACCGTTCGGTTTCAAAAAGAATGACCCATATGTAGCATTTTTATTAAAATTCACAAATTTCCGTCTTTGATTTTCGCCCTAAAGTTTTTCCATTTAAAATCAAAATGTGTGTACTTTTAATTTTTGTTAATAAAGAAAAAAAATTCAAGTATTTGCAAAATCTAAGGCAAGGCATCTAATGTGTTACTTGTATTGAATAAGATGTACTTGTATTGAAAACGTACACCGATATTTGCTTGCTTGTAATTCTCAATATAAATGATGTAGTTTCTACTGATTTCAGCAAGGCTTTTGACTCTGTCAACCATAAGCTTTTAGTACATAAACTGTGTTTGCTCGGCTTCCCTCCACTCCTCCTCAACTGGACCTCAAGTCATATTTAAGCGGTCGATCTCAACGAGTTCGTTTCAAATCAATACTATCCAGCTCCATTCATGTACTATCTGGGGTTTCCCAAGGTTTAGGCCCTTTACTATTTAACCTTTTCATAAAGAATATCCCACCTGGTGCTCGGTTAATAGGCTTCTTCTTAATTTCAGCAAGTGTAAATGTATGACCTTTAATCGTAATCAACCATATGAGTTTGATTATATGATAGATACCATTCCATTGCAACTAATCTATAAAGTGGATGATTGGACTTTTGCTCTCCGAGGCTTAAACTGGGATCCTTCCACCCATCTTCCTCCTTACGAGGACAGATTACGCCTAATCAAACTGCCTTCTCTTAAGAACCGCAGAACTTGCCATGGTGTCCTTTTTACTCATAAACTCCTGTCAGTAGAAATCGACTCTATCGCTTTGTTATGTAATATAAGTCTTGCTGTCCCACAAAGCGTTACTTGAAAGTTTTATCCTATTGACCTACAGCCTTGCTTAACAATCAACGCTCATCACGAACCTAAACTATAACTTGCTTTATCATACTTTCTCATCTCACTCCTCCTTGTTGAAATGAAAGATAGTTTATTGTCGTTTCTAAGTAGGACTTCTTAAGATTAGAGAGAACATTGTTGAACTTAAAACTAAATAAGTAAATAAAATAATTGAAATTCACGAAGCAGAACTCAAAGGGACGCACAGTTGGTTTCAAATGACTTTTATCTTGTTTCCACGTTTAAATTGGTCAAATCAATAAGAAAAATTATTAAATCAATCATTTTTAGCCAAAACCATGTCATGTGGTAGTCGGTTCCAAAGAAATATTTTCTGATAATGCAAGCCTAACTTTTTTACATACAATATTGTTTGATCTTCTTGCCATACTGATATTAAGTTTCTGGTACAGGTACACAGAAAAAAAATCATACGGGTATTTTGAGTATCGAATCGGCCTTCATCTGAAACAAATATTATGATGATATTATCGCGTCCATATGTTTAGGTGGAAATAGTGTCCCATTGATATGAAAAATTGATATTATTTGGATATTATTAAAGATATGGCTGATATTTGATCTATTTTTTCCTGTGTATGAAAGTTCATGAGTCCAAACTATTTTATGTAAAAGGACTAGACTTCTTAAGTCCATCCACGACTGCAGGGGTAAATAAAATATATTTATAGAAGCATCGGATATTCTGTCAGTTCGCTTTAGATTGTACACCGAGAAAAAAATTGGGATTTTTTTATTTCAATTTTACACCGATATGAAAAAATATCAAATTGATATGTTAAAAATATCAAATTGATATGTTAAAAATGTCAAATCGATATTTTTTAACATATCATTATTACATTTTAAATATCATTCTGAAACTATTCAATGTCAATTTAAGTAAATTATATTATTTTGGATCAGAATGATATTATTTTCTTGCCAAATGATATGAAAAAATGGATATTATCAAAATGCTCATTTTAATAAGGGTCTTATCAACATAAAATTGATTGCTTTTCTCTGTATAGGTGTAACGTGCTATATTATTAAATGCTACCTGAAGCTTTCTTTCGCTTTTTTAATCACAATTGTTAAAAACTCCAAAAGACTAAACCCATGCAAGTCAAAATGCTTGGTTATCATATATGATAACCATTCTTCCGTTCTTTTCTTCCTCATTTCCTAAGCCACTTATTTTCTGATTCGATTTTTACTCTGATTCTTTGTCCTCCTTTTTCTTGACTTCTAGTCCAATTTAAGCATTCTTTATTCCTTTTATGCCATCCCTCCTCATAGCTTTTTTTATACCAAATTTTCCGTCACACTTTTATTTGATGTTCTTACTTTTATTTCCATTCCACATTTTTGGTTAACTCCCTCTTTTTCTTTATATTTCGTCTTATCGCCTTTACTTCCCACTTTCTTTCCCAGTTCTTGCTTCTTTCCATACTTTTTACTTTTCTTTTTCTTTTTTCTAATTTCTTTCTTTCTCCGTGCTCTTCCAATTCTTTCTCATAGATGTACATCTACTTTGTCCATTATTAATCAATTTTCCTTCTACCTTCAATCCTTCGACCATGCACAATTCGAATACATTTTCTGGATATATTAACAGTACTTAAAAGTCAGCCCCTTCCAGTAACTACCTTTTGGAACATCCACATGTTGCTCAACTTAACGCATCTTCCTTATCCCATTTCACATCCTGCTCTTTTGGTAAATATTTTTTTGGTTTACCTTTCATAAACATTCAGGTTTATTGCAAAACAGATATCAAAAATGCCCGATACTGACTTGTCACCATCACATGTTCCACACAACAGAAAACAACATATGGCCAAGGATCTGGTTTGCCTACGTCTTGCGGTCCACAGCTGTTGCAGCGGTCGCGTGGCCCTCTGAAGCGAAAGTGGATGAAAGTGATGCAAAGGGGACGACGCCCCCCAGGAGCGTGCTTATCATGAATATTTGTTAGGAAATATGCTTAGACATGGTCCACACCTGAGGCTCGTGTCAGTTGTCAGTCTTGTTTCGTATTTTGGGAGTCTAGGAACCGAAGGAATACAAATGATGATGCTGTCAGATTTGCCCAAGGACAACAGTTGTTTGAAAATGAAAAGTGTTTCTTCAATAATTTGTAAATTTAATTTGGTTGGCTGCAACAGATGCCAGGGGATCGGGAATGGGAACGGGATCGGGATCTCTAGCCTTGTTTTGTTTTCAAAAATGAAAATTAGTTTTGACGCTGTTATGACGGCTGTTCCTGCTGGTTTTTTTTTTTTTTTGTTTGGAGGTAACTGTTGCCTTGATTGAGGTCCTGTTTTTGTTAATTTGACTGCCCTTTTGGGTGTTGACCATTAACTGACCCTAACCAGATGGTGGTTAGACGCGTGCCCAGCACACGATTTCCTGGAATTCTAGCAAAACTAATTATAATATTTACAAAGAGGCGGGAATCATTAGGGGAATCTTTCTAGAAGGTTTTCTAGGTATACAGATTGCTTGTGAAACACAAATTCAAAATTCAGTCTGGCGTAAATACTTCTTGATATTAGGTTTAGAACCACGATACAAAAAATGGAAGGTAGTGCAATGCGTCGCTTTGTGTTTGTTAACATTTTTTCAAAAGTCTGCTTCAGTAACCAAAATGAAAATGGATTGAAATTATATCAACAATTAAACTAAATCAAGTTAAAACTAACGAATTCAAATTCCCAACCTAAGACTAATCTGTCAAATGACGCCACAGACTCACAAAGTTATGCGCATGCGAAATGAAGCAAGTGTTTGCACTAACTTGAATTCGTTGTATCATGGTTTAGAACCCATTTATGAAGCGTTTCAAACTGGATTCAGTTCATAGCTTACAAAGTTTCGGATATAAAACTCTTCTGAACTGTTTTTAATTACTTTTGAACTGATTTACAGATTTCAATCAAAACGTATGACTCAATTTATGACTATAGGTTCAGTATTTTTGACGCCTATGCGAAATAAGTTATCTTTTAACGAAGACTGCGTTTACATATCAATTTCTAGTTTCAATTTTCCAATTATCAAAATCATTCGCTAATTTGCACTTTACCCCACCCAAACTCATACATCACTTCAACACTTCACCCATCACTTAGCCGCAAACACTGTCCAACATAATATCACGTTTGCTACCGCCTAAATACATACCTATGTATCAATATGTTTGTGTACTTATGTATGTATATATCTATTAGCTGTTTGTGTAGTTTCCGTTTGCCAATTTAATTGGCATTTAATTCCACATGGCCATTGGGTTTTAGCCATGCCTGATTATGGTAATGTAATCCTCCATTTTGTATCCGTATCCGCCTATCAGTGACTAACAGCTATTTGAGTAAATTGGTGGAGTTTGGGCCAGGCCAAAATTGAATTTCGGCTTTTTCGACACTAATTATTGAAAATTAATTCAATTAGCGGACACCCATGTGTGACCACAGGACGCGCATCCAATTCTCAAATTGCTGTAAAAATAAATGAATTTAAATTGTTAAATATGAAGCGCTTTACTCGCCCAAATCCTTGACTCAGCCATCTCTTCACTTCACCACTGGATGGGCCACCAGCGAGTCCGTAATTTGTAATGAGTTGGCAGACGACTTTACCATACGTATCCTTGTTCCTCCATTCATTTCATTTTCCGGTAGGTAAACACTTTTTCCCATTTCCAGCGCATAAATCTGCAATTACATCTTTTACTCCTTCCCACTTTCCACCTTTACTTTTTTTGTGTTATTATTTATTTATTATTATTATCATCTCTTAATGCCTCGTAAGTGCAACATGCAGTTTATTTTCGTTGTTTATCATCCTTCCTCATATTAAAAGCCTTTTAAATTCTCGATTATTAAAAATAAAAAATGTCCATGGGTTGTCATTAATGGAAGCAATGAGCTTACAGCTGCTTAAAGCTCTCGCTTATATCATCATAGAGATCCCTCAGACGGTACGCCCACTTTTCTCAATCTCGACTAATAAACTTATTTGCCATATTAACTTGAACAAACATTTGGGGGAACGTCCCATCAAGTACACCTACCGACCTACCTACCTACCAACTTGGAGGGCGTCTGCGGCGACTCATTAGGGAACCACCTACCACACACACACACAGTTTCTGGTCTCTGTTTCTGGGCCTGCCCTTAAATGGCCACGCGAAAGGAACTAATTAATGCTGAAAACACCAAAAAGCGCGAAATAAACAAATGAAAACAAGAAATAAATGTGGCATTTGAAGTAAACCGAAGAATGAATACTCTGTGAATGATTGAGATGTTTATAATCAAGGAATGTAAGACTGAAAGACAGAATATAGAAGCCATAAAATCAGTTATTTGGTCAACATTGTTTCCTTGGAATTTTCACAGCGGGTGGCATGTTCTTAATTTGTTATGCCTGGCTCTAACAAAAAACCAAGACGATAAGACCAAGTCAGCAACAAGGCAAGCCCGACTGTATTATACTCTGTACCTGCAGTAGCAGTACAAGCAGCGCTGCTCCTGCGCACTTTCTTTTGCTCATAG
This sequence comes from Lordiphosa magnipectinata, assembly GCA_037044535.1. Taxonomy (NCBI): domain Eukaryota; kingdom Metazoa; phylum Arthropoda; class Insecta; order Diptera; family Drosophilidae; genus Lordiphosa; species Lordiphosa magnipectinata. The sequence goes on from JBAMBO010002017.1 coordinate 69,135, forward strand.
CTTGAGTATCGTACATCCGCTCTTTATCATTTGATCGATAAATAAAATTGATTACTAAATAGCGCTACACTAAGAAAAAAATGAGAACGAATAATTTGTGTACGAACGCTCTTGAAAAAATCTATTCGTTCTTGAATTTTCAAGAACTTCGCTCTCGAAATCGATCTAAGCCCAGCGGCGCAGAGCTCAACGTGTTCTGCCGCAAGTATGCATTACGCCTGCTTTCCCCCCTCATCCATAAGCGTTTTTTTAACATTTCTTCTATTTTCTAAACTTGTATTTGTATGCAGAACAAATGTGTAAGTGGCGAGGAGTCACTTGAATTTGGCTCAGTTGTTGGTTAATTTTAGTGTACATACATATACATAATTGTCGGGAAAACAAACTCGAAAAGTTGATAACTTAATTGGCAAAAGTGATGGAGGCTCAAAACACGATTATGCAGAGTCAACAAAAAATTGAAAAACGCCAAATTGATATATTGGCCATCCTTAAAAAGCTGACGAAAAAGAACATGCCCCCTGATAACGACGTATTTCCCATTTGTAGTCTGGACAATTTTTTGTAAAAAACATACATTTTATTTATCAAGGAATAACAAATAAAACCATTTAAAATAAACTAATATAAAAACCACTGCATTACTACCTTATTACCCACTCATATAGGCTGTAATGCACGTGCATTACCAACCCATATACTTCTCTCTCAATAGTACATTGCATCGTATAACAAGTACTTTACACACACGTATACTTTTCCATCTTTAGTAAATTAAATCGTGATACAAGTGCTTTTCGACTGAGTATACGATTCCTCAATTGTGTGATGAATTGTAAGCGGACTACGAACATTCTGCATTACAATGTAATGCAGGGTAATGGGAATCCGATGGCAGTTCGGCTCTGGCATACTTGTTTTATTACTAGTAATGTAGGTTGTGCGCACCCCGTTTATAAAGCGGCCATGCATACGGCAAAGTAATGCAGATTGTATGCGATGATTTCCTTCATACTGAAGGCAAAGTAATCTAGGAAAAATCGATTTAGTAACGGCAATTTGCGCCGCTGGGCGCTCTCACAGTTTCAATTTTCATGTGAGAGGGGTGCGTGCAGAAACTACTTACAGGAGAACACTGTCGTTGTCGGATGTAAGCGGTCGGCCGTTAATTCATTTCATGTTGAAAATTTCCAGTGTGAAGTAGTAATCGATTAAAGGATTGTATAAAATAAATACAATGTTAAAAACACCTTAAATAAAATTGATTAAAGGATTGTTTAAAATAAAGATGATAATGTGTGACGGAGCACAAGAGTAATAAGTGAACCAAAAATACACCGGACTTCGATTACTGAAGCTCGCATATGGCACATTCAGACACCGACAGAAAATGAGAAATCTACAATAACAACGAATTGAATGCAAACCATGCGCTGAATAGATGCGTTGAAACTGAAGGTATAGATCCAAATCTTAATATTTGAGTTAAGATTCGACTTTCTTAACAAGCTCAGATCATCATGATCCACAAGCCTGGAAAGTCCCAAACTAGCCCAGACTCTTACAGACCGATAAGCCTTCTCCCCTCACTGTCCAAAATTTTTGAAAGGTGTATGCTGCGCAGAATTCTGCGGGACGATAGGATTAAAAAAGCAATTCCACCCTTCCAGTTCGGTTTTCGAAGGAGTCATGGAACCCCGGAGCAGCTCAATAGAGTTGTAAACTTCATACTGGAAGGATTTGAAGCAAAGGAATATACAGTTGCTGTGTTTCTTGATGTGAAACAGGCCTTCGACAGAGTTTGGTATGATGGGCTGCTGTACAAAATAAAATCGCTGCTCTCACCTCAATTGTACCTGCTTGTTAAGAGCTTTCTGACTGGAAGGACCTTCGCGGTTGTCCAAGAGGGAGAAGCATCAGAGACAAAGCTAATCAGCGCAGGTGTCCCACAAGAAAGTGTCCTAGGCCCAACGCTCTACACCCTTTTCACTCACGATATGCCATCTAACAAAAATCCCCAAATCGTTGACAGAAACGATTTCATGATCGCCACCTTTGCAGACGACACAGCTCTATTGACAAGGGATCCCTGCATATATTCCGCTACTGACACCATGCAAGAGTATCTAGTAAGAATCGGAAATTGGTGCTCCAACTGGAATATAGGACTAAACCTTTCAAAGTGTGCCAGTGTTACCTACACGCTGAGAAAAGACGATTGCCCAGGAGTTTTCCTCCAAGGAGAGCTGTTGGATCACCTTGCAGGATACCGATACCTGGGAGTTTTTCTTGACCGAAGGCTTACCTTCAAGTCGCACATAAACGGTCTGGTCAAATCAATACAGCTCAAGGCACAAAAGATGAGCTGGCTGCTGAACGCCAGGAGCAACCTGTCTCTAAAGAACAAGGTACTCATTTATAAAAGCATTCTCGCACCTGCATGGAAGTACGGACTACAGGTGTACGGTATAGCAGCAAAGTCGCACCTAGATCGCATAAGGATCCTGCAGGCCAAAATCCTTAGACGTATAACCGGGGCTCAATGGTACATGAGGACGAGAATAATTGAGGAAAACCTTAAAGTCGCGAAGGTGGGCGATGTTATTAACAAGCAGGCCAGAGACTACACAGAAAGACTGACTGCTCACCCAAAGCACCTCGCTAGGAAACTACTGCGACCACGAAGGAAGCAAGGCCGGAAAAAGAAAAGAAGACTGAAAAGATTCCACCCTAAGGATCTTTCTAAAAGGGAAATCTAAATTTAAAAAACACGCAATCTTAAGCTAAAACAACGAATCTCACTAACAAAACAAAACAGTACAAATATTTTGTAAGTAAGCTCAACTCACAAACCGTAATACACAATAACACGAATATTGTTTACTGGCCGTTTTTTGCTCATAACTTGAGTATCGTTCATCCGATCTTTATCATTCCTTCAGCAAATCGATAAATAATTTTGTTTAAAAGGTATCTCTAGAAGGTACGAACCATCTATCTTCAGGAGATATGACGTTTTTTCCAAATTGCGGGGGCGGGAGGGGGCGTGGCAAAAATTGAAAATAAACTTGATCTGCCTGCAAGTATAAGAAGTATATGCCCCATACATGTCAAACCTCTATCTCTTACCATCTCTGAGAACTCTTCGTTCATACGGACGGACAGACAGACAGACGGACAGACAGACAGACGGACAGACGGACATGGCTATATCGAATCGGCTGTTGATGCTGATCAAGAATATATATACTTTATAGGGTCGAAAACGATTCCTTCTCCCTGTTACATACATTTTTTTACAAACTTAATATACTCTATGTACCTTCGGTACAGAGTATAAAAAAAAAAAAAAAAGACTTTATTAACAACTTTTTATAAGGTAAAAATATTGCAACATTATCAATTTTTCAAATATTTTGATGGTAGGTAAGGTTGCGATGGCTGAGAGCGAGAAGTTAGGCCACTTTGGGCCCATTGTGATGCCATTTTATTCCATGTTAACCCTAACCCTATTAACCCTATTTAAAACTGAGGGGGTCCTCGATACTGAACCATTCAGTGGACAGAATGAATTTGAGTAGAGCTGGGATCTCAAGCCCGGATGTTTCCGAGAGGATTCACCAAGTGTCCTGAGTCTTCTTCTACTCAAAGCGGGGTAATGGCAGAGAAGGTGTTGTACCGTTTCCTCCTCTTCTTAGTATTTGCAAATTCTGCAGAAGTCATTTTAACTGACGCCTAGGCGTGCTGCATGTCTGCCAATAAGACAGTGACCCGTGAGGGTTCCCACCAGAAGTGATATGTGATCCCTTCTGTGACGTAAAAGTGTGTTAGCATGTTTTTGGTTGAATGTTGGCCACGTAAGTCTCGCTAGCGTAGCGTTCCGAAGTGTTTCAGCTCTTGTGTGAAGCTTATATGTTGCCATGGGCATCCTTATCGTGCTCTTCTCTGAAAAGAGCTCGATGGTGGTACCTATTCTGGCCAGTTTGTCCGCAGACTCATTTCCTTCTATGTTGCGATGTCCAGGCACCCATATAAGGTGTAAACTGAAATGTCATGCGATCTCATTCAGAGATAAGCGACATTCAGTAAGTGTTTTAGCATTGTTTGTATGTGAGTCCAGTGCTTTAAGGGCGGCCTGACTATCTGAGTATATAAATACATTTCCTTCTTTGACAGCGAGTGTGCTAAGACAGGTGATCTACAGTGATCAGCATGGCGAAATGATAAGCTCAAATGTAAGATGGGAGAGAAAACGCCCCGTCCTACTTTTTTGTCGAGCTTAGAACCATTAGTGTCGATCAGGGGCCGGCAAAACACACATGCTCATTTTGGCGTTGCGTGTGTGTGTTTAGTTACGCGAGAGCGCGCTCATTAAGCACATCTTTGTTGCTGCAAAAGAGAGCAGTATAAGTTCGTATACTGTCGGTAAGTCGACGTCGCTGCCGCAGAGCGCTGAGGTATACACTTCAGATAGGGTGGCGCCGGACTCTGGTGTAGATGTTAATGGCGACGTTTCTGCTGTGGGGAAGGTTAACCCAATCGTATCGGCTTGGAATATAGACGTCGTATAATTAGTCGAACGTCGTTTGTGGTATACAGTAGTCTGTGTTTAGTGGTCTTCGAGTATGGTAGAGTGTCCCAAATTACCTCTGTTCCAACCAGCAGGCGTCGTATTCTCGTAGTCTTAGGGCTGTAGTGATAGCCATTTGCTTTGCTACAAGATCTAGTGGTAGAAGGTGAAGAATAGTATTTAGCGCTTTAGGTGGTGTCGTTCGGAGAGCGCCGCTAATACATATTTCCGCACTTCTCTGTACTTTATGCAGGTTGTTCAGGGCTGATTGTTTCCCAAGTGCTATCCACCATTCTAGTGCTCCGTAGAGTGGTATGGGGCGTACTACAGCTGTGTAAGGCCAATGTTCTATGGAGGGAGAAAAACCCCAATTACGGCCTATGTCCTTTTTACACGAGTAAATAGCAATGGTTGCCTTTTATATACGTTCATCTATGTTGTCTTTAAAGAGTAGTTTCCTATCCAGAAACTTACTCCGTTGATTTTAGGAGGAACAAGATCAGGAATTTTGCACTTCCTGGTGAAAAGCACTAATTCTGTCTTAGCTGGGTTCACGCACAAGCCACAAGATTTTGTCCACTGAATAAGAATTTGATCTTAAAATTTTTCAAATATTTTGATTTAAGACTCCACGTCACACAGTGGAGTTGCCGAAGAGCAACCGAAATATATCGGAAAAAAGAAACATAAAATTTGTTAATTTTCTACCACCCTGACCTCGAGCTGGAAACATACATCTACAATTAGAAAGGTCGCTAACTCACATTTGTATTTTGATCTTAGAGTAGCTACTTTTCGTCTTCAAACATATCGAAGAAGTGAACCATTTTCGGTTCGCTTTGACATTTTCGAAAGTACCCGCTTCGGTTTGGTACAGACCGAATATCAAATTGATAATTTATTCTCAATGCTTTTCCATACCTAACAAATCTTGCAAGAAAACTAATCGCACTCCTTTGCCTCTTCTAGAGTATTCAATGTAAATATATTATGTCTGCGTTGTGGGACAACAGATGGGTTTGGTCATAAAGCTAATGCTCTATAGAGCCCTTGTAGAGGTGTTGAGATGAGCGGCCGGGCCCCTTAAGGCAGTTACAGCCCTCAAACATAACCGTAGCGTAGTTGTAGTTGTAGTATGGGGCTTTTAATTAATAAACAACCGCAAAAGCTAAAGGGAGGGACGGTGGGAGGAGTGGACTTTGAGGCTGGATGAGGATTGTGCTAATCGCTGGGATTATTAATTAGGCACCACGTCGCGACTTTGGAATGATAATTGCGGCAGACTCTACCAAAATGATTTGATTAGCCAATCAATAATGGGGCGCCCGCTAACCCCCGCCCCACCGCCACCACCATCACCTCGATACTCAATCCCAATCCGCAATCCCTTTTGGGTTGTCCAAACAGGCGGCGGCAAAATGATTTTGTTGTCTGGCCGCAGGCCACAAAGGTGCCAACAACAACAACAACAACAAAAGGAGAGAGCATTATGGATTTACCTTTGGTTACGTTTTTTTTTTTCTGTGTCTTGTGGCTTTGGCGTTGTCTGCTCCTGCTCCTGTGGTGGCTGGCAAAAAACACATAACATTTATTTATGCCCGGGACGTTCTACTTCTTGCCGTTGTGCGAAACCAGATCCAGATCACTTATTATTAATTTTAGTGGTTAAGAAAATGGGAGCTCACCTTGGTCATCCTGCGATCGGCAGCGCCGCAGGCAAATGGAGGCACACATGCAGATGGGCAAAAGGTTGCCGGGCAATCTGGCCTCCTGCTCCTCCGACGCCTCTCGCTTGTCTCCGTTTTGGGGCAATTTTAATTAGTTTTGCTTTGAAGCCTCCTCAGCTCCTGACTCCTGCTCTTTGTGCAACATATGCGCTACTTGGAATGCGTCGTCGTCGTCGTCGTCGTCGTCATCATCGTCGCCGTCGCCGTATGCCTTGCAATTCGCAATTCGCGCACAACTCACTCATTTTCCCATTCAGTTTCGGGCAACGCCCACTTTTGGGTACGCTCGTCCAGGTTTCATTTTCGGCTCTTTTTTTAATAGTCCTCCATTCGGCCATATACGCAAATCGATTAAAATTGCCGGCCACAACAGCATCCAGCGGGCCGAGACACATATTTAAATGCCAAGTGAAAAACTATAGCCAATTACTTTAAATTAGTGTAATTCCCATGGGTATCGGTGGATTGGACTCCAACTCTCGGATCGGATTGGTGTGTTTATAATTTTAGAAACGGACAGAGACCAAGCATAGGCCTGGCTGGTTGGTTGGCTGGCTGGACGACGGCTTGTGGCCCGCGGGTGTAATTTTAATTTGTGCTGCAGTCGCATTCCGCTTGTCCAGGCCACGATACGGCAGGCCAGTCCAGTCCAGTCCAGTTGGTCCTTGTCCTTGTCCCTCCCAACCACAGCTGTTTAGAGGCGCGTAATTGCCGCGCTGCGGCATGCGTCTAAGCTACGAATATTGTGCCCCACACCATGCCCCATTTCATGTCACAAGTGGGCTGCCAACTGCTGCTGAAGGAACACCCTCCTACCCCCACCTGTCTCTGTATTTAATAACTTTTCGTTAAGGGTATCGTGTAATGAGCCATTGATGTGGGGTATGATGGGCTGAGAGGTGAGAGTGGCATGGAGAACTTAACCTTATTGTCTTTAAGACCAGTTAGAAGTTAGTACTTAAGATTCAGAATAAAATTAAGAATTTTGTAATCAAACCTGGACTGTTAATCGAAATTATTATAACAATTTTGTGGGTAATTAAAAATTACAATTACCATTACAATTATTCCAATAATTATAACTAAAAATTGAATTATTAGTAATTAAAAGTAATTGAAGTAATTTCCGATGCAATTTTTCATTACATAAAAGTAGTAGTAATTACATTTTTAATTACGAAATAATTGTAATTCCAATGGTAAAATAACACTGTTCAGCGAATTTTTTATTACATAAAAGTAGTTGTTGTAATTACATTATCAACTACAAAATAATTGTAATTGTAATGGTAGCACCGTTCTACAATTTGAAACCATTTGTGAGTATCCCGAGCATCTTAAACTAATTCCTGCATGTCTGTCTACCCATGATGAATACGAGTTGGCATGTCAAAGTCATATCTTAGTTTATGTTTCCAAGATATTGGCAAAAAAACAAGGACACACTAAGCACTAATTGCTGATTTTATGAAGCCTCTAGGATAGTATACATATCAATGCAACTGAGAAAAATCAAACACGCGGTATAAGTAATGCCAATGGTCCCAAGCAATTTTGTCAAACTAAACCATCTGCCACAAGCCATTGGTTTTGTCGGACAATTATTGAAACCATTTTATCATAAAGTTAAACATATGCACTAATTATGGAAATTTTGTGGCATTTTTGTGACGACCATAAGCAAAGTTATAGCCTGTTGAAGCCAAAAATCAAAATTAAAATTTATGGGAGGACAACTAGGTTCCCACCTCAAATATAAGAGTTTTAAAAAGGCAACTTGATATAACATTGGCGTAACTAAATATTTATTGAAATGTACGATAACAGATTCGTCCCACCTAGCATTTGGAAGATCATTAGGTGATTCCTCACCTTGGTGAGTCTTTTTCGAGCCCATTTGATGTTTAAAAAGAGATAAGTTTCATGTGCGATTTAAGGAAGGTTCGAAAATGACTCATGCATTTACTCAAAATGTGATTCATTAAAAACCGACTCGAAAAAGACTCGCAAATGACTCGAAAATTAGTCGAAACTGATCAGAAAAACGGGTTAATAACGACTTCATGAAGAGCCGCGGCTAGGGTACCATTTTCTCCCGACAAAAGTATCATTTATGATCAGAAAACGAGCGCATTTATGACTATTTTAATCAGACTAAGGACTCGAAAAAGACTCGAGTGTGATCAAAAATTTCATAAAATGCTTGCTGGGGTGGAATTCCAAGTAATCGAACTAGATAAGTACATGTACATTTTTAGGAGCTGCTGATTATTGACTTATCAAAGATATAAACAGTTATAAATCTTTGTTTGTAACCGTCAGTTTTTTTCTGTTGTTTTAACAACGGTTACAAGTATTTTTATATATTTTACATCAGGGGTGCACAAGCCTATTCCGCATGCCGCGCACTCGCACAAATAACAGCTCTTGCGTATTCCTGGCACGCGAGCCGTAAGCCTACATCAGGGTTCCCCAAGCAGAGAGCGCGAAAATATGTCTATGTGTCTGTCAAACACACAGTGATGCATGACTTCGGCAAGCAAGTTCGTCCCCCAGGGGCTATGACTGGGGAACTCTGGCCTACATAAAGCAACAACAAATTCATATACGTTCTCTCCTCTCTTTCTTTCCGAGCTAAGGTTTTGTTGTAGCTGGCGCGTCGGCCTGACGCAAAACATCTGGAGAGGACAAAAAAGTGTGCTTGTTTTGCTGAGCAAGAGAGCTCCCTCCATACTACAGCCGTTTTACTTGTAATTGAGTGTTCACCGATTCACACAATCATGAGTTTGGCTCGCGTTTGCGTAAAAACACAACTGACTTCGGCTCCTGGTAGCTGTGGCTCGTCGGCTATGATTTTGAGCAAAAACAACTTTAAATGTGTTCTCTCTTCTCGTTCTCTCCGAGTGAAGGCTTTGTTGTTGCCTACGTGCGCATCAGACGGCAGTGCACACACACACACAAACAAAAATCGGGTTTCTTTATCTAATTCTTGTTAATGTTATTGTTTGAGATATATTTTGTGCATTTGTATTTGTTTTTACGCGGCCGTAAGCTCATTCTGGGCATGTAAGACAGTAACATTATAATTGTAGTCGCGATTTGTTCCCATATACAATAGACACCTCTGTCAATCTACCCAGTTTCTTCCATCCTAAAGTCAAGGACATGAGTACCTTTTGCTGCTGTAAGTGTGCGTTTCTCAATGCAACGTAGACGAAATTCCTTTTCCACAGTTATAGTTATATAGTTAGTATATAGTTAACACCGTTAACAATCCTTCTTGGACGTCTGTTCAACCATAACAGATTCCCTATCGCCTTCATAATCTAGGCTATGTCAGTTTGTCGGAACAGCACGGGTCAGACTAACTTTCGGTATAACTTTGCAGTGGGGAAATGCCCTTAGGCTTGAATGAATCATTATTTATCGAACTCTTAAAAAAGGGCTTTTCCAAAATCTTCTGCCCAAAGAGCCTGTTTACTTCAAAAACATGATAATCTTACAAAATTTTATAATCAAATTTTAACAGTTTGAAGATCAATCAAACAGTCACAGCATTTTGAAGATGTTTTTATTGATATTTTTCTAAATGTCAATAGCCAGCAAATTTTAGCAGGCTCGAGGTCATGTTATGTTTGCACATAACTTTAAAACAGAAACACACCACACCACAAAAGGAGGCTGATAGAGTGTACAGCTGATTCAGGTATCCACCGGTACCAACATCAGCAATCTTTGCCTATCTAATGCAAGTCAGCAGGTGAGTAGAGTCTACAGCTGATTCAGGAACCCATCGGTACCATCATCAGCAATCTTTGCCTATCTACTGCAAGTTAGCAGCTGCCTCCTCATGCCAGCGCTGCTAAAGGGTGATTTTTTAGCAACTTTCTTTTTGGTCACACTGTTTTTGGCAGCTCAGCTGTTTTCGTGTCACATGTTACTGTCAAACATGTTCAGTTTGGTCTATAATTTAACCATGAATCGACTTACAAACGAACAACGCTTGCAGATTATTGAATTTTATTATCAAAATTCATGCTCGATTAAGAAAGGGCATCGTGCACTTCTTCCATTTTATGGCCAGTTTCGGCTTTTCGGAATCTTGTGACTAAATTTCGCACCAAATTTACATTATTGGACATTAAACCACCAACAGGCATACGTAGAGTGCGGACAGAGGAAAATATCGCAGCCGTATCTGGCAGTGTTGTTAATGACCGTGAATTATCGATTTGGCGCCGTTAGCAGCCTCTGTTACTCCACTACGTGGAAAATTTTGCAGAAGGATTTGGGTATAAAACCTTTTAAAATACAGCTCTTGCAAGAATTGAGGCCACACGACCTACCACAACGGCCAACTTTTGGTGAATGGGCGCTGGCAAAGTTGGATAAACATCCACTTTTTTTTTGTCGTTAAGTCTAAGTTTTGAAGTTATGTGAACAAACAAAATGGCCGTATTTGGTGTAAAGAGCAGCCAGAAGCATTGCAAAAACTGCCAATGCATCCCAAAAAAGGCACTGTTTGGTGTGGATCAGAGAACGGCTTCGTTCGATTGCAAAACGCTCACACATTATTCAACACCCGAATAAACAGGCTTCGCGCTCTATTCATCAAACTTGCATACTCAACATGTTCGCAGCAGAGTTTTATCCGAACCAATTGTTGGCACTCTGATTATAATCATGTTCGACTTCATTCCAATCAGTTCGGTTGATTGTTCGTTTGGCTCAACGACGATTGTTTAGAGTGAACGAAAATCACCTCGTATAAATAAACTCTTGCAAAGAAGCATAGGCAGTGGCGGCGCTGCTGACAGCTATGAAAAAGAGAGAGATGAAACGAGTGAAACCTCTCGCTCAACGCGGTGGCCGGTCAACGCTGAGTTTTGTTCGATCGAAAACTTAAAAGTCCCATCAAAAAACTTTAGCTGAACCGCTCGATGCGACTGCCGGTATGAGCTGAATATATTCAGCACTGAGTTCTGTGCGATGAATAAATATGAACATACACGTTGGATCACATAATGCCGCTCGATGCGATTGCGTTGTGAGTTGAATATATTCAGCTCTGAGTTTTGTTGATAGATTAAATGTGAGTAAGAATTTTTGTGTATGAGCCAATCAAGAAAAAAGCTATTTTTGCAGTTCTCTGGTGTGGATTATGGGTCGGTGGCATTATTGGACCGTACTTTTTTAAAGATGACGATGGCAGGAACTTTACTGTGAATGGAAAGCGCTACCGTGCGATGATTATAAACATTTTTTTGCCCCAAAATGGAAGAGCTGAACTTGGCTGACATGTGGTTTCAACAAGACAGTGCCACATGTCACACAGCACGCGAAGCAATGGCCCAATTGGAAGGCGAGTTCGGTGAACAGTTCAATTGGCCGCCTAGATCGTGCGATATATGTTGTATGGGCTATGTTAAGACTCATGTCTATAGCGACAAGTCCGCAACAGTTGACGCACTGGAAGCTAATATTAAAGAATTTATTCGTAACATACCGACCGATATGTTAGAGAGAGTACCATTTGAGGCGCAGCCGCAGTCAACATTTACATGAAATCATCTTTAAACATTAAATTATATGGTGGTTTTATCGACTCAAATAAAGATAATCAAATCCGAAAGCTGCTAAAAAATCACCCTTTATTAATAACAGTCCTGATATTTGATCTTTGTTTTTCTGTGTACAACTAGTTGAACTATTTGAACAAATATTTCCGTTCACTAAGATTAAAAGTTGACCAGGGTAGTCTACCAATTAAGCAAGATTGCTCAACATTAATTACTAGCCATAAAAGCTTCATGCATTCCTCGACATTCCTATATGTCATCACATCCGCCCATAGGGTACAATTTGTAGTCGATCCCCAACACACTGCCATATAACATTCTCAGTTGGTTCAATTCGCTCGACTTGGCAATTCTTTCACTTTTTTTTGGCCCAGCCGCACGTTTACTGTGGGAAAATATGTAGAAGCTGGCAATCAATGTCCAAAACTTTGCCCCCCGGCCATGACAACCTGGCTCGATTTATGAGCCTACGCCCCGTCCCCGAAAGAATATATCGAAGCAGACCCAAGCGGTTGCAGTTGCACTCGTAAGAGTGCAGCGTTCTCACAGAATAGATTTGTGGCAATAATTGATTTTAAGCTGGAAAAGTGAATGTCAAATAAAATTAGAATTTTATGTTATTTAACGAGACAAATTGCTGAAAGCAAATCCTGCTGTTGCTAATTTGAAAAGTGGCGTCTAATTTGAGGGAGGGGTTCAGCAACTGACGCCTTTTGACATTTCTGCGGTCAGCCAAAAAGCAAATGGGTTCATCATGATGAGGCATTTAGCTTTTGGAAAGATAAACCAGGCAAGTGGCCAGCTCCCAGGGTCCCCCCCCCCCAACTAAAAAGTTAACCGCGTTACTCAAGTGTAACATGGCTTTTTGCACCAGCAGAAGGTGCTGCTCAACTCAATGCACAGTGGTTGGGTTTCTGACCGCAGTTGGTCAATTTTAAATAGACAAAAAAGTAGGAAAAAAAAGGGCAAATGGGTTAAATGCTTTATTTTTCTGTCTTAAGAAACAAGTTTAAAAGAAAAATTTGCGTACACAACACACACAGATTTTTTTTCTGTAAACTTCCATTCTTGTTTTTTTATAGAGTTTTGAGAAATTGACACACTGTGCGCCGCTTCAATGAAATTATGAGGAATTTTTTGTAGTTTTGTAGTTTTTGGCCATTTGGCCAGATGTCTTTGCTCTGACTCTGTCTCTGCCCTAGCGGCAAATTAACGCGCCTGGGAAACTTAAGAGCTCGAATTCCAACCTAAAAACTATGTACTACTATTCCCATCCTCAGCGCCCCCAGAGAAGCAATTAAAACGCGTTTTCGCAATTAAATGACTTTGCTATTTTTTTTTGTTGTTGCCTTTTAAGTTTAACAAAAGTTTATGTCAAAAAATTTAAATCAAAAAAAAAATAAAAAGTGTGGAGGGAAAGGGAGGGAGGGAAACATGGAGAGAGCGAATGACTTTTAGTAATTAGACTTCTTGACTTTTGCTGCAAGTTTTGTGTGTGGGAGATTTTTGGGAAAATGTTTCCAATTAAACGCGACTGCCTGAAGAAAAATAAATACGAATACAAAATTGTTATAACTTTATATAGTTTTTCTTTTCAAGTTGCTGCTTTTTGGAGCAGATCTCTGGCCCCAACTATATGGTTGGGTAGGGAGGAGGGGAGCTTTGTCAACTGTTTTTCTCTCCAGCCAACCGATGACGCTGCATCTTTTGGCATTGGAGGAGGCATCATTATCATTTCTAGAACGCGACATTAACATTAACTTCAACTTTGCTGCCGTTGCTGTTGTTGTTGTTGTTGTTGATGCAACTGCCAAGCGGAACGAACACGCTTACAACAACAACAACAACAACAACGGCAACAACAAATGCTAGAACAAACATCCCAGCATAATCATCATTAGTGTTGGGTAGTCCATATTATTGGTAAACTCATATGTACATATAGGCAACTTCAGTTATTGTTGTTGTTGTTGTTGTCGTATATAATCATTTGGAGCACTCACTTGTTACTGGACGCCTCGAGAAATTGTAGAGTCTTTCACTGTCTTGTTCTGGTCACACCTCGGCGCCTTCTCCACCACCCAACCCATTGCATCATGCTTGAGTTTAATTAGGTTTTTCTTTACAACAATTCTATCAATGCCTAAACATAGACTTTCAGGTGCATAAAACACCTATTCGCGCCATGCTCCAATGCCTAGAAATTGCAAAAAAAAAAAAAAACAACCAGAAAAGGGTTCGTCTTTCTGCAGAAATGAAATCGACATGCTTACTATGTACTCGTACATTATATAAGTAAGTATAAATAAAAGCGATTAATTTGTTTTAATTATGCTTAGTTCAGTGAAACTGCCGACATGATTTTCTTTAGCAAGCATTAAATTTTTAATGAAAAATAACTGAAGAGGAGTCGTGCTTAATCGTTTTCTAAAGAATTATATTAAGACCAGGAAGTTAAATCGGAATCCCAACCAGCTGAAATAAACCAATTATTTCTCAGAAGCTAAGCGAGCTACAATATTAAGAATTTTGTGAGCACCGAAGCGACAAAAACCAATGTTCTTGACCAGGCTCGACAGTTCGTGATTGCTCCGAGCGGGTAGCTAAACAGTGATCACGTTTTACCCGGTCAAATTGCCTGATTTTCTATAGTTCACTTACTAGGTATATATTGAACTATACAGTGAACCAGAGTGACATATGTAGATCAGTCAAATCATGAAAGGGTAATAAAAGTAACCCTCGGAGTTTTGGAGTAACAAACACTTGGATTTGATTTAAAGCTTGCCTCAAAAACATTTTGTATAGTTTCCATTTCGCCAAGTTTAAGAACGATAAAATTTAAAATAAAAAAGTTTTTCTCACTAAGACTCATTTTCCAACCGATGGTTGCTATGGCAGCTGTAAGATATAGTCATCCGATGTTGACCAAAATGTCCAAATCTGTTTGAAAGCATGTAATATTAGTATTGGTTGAGTTTGGGGACACTAACAATGAAAACCAAAAAGTGTTTCTCACTAAAACCCATTTTTTGACCGATGGTTCCTATGGCAGCTATAAGATATAGTCATCCGATCCGGTCGGTTTCTGACATACCTCAGTAAAATTGATATATGTGCATACATATTTTGCTTACTTATTTACATTTCCATTCTTTTTGGATTGGATATTGAAATTAAACAAATACATATGCATCATTTTATTTACAACATTTAACTAACAAAAAAAAATAGTTAAAAATATTTTCATAGAAAATTGCACATATAGAAATGTGCAATTTTTAAAATGTGTGATAGTTTTTTGATTTTAAATAGAAACTTAACTCTAAATGTAGTCTGGTTATATCATTAATATGAAATTGGGTTGCCTTTTAACGTTTTCAGTAACTGCAATCTCTGGGGCATTGAATTAGCCAAGTTTTGTAACAACACTCAAATTAATATTTTCCCACACCTTCACAATAGGCACCATGGCGCTAAAAGGTAAGGACACAGCACGGTGGGTAGAGTGATCAACAGTAGCACGGACTACGTGATCCCAAAAACCAACTTCACAGGTGCATCAGCATTACTGGGACCAGAAGACTGGCGTACAGGACTGGCCCAGGAAGCAATGCACCTATTTACAGACGGCTCCAAGATGGCCTCAGGAGTCGGAGCCGCTGTATACTGCGATGAGCCGGAATTGAGGCTCTCCTATAAACTGCCAGACCACTGCACCATATTCCAGGCGGAGGTCTTCGCAATAAGGAAAGCAGCGGAATTGGCAGAACAATACGCACCAAACAACCAAATAAACGTATACGTTGACAGCCAAGCGGCAATCAAAGCAATGCAGAGACACACCATTAACTCCAAAAATGTTCTGGCAAGCAGGGAGGCAATAGATTCCCTCAGCATTTCTAGAAAGCTGCAAATCTACTGGATTCCCAGCCACCGGGTCATTGATGAAAACGAAATGGCTGACAGTCTTGCAAAAGCCGGAACTGCACTAAGCCAAGAAGCAACACTAATCATATCTATCTCCGTACAGACGCTATACAGCAAGATGGAGGAGATAGCGGAGAAAGAAGCAGAGGGAAAGTGGAAGAACACAACCGGCTGCAGAATCTCAAAAATCATGTGCAAGACAAGAGACAAAAAACTCACGCACTATATGCTACAGCTCCAAAGAAGAGACTGTAGACTTCTTATAGGCATACTAACTGGTCACTGCCTAGCAGCTGCTCACGCGAAAAAGCTAGGAGTCACGACAACGGACATCTGCAGGAAATGTAAGGAACCTGGAGTCGTTGAAACTCTGGAACACCTCATCTGCAGCTGCCCAGCGATCGCTAAGACGAGACTAAGACATCTGCACTCCCCAAGTCTCACCTCTCTTGAAGAGGCGGCAAGGAGGTCTCCCAAACAACTATTGGCATTTGCCAAAACGTCAAACATCCTCTTGGATTTCTAATGGTACCCAGAAAAAGCCACCCGGCCTCACTAAGGACCGTAAGGTCTATGTGTGGTCCCTACAAAGGGCCAGCCGGAACTACCTACCTACCTTCACAATAGCTTTTTAAGCTGCTTCAAAGTTTCGAACTGCTTTGCAGCGCCGAATTTTCTGCCTGAAGTTATGCCCCACAGATCCGTAATTGGATTTAGATCCAGACTAAATGCCGGCCACTGTAACAGCGGTATATTGTGGGAGCTGAAATATGCCTTTGTATGCCGGGCAACGTGTGTAGAAGCGTTATCTTGTTGAAAAATCCGATTGGCACCATGGAACGCTTTCGAGAATGTCATAAGCTTACTTTTCAGCCACTCTTCGTACATTTGCGCATTCATACGGCCTGACACAAAAAGAATTGACAACTCGCCTTTAGCACTAAGGCAGCCCATACCAAAAGGGATCCATCACCATGGTTGCGCTTATAGCAGGTCTGTCGGGGATGTCGAATATCTCTCCACCATTTATGATGGCAATCTGGGGCGTCTAGATTAAACTTTTTTCATCTTCGTCCCAAAACTTGTACTTTTCATAGTTTGAGCCGTGGTTTAGGCACCTTGGACTGATACTGAAGATGCAAATCCTTTAGGCAAATTTGTTGTATGCGTTGTCGACATATTGGTAGTTTTAGCTCCGAATTAAGTTGAGCACAGCTCACCATTTTATTTGCTGGTAGAGTCCTTATGTGCCCCTTGGTGCGTTCATCCACCTTGGGTATTGCAACTTTGCGATTATTTTGGCAATATTTTTGCGAACTTTTCAGAGATGGTGGTTACTTTAATACGAAGGCGGGTTGTTAAACCTACGTTACACCAATTTTTATACCAGCTACATGCAAAGTTTTGATTTTTATCTGTTCTTAATGGGATAGATCTTTTGCAAGAAGCATTTTGAGCTAAAATAAAATTTGGTCAATTTAAATACCCTTTATTGTTAAATTTAAATTATTGCTTACACACCTCTTCAATATTTTCAACATTTTATCACTGTATTTTAAAATACGAATAACTCAATTTGCCCATATATCAATTTTCTATGAGAAGCATGGGCTGGTTGCGCTTGTTTCATATAACGGTACCTTAGATTAGGAGGTAATAAGAAGTGGACACTTGGCAAAGCGACACAAAAAATATGAGAAAGAAAGTGAATACGTAAAACCAATGTACCCTTATTGGATTAAAAGAAATAGCAAAAAAACATTTTGCACATATATCAATTTTACTGAGGTATTAGCAGCATGCAGTAAAAAGAAGACTCTGTGCAAATTTTCAGCTCGATAGGTTTAAAACTGAGAGACTCAATCGACTCAGCTCGTCATGCTGATCCAGAATATTTATATTCCTCGGGAATGATTCCTTCTAAGCAGAACTCTTCACTTTTCAAGTGTATAAAAATAGATCGCGTGGGTACCAGCTCTGAAAGTTTACGATATATTGAGTTCTTAATTTCAATCAAAAGCAAAAAACTTCAAAGTACATTTAAAGAAAGATGACAGCTTAACAGACCAATCCCAGTTAAGGTTTTTACACTACCCTTATAGCACTAAGCAACTATAATACATAGAGCCGTCAAATGCATAAAAAATGGTTTCACTGCTTACACTGAGCATAGAACCCCAGAACAAAGAGCGCAAGCGTACAAATAATAGAGGGTGCCAGTCTAGGATCGACACCGGAACGCAAGCCATGTGTATGTGCTTACAGAGCAGTTTAGACGTCTAGCTACAAAATTAGGCAATGGCGGAATGTGCTAGCACGTCATTCCATACGTTGTTCGTTAAGTGCAGAAGGTTCAGGACTCGACTTCCAGTCAAGCCCGAAATAATTATGCTGAAAGATTTAAAGGAACCAAGTCGGGTGGAGAAGTAGGTGTGCTATATGGTCCTATGTTACATGGGCGTGCCTCCTTTTCCTTCCAAGCCAAAGAGATATGTCCTCTGAAGCCCAAAAATGTAAGGTAAGATAAAACTGTAAATGTAACCTTATCCAAAATCAATAAAATATGTTTTCCAGTTAACTTTAAAAGGTTCTTGAAAACAGAACAATATCAACTCCAATCAAGTTTTTGAGTTCTCAAAAAATTGTTCATGAAGAGAGAGAACATTGTACTACAAATGAAAAAAACTGTTAGTGAACTGTTTTTGTTAACATTTGTGCTCATCTACAGTCCAATATTCTCGTTTTGGTCCCTCTGAGTAGCTGTTTAAGCAATATTTTTAACCAAATTTTGCCAAAAAGAGCTATTTCGGTTCTGAGATAGTTCATTTCAAAATTTAGATCAAAGCTTGTTTAGGGGATTCAAATTAAACCGGTGTTTGTTTTATCCGTTTCGGGATCGGTTAGTACATTTGGAAATCAGGCAGATCGGTATTATGAAATGTTGACACAAATTTTGACAGTTCATTTTGAAACAGTTTTTTAGAGAATTAGGTTATAAGAAGTTTGTTGCACACCAGTGTAACCGATTTAAGTAACTTTATTTTGAGTATTTCAAGAAATTTGTGTTTTATAATAAAATCTTCGATACATATGAAAAGACTTAAAGTGATTCCAAAAGCCTAAGAACTTGATCCATTTACTGTGAAAGTTACAAAGACAACCTTATAAAAATTAGTAAGTTCACAAGTTTTCTTTGTTCTTTTTAGGTAAACTGTTTAAGGGGACGAAGAAACACCTAAGGTCCTTCGAGCCGGATATAATGAAAACAATACTTTGTAATGAAAATTGTTTTGTTCGAGTTATGAACACCCGTTGCTGGGGTTGAGGCAAGCACAGGTCAAAAGCTATGGAGGTTGTAGTTTCAGGGTTTTATTAAGCGGTTTCGGTTCGCGATTCCGCTTACGAGCACACTTTGGTCTTTGGTTCACTGTTGTGAACAAGTGAAGTAGGCCTCCTGGGGAAATCACTTCAATAAAAGCATATCAAACTGTTTCACACCCAAGTTTAATAAATCCCATGACTATACTACAAAAGCATGCTTGATTCAACTACTTTTTACATAAGACAAAATGCAAACTTTAAAAAATTTCTGTCCCTGCAATGCAGAGAACTGAAACCGAAAGGTTTACTATTCAGTTCTTGAATACCAATTAGTGATTCGGTTTGAATTGGTCTGAAGTTAGTCCTTTACTCGTTTTCAATCTGCTTGTGTCTTAAGACTGGAAGGGTTTCTCGGCTTTTCAGGTCTAAGGATCTCCTAAACCTAAAATTCTTCGATAGAAATCGTTTAAGGATTTCAAACAGGGCCGCATTCTCTCAAATTTAACTCACATTTGCTACTGCACACACAAAGGTATTAAATATCCATATCCGCCCACTGAACAATACCATTTCCAAATTGTTTTCACCACTTCCTTTTCACTTTTTCCTCTAAAAGAGTTATTAAAAAAAAAAGATTGAGAAAATTTGAGAAAATGGTCCTGCAACAAACAAAAGGATTATGTCCACTTAGGGATTATTATGAGCCCACATTTAGGAACAAATTTCTACCTTTTGTGTGTGTGTGTGTGTGTGTGTGGGACAAAGAATCGCAAAAGCAAAAAGAAATTAGCAGAACTGATGGTCAAAAACTGGACAGAACTGGACGAGCCGGGCGATTAAAGGATTACCCTGCATAATATTTCCAAAACAGATTGAGACAGAGACAGGGAGAAGCGACAAAGTTGCAGCTGAACTTTGATGCAGCCGAAATGGCTCTTGGAGACTGTTTGCGGTTTGCGGTCAATTTAATGCACGAATGTCGAATGCAAATGAGTTGATACGAAACCCTTTTACATGTCACCAGATTCCCACGTTGCCCAGACAAATTCAAAAGTCATTACGATGATCACTTGCCCTCCGTGTGCTACTACTAATCCCTCGACTGCAATCGGTGGCACAAACGCACGCATTCCACTTGAAAAGCTATGGGAAATTCTTGAATATTTTTTACTCGGCGTATGTCTCAATTTCGTGTGGGCGCTTTCAGGTGTCATGGCTCTGAAGAAAATCCGTTTCGGTTTTCTTTCATATTTTTTTTCTTTTCTCTTTTTTTTTCTTTTGATCGAAACATTCTTGGGGATCAAAGCTTGGTGGGAAACATATGACAGAAGCTAACTGAATGAATGGAACAGTTATTGGAAAAGCAAAAAAGAAATGCTTAATTTTGTGTAAATATTTGGACATTTATGAATTTATTTATGCAGTGGGAAAACCGTCTTCTTCTAGTGGACTCATCTGCTGCCCCATTGAGCCGCTTAAGTTAGTTAAACTGAGGCAAGACAATGGAATAAGCAGATTTGACCAATTGCGGCGCCTTCAGAAGAGTTACAGTAAAATCTCAGAGTTTAACTCTCCAAATATGTCTTCTTTTCGGCTCAGATCAAAGCCGGCTTAAAGGGACACTAATTTTCCAGTAATAACAAAAGCAAAGATCTGGGACAATTTTGTGGTTAAAACGGCCCTCACAAAACAATAATTGCCCTCAATTTTTCGGCTTCATTCTCAAAGGACACGCAAGCACGAATTAGAGCACGAAACGGCTGCCGTAGATTATCCTGAGGATCACGCCTAAAAAGTTTAGGGAAAATCTTCGCTTAAGTAAACTAAGCTACTTAAGGGACAAATGCAGCGTCATTTGCCTAATTAGTGCGTTTTGTGTACGTCCACGTGGCCTCGCTCCCTCCATGGCCCATCCACATCGTTTTCGGTAATATTGCTTTGATCCAGGGGCCCTAACAACATAATTGAAGCTGCTCCTGACAATATAATGGGGGAGCATCGATGGCGCCTTCAAGTGATCAGTCTCTAAAAACCTAAGCTAATTGTTTTATTCGCCCTCAATCAAACCTTGCGCTCTGTCCAATCGAAAGCCAAATTACATGATGTTAGGGGTATTTCAACTACTCAACACTCGGCAGGATCGGCGCTTTAACTGCCTGCTGATGTTGATGATGATGATGATGTATTGCTCTTTTTCTGCGCCCTGGAGGATCGTTTGTCGGCACGCCCTGCACAGCCAAGAAAAACAAAAAAAAAACAAAAAATAAAACGCCGACGCCGCCCGCACCTCAAGGGGCGTTGTTGACGACTCTTTCGCCGAATGGTTCTTGGCCTGAGGCTGGTGCAAGATTTGCTGGCAAACTGTGATAATTACACATTAATTGTTTAATTCCACGGCAATTGTTTCATTGACTCTCGAGACTCTGTGGTAGGTTCAATCCAGGCTCATCCGCGCCCATTCAAAAAAACAACAGAGAAAAAACACTCGTGGGAGTGTTTTGGGTTTGGTTTTTAATCACTAATTAAGCAGCCCTGAAATTTCTTGTTCGCATAAATCAGTTCTTGTGTTTTCTTTGGTGGTCTTTTCAACGCCCACGACAGCCAAGTCCTGTGCTCTGTTCAAGGATTGGTCTAACTGCGCTGGGCTTATCAATGGTAATGAAATTTTTTTATGTCTTTTAAATTCCAAAACTGTGACGCATGCGTCAGGAATTGGTAACTTATCAGAAGGAAAAAGGAATGCCAAGGTAGCCGCCCGAAGGCGATAAGTTTAATTGTTTGATTTGGTATTGGTATTTTAGGTACGAATCATTCAAAGAAGTGTCGTCTCTGTTTTGATTGTCTCCTGCACAGTTAAAATTCAATTCTGGATGTTTGTGAGAATTGGTGACTTGTAAAGAAATGCTAGGTAAATTGCACTTTGCGAGTAATTGATGAACATGCTCCAAGTTTTTGTAAGCGAACTTAAAAATTATCTAAATTAAAATATTTTACGAATGTTCGTTGAACCGCGAAACGAGCTGAAATTCAACATTTGTAGTCCCAGGAAATCAGCGCTGCAAACACAAGAATTTTTCCAGAGCTCCAGTTTGCGGGTTCGAACCAAAATTTATCAATGTTTAGTGTTCGGCAATTTCAGGTTTGAGGTTTTTCAGCGAAGGTTTTGGTTCAAACTTTTGTTCAGCCCATGCTTTTCACAATATAAATGAATGTTATTTACTGTTAAGT
Source organism: Lordiphosa magnipectinata (assembly GCA_037044535.1). Taxonomy (NCBI): domain Eukaryota; kingdom Metazoa; phylum Arthropoda; class Insecta; order Diptera; family Drosophilidae; genus Lordiphosa; species Lordiphosa magnipectinata. Next base: position 91,490 of record JBAMBO010002017.1, read on the forward strand.
AAAATTTTAGTTTGTAGCCTAAAGTAAGAAAAGTATTAACAAAAGTGTAGTAAACGCAGGAATGACACTTTACTTTTTAAGGACAATTACAATAGGCAACAAGATTTAGTATATTCAAGGGTTGGGGATGATTCTAGATGATTATCGTGTGCTGAACATGAATCTGTAATTGGAAATGGTCTATCACGTGCAGATTTCTAGTAATGATATTAAAGTTGCTAAAAATTCATAATTTGAACCTTTTTAGGGCAGTTTTGTTTAAGACGTATACTCTTGTTTTGACTCTCTTAGATAAAATCGTATATTACAAATTCATAGCTTTCAAATACACTATCCCAAACAATTCTACGATTTTTTAAAGTGAAAATATACCGTTTTGAATACATGTGCTACACAGAAAAAAAATAAGATCCATATCAATTTGATATGGGCTGTCCAGATGTTTGTAACGCATAGAAGGAAGCATCTCCGATCATACAAAGTATATATATTCTTGATCAGCATGACGAGCTGAGTTGATATAGCCATGTCCCTCTGTCCGTCCGTCTGTTTCTATGCTATCTCCTCCGTCAGTTTTAAAGTTATCTTAACCAAACTTTGCACGAAGCCTTTTGGTACAAATACGCTGCACATTTGTCGGAACCGGCCGGATCGGATCACTATAGCATATAGCTGCCATAGGAACCAACGGTCGAAAAAGTAGTTTTAGTGAGAAAAACTTTTTGATCTGCAACGCAAACGTCCCCAAACCTCGTATTTCTAAATTTTCTATGCTTTCACATAATTCCACCAAGTTTTATGAAAATCTAACAACTATATAATATAGCTGCCATACAAAAGATATGTCTGAAAAAAAGTCTTAGTAGGAAAAACTTTTGTTTTCAATGCTATCGCTACCAAACTTGTTACTGATCAATATTATATATGACAATACAATTCTACCAAGTTTGATCCAAATCGGATGACTATAGCATATAGCTGCCATAGGAACTATCGGTTGAAAAAGTAGTTCTAGTGAGAAAAACTTTTTTGTTTTCAATCATACCTTCCAATTGTGAATATTATCAGTTTCCACACAATTTTGGCGAGTTCGGTCTAAATCGAATGAATATATCGTGTAGCTGCCATATAACAAACTGGCAAGCAAGTGCTCAAGGTAGTGGCGCCTTCAAGCTACAAGGGTATATAAACTTCGGTTGAGCCGATGCTAGCTTTCCTCTATTTTTTCATATCATTTCTAAGCTATAACGTTTCTTTTAAACCATAAATAATATCAATTTGTCAAATGATATTAGAAAAGGTCAAAAGGATATCTATTTAATTTTCAAAACTCTCACAAGGCGATTGAGATGAATAGAAAATGAGAAAAAGGAAAGAGACAAATAGTGTCTCACATCGAAACTTCAAGCAATGTAAAGAAATATATACGTAGGCTCTCAGCCATGTGACCACACGCATGCCCGATAGCACAGTGCGGTAAGATGCCATTCCAATTTGTAACGGTGCAAATGGTCCCGAGTTCGAACCTTGGTCAAGAAGCGGTCAAAAAATTATTAATTCGTTCTTTTTCTGTTTCTATAAAACAATAAATAATAGTACTTTGGTAAAGAATAAATAATGCCTTTCCATTTCATTTATTTTGTTTGTTTAATAATTAAATTAAAAATATCAATTTGATCTTAAAATATATTATCTTAAAAAATGTCATTTTGAAATGGTCGAAAATTTCACTTTGATATTTTCGGACAGGTCAATGTCAAGTGTGTCATATCGAATTTTTATTGATATGAACAAATTTAGTATTGAGCCCCAGATCATATCATTATTATTTTTTTATGTGTAGATGTGACAATATTTTGTACTGCCCATACGTCTGCAATGTGTGGACCATTTCTGAAGTCAGATTTGTGTTCAGCACATCATCTAGAATCACCACCAACCCTTCAATATACTGAAAAAAGTCAAATTTTGTTGCCTTGTGTTAGGTTGTGTGTTATGTTTTAAGTTTCAGTTTTGAAAATCCCTCAACAACCATTGTTCAAAGCAAGTAGTGGCGCCATCTTTTGCTCAGCTTTGAAAATCCCTCAACCAGCCTTGTCCGAAGTAGAAATAAAATTGTTGTATGAGAAACATTCAAATCCTTTATGTAAAGCAAACTTACGAGCTGCAAAGGTGTGATAAAGATGACCAAAAGAGAGATCGCTGCCGCAGCGCAGCACCATCGATGCTACTGCAAGTATAGTATATTACATTAGTACGGAGTATATTACAGTCGGGTTTGACCGACTTTCTTACTTGTTCTTATTAGAAGTGTATTTTCTGTTTGAATCGAAACCACGACTCGACTAGTACCAAAATCATTGGAAGCCTAAGCCTGTGTAAATTACTAAACCGAATTAGTAAAAATTCAAAAACGATTTGTATATCTGCTTTTAATAAATATTCGCCAAGCGTTCACCAACGGGTTCTAAAATGAGTAACGAAATTGTTGTTTGTAAAAAAAAACTGCCCCTAATGGTTTTTTATAAGGCATGTAAAAACGTCAACAGTATCGAAATAAAGAAAATGCTTTATTCAAAATCCAAAAATTTTTTTTTATTTACCTATTTCTAACCGTTTTGAAATATGCAATTAAATATGATAAATTATGGAGTGCTTAAGTAATGCAGTAGCAGAAAATAATCTATATTCAAGTGCATAAAATGTAATTCAATGTAGTCTTGGGAGTGATTTGAAAATAGCCGCCAATATGTACGGATATTTCGATGTTTTAGAGTTAAAGTATTTTTAACACAGAGAAGATGGTCACACTGTATATAAAGAATGTACGACGAGTTGATAGTAGTAGAGAGACGCTATAATTAAATGAACGAAGACAGGCTCTGTATATAAGGAGTATTAGACAGACGGACAGAAAGAATAACCCGTATCGAAAAACCGAGAAGAGAAAGTCCTTATGGACATTGTAAATAGAAATCGGTGTGAATAGTAAAGTTGTGTAAATAAAAGCCCGAAAACCTGAAAAATCTCTAAATTACATTATAATTTTGAGACAAAAACGCACAAAAGAATGTTAAAGCTTAATTAATTGTTATAATATCCTACGTTTACACACACCAAATTTATTGTGGTTAAAGCCCTTTAAAGTATGCAATGCTTTTAATAAGGAATGATTCAGAATTATATTTATTTTATATTTGGCTTAACACAAGATTATATTGTAAACCTGTTAATGGTCCGACAATCTGGATAAATTTACAGTGTGGATTATGTATGACGCTACCATAACTGGCTATCAATGTTTGCGTTCTAATAGAACATTTTATAAGGAAATAAAGTTTGCATACTTTGAAGGGCATGATAAATTTTGTGTGCATAAACGTAGTAATAGTCTAATTTGATTTTGAAATAAGGTTATTACCTATATCAGGTATGAGTAAAATAACAAATCTCACCTCAGACTTCATAAAGGTAGCTAGTTTAGACTCTCTGACTCGATGCAAAATATTATATGATCATCTCTATAAGAAACTAAAACGATGCTCTATTCTCAGTTCTAGGAATATAGAAATGTTAGTTCCTTCACTCTCATTTTGAAACTTCCCATAACTTCATCAAACTTAAAATTTAACCTTAACCCAAAAATGTAATTCAATTTCCTAATAATTTCCATTTCCCCTATTTCTGACACAACTGTTTAGGAACTTCCTTTTTCTCATGCTCATTCGTGGAAGTAAATTGAGATGTCAACTCTGGCGATTAACAAACATCGATAAAGGCCTTTAATATGCCCCCTCCTACCCTAGAGATGATGCAAAACGTGGCTAACCTCTACTCTCTGAAGATTTACGTTGGAAAGTGTGAGAATTTGAGAAACTTGTCAAATGACACACGAAGAACAGTTAGAAGTTGCGCGCCTATTGCCAAGATCTTAAGCCTCTGATAAAGGTCAAGAAACATGGCCAATGACTAGATCATTATCAACCCGTCTGCCTCACTCCTCCACGGTGCCATCTTTCGTGTCGTCAGTGAGCCGTGAAATATGATCAAAATATTTATGCCCCGGCCGCAATTATGGGAAAACCAAATCAGAGACAATGGACTCGGTTGGGTTGGTTTTTCTTGTGTTTGTTACCTGCCCAGAGATGTTTTTATGACTCTATTTTCCAAAATTGATTTTTCCCATTCGGAAGTCCAGTTTCTTTAAGTGCAATTAAATGTAGCCCTAAAAAGTGGGCGCAGACGACAATGAGAATTAGACAAATTGTCGACAAAACTAAGAAGTGACATTGCAATTAATTATTTTGTCAGAGCATTCGCGATGCCTGCACCTGCCGTCTGCCTTGTGCCGTGTGCCTGCAACTGAAGTCCAAAGATTCAACTCCAAAGAGACAAGTGAGAAATTAAAACTTTTTTGTGCTGCTAAAGTGGGGGAAGAATGGCCAACTTCCGACAGGTCAAAAATGAATCGCGCAATTAAACAGTTCTCAGGCCAGGTCACCAGGCCCGACCGCCCACCACGTTTCCAAAAGAAGGTGTGAAAACTTAATTAAGTATGGATGTGAAATGGGGGAAAAGCAAACAAAGAGAAAAGCGCTAAAGAAAAATTGAACAAATTTGAGCGTTGCAAGAAGAAATTTAATCTTGCCGCTTTAAAGGGGGCCAACCCGAAAACGACAACCGTTGGCACCCGCTTTTGGCTGTTGGCTTCCCTAGACATGCCCAGGCTATGCCAGAGAATTGAACCAAATAGAATTCTGCGGTTGCCTTTTGCGGTCGTTTTGCAATTGCCTTTGACAATGACACGCCCCCAGCCCAAAATGAAAAAAAAAAACAACAAACAAAAAAAATGAAACCAAATTGCAATTGTTTCTCATTGAAATTCTTGACATAGTCCCCTCGCCATGACCCTGGTAAAATACACAATTTAAAGAAAATGGAAGATTTCAATCTTAAGAAACTTATTAACCAAGTGTAAAGGGAAGTGTCTAGCTGACAGAGAGACAGCTAAAGCGTACTGGGTGGAAGTTAAAGATGGTGTTTTTGATAGTTAAGCTGTTTTTTTGAGAAATAATGCTTTGCCTGTATAGCAATTTTAGAAGTCTACCGGAACCAAGAAGAAATAGTTGCGTAAGATGTAAGAAGCACCGAAGAAAAGAGTATAAAACTTCTCTGCAAATAGCAGATGATTATATACTTATTCAAAAATCAAAGATGTGCCTTTTAGACTTAAGGAGAATGTTGGGGCTACCAGCGCTATAGGCTTGTCAGAGTAAAAGTACGAATGGAAAATGCATAATACCGAAAGAAAGCAAAGAAAGAAAGTCGGTCAAGCGCGACTAAATATACTCTGTACCCCCCAAAGTAGGTATATATCGGATCAATTTAAGTTAGAAGCCACACAAAAGTGGCAAATCACCCATAAAGTGTGTGAAGTGCTGCCCATCGCCGTTGCGGCCAGTGCTACCCAGCATAATTGTTTGTTTTCCTTATAACTCGACTATCGTTCATCCTATCTTCACTATTGATTTGGCGGATCGATACATAATACTGATTACTAAATAAGCTTAAAAGGCACAAACCATCTAACTGCAAAACTGTGGGAGATATGACGTTTTTTCCAAATTGCGGTGGCGGGGCAAGGGACTTAACAAAAAACTGCAAATAAATTTGATCAGGCAGTAAGTATAAGAAGTATATATCCCAGACAGGTCAAACCTCTATCTATTGCCATCTCTGAAATCTCTTCTTTCATACTTCATTCATTTCAGACTGACAGACGGACATGACTTTACGGATTCGGCTGTTGATGCTGATCAGGAATATTGTAGGGTCGGAGTTGATTCCTTCCGACTGTTACATACTTTTGTATCTACAACCAAACAAATTTGTATCAATATCATTTTGATGCACGTTGTCTTAAATTGAAACTGAAACTAGTGAAACAATGTTTTTATGTATCAATATAAGCCTAGAGAGTATCAAATTGGTATTTTGGGTTTAAAATTGATATTAGTTTGAAACTAAAAACATTTTCAATGTCAACGAATGTTTGTTCGGAAATTCGATAAGTCGAGTTTATGTAAAATGAAGCTTGCCGAATGTCGCAGCTGGCGTTGCTTGAGGTGTCACATTTAGTTGTTTGATTTAAGTGTAAACTTGTCTATACTTAGTCATAGACTAGGATATTTAGGTTGAACGAATGCGAAGTCGACAACGCTTCTGTCAGAAATTAGTCAGCTGTACGCTCCCACTTACGCTCTCTGGATACTTTTGGGAATATATCCGTCTCGCTCTAACCACTGTGATTTCCTACTGGGTTTAGAAAGTATCTAAACAATGTATATATGGGGGATTTCCCTATGAAAATAAGTTAAGTGCTTGGATTCCCCTATGAAAATGAGTTAAGTGTTTGGATTTCCCAATGAAAATGAGTTAAGTGTTTGGATTCCCCTAAGAAAATGAGATAAGTGTTTGGACTTCCCAATGAAAATGAGTTAAGTTTTTGAATATCCCTATGAAAATGAGTTAAGTGCTTGGATTTCCCTAAGAAAATGAATTAAGCGTTTGGATTTCCTAATGAAAGGAGTTAAGTGTTTGAATTTCCCTATGAAAATGAGTTAAGTATTTTGATTTCCCTATGAAAATGAGTTAAGTGCTTGGATATGCCGCTGTGGCTGTTTCTGCGCTTTGCAGGATGACGCCCAAAGTAAGAGGTTCGATACTAAGACAGCTGCAGATGAGGCCTTTTTCACTCAGATTCTCTGCGAATGCGTAAAGATCTGCTTGTATAGGTTTCAGCATGAGGCACACCATTATAGTGACTTCTATTTAAACAACATCTTCGTGGACACCGAGCATGTAGAGTGAGAGAACAATGTTTCTCATAGTGAGGTGCCCAAACCTGACGATTTCATTTCATTAGTGTAAATAAAATACTTTTTGTAAGAGTACAAAATAAAAGTTAAAAGTTTTTAAAATGTTTTGTTTTAGCTTAAATTGCAGTTTAGAGTTAGAGAGAACTAAATTGGTACTACAAACTTGATAAGAAAAATGTTAAATTGATAAAAGCAAGTATCAAAATGATACTACGAGTTTGACAATTGAAATATCAAATCGATAAGACCTTGTATCAAATTGATACTGAAAAATTAATACAAAAAATAGAGGAAAGCCAACTTCGGCTCGACCGAAGTTTATATACCCTTGTAGCTTCTTTAATTTATATAAATTAAGGCTTTAAATGTTTTTCATCGAACATTCTTAGCTGTGTGAAAGCTGATAATATTCATACCTGGAAAGCTTAAAGACGCTACCATTGAAAACAAAAAAGGTTTTCTCACTAGAACTACTTTTTCAACCGATCGTTCCTATGGCAGCTATATGCTATAGTCATCCGATTTGAATCAAACTTGGCCCAATTGTGTGGTAGCATATAGTATTGATCAGTAACAAGTTTGAGAGCGATAGCATTGAAAACAAAAAAATTTCCCTACTAAGACTTTTTCTCTGACATATCTTTTGTATGGAAGCTATACTATATAGTTGTCCGATTTTCATAAAACTTGGTGGAATTATGTAAAAGCATAGAAAACTTAGAAATACGAGGATTGGGGACGTTTGCGTTGAAGACAAAAAAGTTTTTCACACTAAAACTACTTTTCGACCGATGGTTCCTATGACAGCTATATGATATAGTAATGCGATCCGGCCGATTCCGACAAATGTGCAGCGTACTTGTACTAAAAGGCTTTGTGCAAAGTTTGGTTAAGATAGCTTTAAAACTGACGGAGGAGATAGCATAGAAACAGACGTACGGACAGACGGACATGGCTATATCAACTCAGCTCGTCATGCTGATCAAGAATATATATATACTTTGAGTGGTCGGAGATGCTTCCTTCTATGCGTTACAAACATCTGAACAGTTTTAATATACCGTCTACAAGGGTATAAAAAGTTTCAACTCAATACAAGTTGGTATCAATTTGAATTATTAATGAGTATCAAACTCAATAGTTTCAAATTGATGAATAAATAGTGTCTTTTTGATGATTACTTTTTTTGGGTGTACCGGAATCAAGCACATTTAATGACCGCAATTCTTAAGCCCTTTTCTCGATCTTCATCAACGTTTTGGTGTTGTGCTTCAAGCATTTGAAAAACTTTCGGGCTTCATTTGGAAACATTTTGGTTACGTTTTAAGACCATTTTTGGCTCATTTTCAGAACATTTTCTTTAACATTTTTGACTAATATTGGGAAAGTTTTGGTTATATATTTAAAACGTCGGTCATGTTTTGGGAGCATTGGGGGTTTATTTTGGAAACACCTTGGGATCATTTTTCCAACACTTTTGGATCATTATGGGAATATTTTGGTTATATAAGTATATTTGAACCATTGTGGGCTTATTTTAGGAACATCCCGGTCCTATTTTGTAAACTGTTCACACATAAATTTAGGTACTAGCTGCTGCCATACATATATGAACATATTACAGCGACAGTTCCAGTTGACTGTCACAGAAATCCATCATAGTTCCCATGTATGTAAGCGTCACAGCAAACAAATGCCATGAACAAATGCCTCGTGAGAGAACAAAAAGCCAAACACGCGCATCGTAAGAGAGCAAGCCGCCGAGCGTGCTATATATCGAACACACATATTCTCTCTCTCTATACGTGTGTCGGCTGCGACGCCGGCAGAATTATGAGTTCCTATCATACGGGATAGGCTTTTGGTATTTTGGACACCACTGGTCTAAACGCATCCTTATGATTTCAATGATGTTTCGTTCTTGGATATAGTTCGAAACTTGGTTTATTGTTGCTGAGATCCTTAAATCATTTTCCCAATATTTTCGGGGTGGTGGACACGTTCAATTAACCAACCTATGTAATGCGTCGAAAGAACCAAATTTCAAAAGTCCTCTTCCAAAAAAGAAAATTAAGCCCTACCATCAAACCACATAAAGATTAGCAAAGGTTTAGTAGTTAAGAAAAGCGGCCATAGAATTTGATCGTTATTATCGACCATTCGCCCGCACAAAGTAAATGTCAATATTCCTATAATCTAAAAAACTAGAGTCTATTAAAATATACAAAATTCCTTTACTTCTATCTAGAATTTTGTTCCCACCGACAATTTATATGATCTACCACAGGCAGCCGCCTTTCTAATCGCTTTAGATCTAGAAGAAACAAAAACTGGAGCATTAAGCTTCCACACCAAAACGAATTTGTCTTTTCAAGCACTGCTCTGCTCCTACTGAAATCTCTCTTCATCTGCCATAAACCATAACTAAAACATAATTCCCCAAAAATGCCATAACTGCCCAGGACCACCTGCTTTCTGTATGTGTTTGCTTGGTGTGTCTGTTTCTGGTGGTGGAGAGACCCCACACAAAGAGTTGTCATCACTTTCTCAATCTGAAAACAGCAACCGCAGCTGATTCTATGGAACTTGTTACGAGTATGTGCGCCCACAAAAAACAAAAAAAAAAAAAATTTGTGCATGTTACCAAACTCCCGAGAAGCGCCAGCTGCCTGGTTAATGATTGTTTATGACTTGGCTCATAACTCGACCACTCGGGTTGACACACAATGTTCCGCTCTCCGAGTCAAGATTGATTGTTCCATGTGGCAAGTGAAATTAAAAAGTGTTAAGCCGACGACTGTCCCCTGGTGGTCTGTCTCCCTCTAATAAATCCCAGGCTAACCGCGCTGGGCTTGCCCAAAATCCAGACGGCACTTTTAATGTCTTTATTTACAGAAAAACAAAATCGAGGCGGGTGACAAGCAGCCAGATAAGACAGCGGTCCGGGCCATCTTAATTGAAACAGCAAGTTCCATGTCCAGGTCCAGCAGGTCCAGGTCGTCGGTGACCATTAAGGCGATAAAATGCAACGCTTGCGGCGGCTGACTGCACTTTAATCCCAAATAAAAAAAAAAAAGTATAAAAAAGAAACCCCGTGACATGGACATGGTCGCCACCTCCAAGACGTTAACTGGGCTTAATCGTGGCGTTGCATGCGACACTTGGAGGCCTCATTAATAAAGGTTTAGCTTGCGACGTTGTGAATAAATTAGACTGTGCGGTGGTCTTCGACTCCAAAAAAAAAAAAAAAAAAACAACAACATCACAGCTCGATCTTTGCGATCATTATGACCCTTTGTGCATTATGGCTTCGTCTCTGTTCTTTTTTCTTTTCTTTCCTTTTTTTTCCATTTTTCGTGGCTTGTTAGCCAGGTTCTCTTAATTTGAAGTCTGGAGTCTGTTCTGGTGGCTGCTTTGATGTCTTCTTATTTTCGGGTTATCATTTTTTATTCGGTTATTAAGCGGAGACCACCACGAAGAGGCAAGCAGAGAACAGATGTGTGAAGCTTTGGCTTTAGTTTTGAAAATTTCTTAACTGGATCTTTATGATAAGCATAAGCAGATGGTGTCATATACAACTATGTACATATGTATATGGAGAAAGGAATTATAAAATGTAGTTTTCAAATACTAACATACTTGATTCAAGAAATTTCTTTGGAGAACAATTATAATACCTATACTTATAGATAAGTAGAAGAGTTGGAGGTTTATTTGTAGAGAACTTTATATTATAAATAGAAAAAGAGTAACTAGAAGAGTTGGAGGTTTATTTTTAAAGAACTTTATATTAGATTATTGAGTCCAAATTTGGTCCAAAAACCTGTTTGAAATCGCAAAAGTTTTACGAAAGTCAAAATGGGATCTTTTCCTCTTGCTTTTTTTTTTATCTTTCAAACTTGAATGTTTGAACGCCGATGTATATTCAAGTGGCCCAAGCGACCCCAAGAATAAGCGTGTAAAACGCAAGACTCTGGGCCATAAGCAGCCCACCTCCCGCCCAGCCGATCGTGCCAGGAAAAACAATAAATTAAGGATAACTTCTATCTAAATATGTTAAAATAGTGTCATCTAAAGCGGCTATTTACTCGTTTGAGTCAGTTGTAATCAGTACAGAGGATACGAAACCGTTAAAGCAAAGCATAGTTAGCGGTACAACGGTTTAGAGGTAAGGGGACAAAATTATGGATGTGTCCAACTAAAAAGTTATGTGTATTGTAATAATGGGATAGGGACAACGAGCTGAAATTTGTTATATAGTATTTTTATTAACTTGAATTTCTTTTACACAAGACCTTAAGTTTATATTTTACGTTTGAAACCCGACCCATTTCGTTGCTTCGTTCAAACCAAACTGAATTGTTGTACTTAAATATGTTTTTGGTTTTAGATTGAGAGCGTTGCGAATGCATATATATATGTACGTAAATATTATATGTAGATGGGCAAGTGCCTAGTTAACGCTAATGCACTGTCTGATAAACAAAAGATCTCAGATTACACATCAGAACTGATATTTGGTGCGCTTGATTTAAAATGTATTTAATGTACAATGTACGACTACGTGTCACATATACGCGACTGTCTGTGTTTTGGTAATATAAGGTTGTCAAAAAAGTCTTGCGGTATTTTTATTGAATTTTCAATTGTTCATAAAATTGATTATAATAATGCGACTTAAGTCAAATATGCGCCGTTTTGTTCGATGACGAGTTCCCAACGAGATGCCAACTTCATAATGCCCCTCTTATAGAAGCTCGCTTCCCTATTGGCAAAAAACTCGGAGAGCCAATTTTCACAGGACTCTCTTGTGGCCAACTTCCGACTACCAAGCTCGTTCGCCATGGACAGAAATAGGTGGTAATCACTTGGTGCGAGATCCGGTTTATACGGTGGATGCAAAAGAACCTCCCATCCGAGCTCCCGGAGCTTCTGGCGCGTCACCAAAGATGTGTGTGGCCTGGCGTTGTCCTGATGGAAGACAATTCGGCCTCTGTTGATCAAAGATGGCCTCTTCTGCATGAGTGCTGCATTCAAGCGGTCCAGTTGTTGGCAGTACAGGTCCGAATTGAGCGTTTGGCCATAGGGGAGCAGCTCATAGTGGATGATTCCCTGCCAATCCCACCAAACACACAGAAGAACCTTCCTGGCCGTCAATCCAGGCTTGGCCACCGTCTGGGCAGCTTCACCGCTTTTCGACCACGACCGTTTGCGCTTCACGTTGTCGTAAGTGATCCACTTTTCATCGCCAGTCACCATCCGCTTCAAAAACGGGTAGATTTTGTTGCGATTCAGAAGCGATTCGCATGCATCCATACGGGCAAAAATGTTTCTTTGCGTCAAGTCGTGTGGCACCCATACATCGAGCTTCTTTTTGAATCCAACCTTCTTCAAATGGTTTATAACGGTTTGATGACTCATGCCCAGCTCTTGGCCGATGCTACGGCTGCTACTATGCCGGTCTCTTTCGATCAATTCAACGATTTTATCGCAATTTTCGACGACAGGCCTTCCGGACCGTGGCGCATCTTCGATCACCTCTGCACCAGAACGAAAACGTTGAAACCATCGTTGTGCGGTGGAAATGGAAACTGTATCGGGTCCATAAACTGCACAAATTTTATTGGCAGCATGAGATGCATTTTTGCCTTTATCGTAGTAGTACTGTAAAATATGCCGTATTTTCTCTTTATTTTGCTCCATGTTTGCGACGCTATAACTCACGAACGACTAAAAACAAACAACAATAAATCAAACACGTGTTAGCGCGTGAAAAGAGCTTACCAAAAAGCTCTAGCGTGAACCGATGCGACGAATACAACTAGAACTACGCGCTTGCAAAGACAAGCTTGCGGAAATACCGCAAGACTTTTTTGACAACCTTATATATAAGTACTCGCTACCGTATGAAGAAGATTCTTACAACTTTTACTGAACCAGATGATATCAATGGTTCTGTAACTGACATTAGTGAGCTTCTCAGGCGTGTGTAAATGCTCATCTGAGTTGCTAAGCTAAGTTTTCGACACGAAAACTCAGCTGAGAATTAAGGTCGTTCAAATCAAGCAGAGGTGCCTAGAATGAGCTTACGGCCGCGTAGACACCAATACAAATGAAAAAATACTTGTGAAACAACAAGAACCAATAAAAACAGAAAGAGAAAACGCAAAACACTTGAAATAATTCGCCGCTAACAACAAAACCTTTTCTGAAAACGACGCGTTCGAATTTTACGAGAGGCAAAGGAAAGAAAGAGAAGAGAGAACACATATTAAGTTGAAGTTGCACTACCCTTAGCCATAAGCTATGCGAAATAGAAAGAGAAAACGCAAAACACTTGAAATCAATAGCCGCCAACAACAAAACCATCTCTGAAGACGACGGGTTCGTATTTTCCGAGAGGCATAGAAGAGAAAGAGACAAGAGAACACATATTTAGTTGTATTTGCATTACTCTTGGCCATAAGCTATGCGTGAGGACTATAAGCGCGGCTATCTATATGCGCGAAACAACACTGAATGCACGGCGTGCGCATAGGACCTGGGCACCTGTGAAATACAGCTTAATAAGGGCAGGGTAATTAAAAGAAGTTTACTTGGGTACAATGGTAAACGGTTCTCATGATTCCACGATGGCTTTTGCACAGATTTAATTATATTTTGATGGGTCGTACCTATATATGGTGCGTACCTCAAATGGTCCGCACTCAAGAACGTGCAAGAGAAATAATATAAACAATCTTGGTCGTTTTTGTAGTTGAATGTTTTCTCACTCAATTCCTGAGTTCTGTATCATTCGATTCTATCTCCTTTTATGTTCGTTCCTTCCAGTGATTGAAAAGGTACTCAATTTTCTTAAGTATGTAAGGTACTAGGTAAATGTCAAAAATATACCTAGGTAAGGTAAAAGGTATACGATATTTCCAGTACCTAGGTAAAGGTAAAGGTACTTTTAAAGTGCCTTCTAAAGCATGGTTTATTCAACACCATTTACCCCAAAATGTTGTGAACTGAATGAAGTGAGCTATCCAACCAAAACTTTGAGGTTTCATCGAAATTTCAACAAAAGTGTACGGCAAAAGAACAAAGGATTCTCAGGAATCAGTTCAACAAATCTGTGTTACAAGACTCCCAAAATTTCTACAGGGACATACACTTTTTTTTTTAGTTTTAAGTCAGAAAATTATATATTTTATGTTTTTCTTTCCGACTATTTAGGCTAGAATTCCTATTATTTGAATTTTCGACATAATTTACAATATATATTTTTTAAAATTAACATTAATCGTTTATCACAAATGGCTTCATCTACATATTCAATCTTTGTTGTGTGTTAAATAAAATGCTGTCATTTATAATAAACTCTGAATAGCAATCGCATTTTGAAACCATTCAAAAGATAGTTCATATACCTTATTTCCATGCTAGTTGTGCGACAAGCATTCTGTATTTCCTTGACTTAAAGCGTCTTAGGGATCAACACGGTAATTAGCTCAAGACTACACCCAGAAAAAAAATTATTCCTTAAAATTTAGGACAATGGATGTTATTACCTAAAATGTGATTTTCCGGCAATAATTTCCTAAAATATAGCGCATTTTACCTAAACAATCTTGTTGTTAGGACTAAATTTTTTAGGAATCCTTTGCCTTCAAGTTATGATCAATGAAAAGTCTGGAAGGCATGCTGTTGTATTAGTTATTTCATATATGGCCGTAATGATTTCTGAAGTGGGCAACTATTTTTTTTCAGAGTCGCACAAAGATTTGAATTTTTATGTCAGGCTATAACAGTAGTTTTCCACGATGTTCAATAATTTGTTCAGAATTTTCTTAGTTGTGGAATGCAAAGCTGATAGCGGGTTTTTTTTGTGTTAAAGTTGCTTATAGATAAATATTTGTTGGGTTCCAAAAAATAAATAAAAAAATCATGGTGTTGCCTTTACTTTGTGATTAAAATATTTGTGATGGATTGAACTGGAGGAAGAAACCGCCGAAACTAAAGAAAAAAAATTAAATCGCGGTTTGTGGAAAAACGGCCATTTTGAGATTTTTCAAAAAAATTAGGAGTACATCCTTTCCGGATATTCTTAGTACATCGAACAAAGGTTTCATGGTGGGACAACCATAACTTTCCGCGAAATGCACTTGCAACGAATGTACAATACAAATTTTATATGAAACATGCTTTGACACTGAGCATATATAATATTGACTAGCGGGAAATCAACCGTTTTTCATATAGTTATAAAAATTCTGGAAATATCTTTTCAATATTTTAAGTAAGCCTTCTAGACTTTGCCCGATGGGACGCATGGATATGGAAAAAAATCGAACGATTTAGTGGCGGAAAGACGCACACCGTTGTGGGGGTGGTGCTTTTTACCTAATCAACGACGTTCTATAGTCTTACATTGCCTTAAACTCAAGGTCACCTAAAAAGCTGACTTATTGACTAAGCTGTGAGGCCTGATCTCTTACCTAAATAGACGTTTTATGGCCATCCATTGCCTAAAGTTTTAGGTCAGACATTACCTGAATATCAAGTTGATTGCCTAGAACACTTCAAGTAATAGAGGCCCAAAACTAAGTCCGTATATTCCTTGGCTGCCGTTTTGGGTAAAATGGACTTAAATTTCGGGTGATTTTCAAGAGCTTTAGGTGGTACCTTTTTCTGAGTGTATGCTATTTACAAATACGACAGACGTTTTCTAAAATCAACAAATTCTTTTATAACTTAAGGCAATTTTTTCTGTGAACAAGACAATTTTTTCTTAAAATCAGAAAATTCTGTCTGAAATTAGGAAAACATTTTCTATAAGCAAGAAATTTTTTCTTTAATTTAGAAAAACATTTTTTAGATTTTATAAAGGATTTTCTAGTTTATAGAAATAGTTTTTCTAACATTTAGAAAATATTTTCTAATATATCGGTATCGATTTTCTTACTTTTAGAATATATTTTCTTAATTTTAAGAATAACCAAAGCATTTGAAATTAAATTCTCATTCATATTAAAGTACCTTATACCTTACTTTTTGACAAGGTAAATGAAAATTTGAACCTAGGTAAGGTAAAAGCTACTGGAATTTAAAAATACCGAGGTAAGGTAAAAGGTACACAAAATATGTATGTATCTAGGTATGTACCTAGGTATGTGTACCTAGGTACTTCCTAACACTGGTTCCTTTTTTCTTTATAATTTTTCTGTTTTACATTGATAGCTCTCTCATTTATTTCTTCTATTATTCTTCAAACATTCTTACCTCATTTTTCATCTTCCTTCTTTTCCTCTTCCTTCCTTATTATTTCTTACTTCCTTTCTTTTTCGTTCCTTTTTCCATTTCATTTATTTTACCATTTTGTCATCTTTTGTCTACCTTCCTCATTCTTTACTTTTACATGCTTGTTTCCTCCGTACTCCTCCTCCTTTTTTTTGCAGTCCTCTGTAGGTGCTCCTATAGAAAAGCTCAAATTCCATTTAACTGAACGCCAGATCATCTCAACTTTTCGCTTTTAAAATGCATTGCATAGATTAATTTTTACAACCCATCACTCTCATTACACAGTTCATCAATCTTTTAAACATTTATTGAATAGCTCAACCATTTGCCCTTTTAATATCCCAATTAACGTGCCGAACATTTAACCAGAAAACCATCGACGTGTTGAAATGCATTAACTTCTATTGCTACCTCCTACTCGGTAATCGTAAGAAGAAAAAAAAACGAACAAAAACTCGCCAAACGACTGGCGCACACATTTTCATGAATGAATTTCGATACCCATTTTCATCTTTCCTCCAACTCCTACATGCGGCGACAGGCAGACAGACAGACAGGCCCAGAGGGAGTTGGAGGAGGAGGGCCATCGGTTTCAACCTACTCGCGCATGCAAAACACGATTTACTATAAAGGCAAAAGTTGTAGACACAACAACAAACCACTCTTGACGTCTACGCGCATAGAAAAAATTGAATGAAGTAGCCCCCGATGGGGACTTTGGCTGGAGCTCTGGAGTTTGGACTTTTGCAGACGGAGATCGCTTTGGCCGTCTTTGGTTGGCTTCATTCATAAATGGCAATGGCAAAGTGTTGGCTGGCTCTTGGCTGAATTGGCTTAAGTTGGCTTTAGCTGGATGAGTCATCTGTCTGGAGCACGTGATGCCAACGCCATCGTCGTCGTTGTCGAGGTGTGTCAATTAGCAGTTAGTTGTCGGAGGCGGTGGTTACCGCTGCTGCTGGTGCTGCTGCCGATGTTTAGGCCTTAAGTCTCAGCCATAAGGCAAATGTATACATACATCGTCCTACTAATTGTGGGCACCAGAAAGACCCCAAAAGTGACTCATCTGAGAAGAGTTGTGCAGTTTTTGAGATTTAAAAACGGTTGAAGTTCATTTGAAATCTGAAAATTTGAAAATTGGAAGCAATGCCCGTGCTCAGTTGACCCTTATGGAGACCCTGTGGGTCTTCAAATTTCCGCATTTTCGGATAAAGACTCTCTGGAATCCCACTCAACCAAAGCTTTGACTTTTGTGCCTCTGCTTAAGGCGTCGTCAGCGGCCGAGCAATAAATTCTAAACAAAAAGTAGAAGCTTTGGAAAGCATTCTGCCCATTTTCTGTATTTGTGACAAATTTTCTGCTCACATTGCCGACCTCTGGTTAAAGAAGAGTTCCTCAAACATACTTCAAGTTATTTTTTACAATCCTAAACATGGAACTAGTTCCTCAGTTCTCAAACTTAAATACTCACCTCTAAAAACCCAAAGTGAAGTTTGCCATTTTATGAATGAAGTAACCAACTTTTTTTTTCTTTTTTCTTGTGCTTCCTGCGCCGCAGACTTTTAACTCTCTGTCTGAGCACCCACATGTGTCCACATCCACATCCGCTTCTTCTCTATTAAATGCGGAAGAGGGCGGCATTCAATTCATTCGAAATCATTTGTATGCAGCTCTTTGGATGCCCCCCCTCTTACCTACTTATACCTACTCCACCCCCACTGCCACTCTAATCACGTGCTGGAAGGGATTGGGATTGGCATTGTCGGCTCCCTTTGTGGCGCCCACAGCCGCGTGCCGGCTTTGATTAATTATGCAATGTTCAGTTGGTGTTGGTAGTTTGTGTTTATATTTGGCCAATGGCAAACGAATTGGAAACTTTGCGGTTAACTGTCATTGTCATAAATGTAGCTCTTCATCATTTGTTTTCTGTTTTTGATGACCAACAAAAATAGGATACAAAGGGATATGGCAAGTTGATTTTTGTGTGTTTGCAGCTCAAATCATATTACCGAGTAATTACAGTTTACAATGGGCAACTGAGAGAAAAAAAAGTATTTAATTAGTTATAAAGTAATCAGATTATTTTCGAAATGTGATTGAATGGAAAATTGGAAATGTCAATAATATGCAACATTCCCAAAGCTTTCGGGGAATCCCGATATTTTTAATACCAACACGATAATTGAACGAGTTTTCACATACACAGAGAAAGAAAATATGCAAAAGCTACACGAAAATGTGGGATTTCTACACGTTTTGACTGGGATTTTCAACCCAAAACGTTTGTGTAGATTTTCTGCTTGCTTTTGCCCACGGAGCATTTAGCTTTTCTACACAAGGCGTTTAGATATTGAAATCCTACACGTTACGTGTAGCTTTTCTGCACGTGGCGTGTAGCTTTTCTGCACGTGGCGTGTAGCTTTCTGAATTCTACATTTTGCGTGTGCAATTTAGCAGGGCGCAATACGTTTCGTTAAGCTTTGACGTTTCTACACTCGCCGTGCAGCCAATTTTGTTTTCTCTGTGTATTCCTTGATTGAATTTTTGGAACCCGCTGGACTTAAAAATTTATATGTTGGGTTGCCTGGAAATACTTGAGTGAGCGGAAGATATCCGACTCAGTATTAATGCGAACTCGGCGGACCTCATCTGTCTTACAAGGTAAAGCAATAATGTCCCCTTAAGAATAAGGGGGCCTTGATTACTCAAGGCTCTTTATGTTTTCAAACAATGTTTGCGGGTGAATTCAGCTTTTCGAAAAAAAAGCCGTTAGGGTATGTTCCTTCATTCAGTGCCCTTAAAACTTTGTGCAAAACTCTAAAGTGTGCAACTTAAAGTAATAAATTGGGAACCGTTTGAATAAAAATTCAATATTTATTTTAAGCTGCGTTAAAATCTACTTATGTTATTGAGTTAATATTGAAGTGGTCCAGAAATTATAATACAGAAGTCCCACACAATGCTTATTGCAGGGCAGACACCAATTCGTAATTTACAATTGTCAAACAACAACGACCATCACAATAAAGATATGGAGTTTGTGCTCAGTTTTCTGTTATTTATTAGTAAGCAGAGGGAAAACCCCTGTTCAGAAACTAATTTGCTTTCAACTGAAAATAAGAGCAAAAATAAAACCGATTAAAACTCAGAGCCAGACCCAGAACCGATATTTTTACCTATAATGGGTAAAAGGAGATCATAAAGAAACATAAGCAGTGCAATGGCGCAATGCGCTGACATACGTTGTTTGTTAAGTGCATAAGTCTAGGGTCCGATTCCAAGTCAAGTCCGAAAATTTTTTTCTGTTTTCCTAAAAAACTTATTAGTCCAGTCAAATTTGAATTTTTCGATGCATTATATATTGAGCAGCCAGATTTTTGATGTGGGTATTTCCATGATGTCGAACGCGACAGTCGTACGCATTTAAAGTGGAATAGAAGTCAAATTAAAATAGTTTTTTTTTTCCTATGTTACTTTAACTTATAGCACTTCGCAGCACTTTATTTAGTGGGAAAAAAGTAGAGTACACCTAGTGCTGGTTCCAAGATAAAGCCAATCAAAAAGTAATTCGCACGCGACAAAAAATGGAAGTGGTGTTTTTGGCCAACAATATAAAAGCAGAACTCAGCGAGATCTCCCAAAACCATTTGGTGCAACTAGTTTTAAAATGTTGTTGAATATTTTATCTGTATATTAGAATTTATTTGATCGAAAAATTTTCAAAAATTTTTTTTTTTTCGAAATAAAATATGATCGATACGTGACATTGCGAACGCGACACTTTTTTCTATCATTATACTCTGTACCGAAGGTACATAGAGTATATTAAGTTTGTGCAAAAGTATGTAACAGGGAGAAGGAATCATTTCCGACCCTATAAAGTATATATATTCTTGATCAGCATCAACAGCCGAGTCGATATAGCCATGTCCGTCTGTCCGTCCGTCCGTCTGTCCGTCTGTCCGTCCGTCCGTCCGTATGAACGAAAAGATCTCAGAGATGGTAAGAGATAGAGGTTTGACATGTATGGGGCATATATTTCTTATACTTGCAGGCAGATCAAGTTTATTTTCAATTTTTGCCACGCCCCCTCCCGCCCTAGCAATTTGGAAAAAACGTCATATCTCCCACAGTTTTGAAGATAGATCGTTCGTTCCTTCTAAAGATACCTTGTAAATAAGATTATTTATCGATTTGCCTGAAGGAATGAGAAAGATCGGATGAACGATACTCAAGTTATGAGCAAAAAACGGCCAGTAAACAATCAGCACCACCCCACCCACCACCGCAGCATTCTATTGAACGTCAATCTTAGAGAGAGAGAGAGAGAGAGAGAGAGAGAGAGAGAGAGAGAGTGAAACTTAGAGATGAGCGCGTATAACTCGTGAGCAAATGCGAGCTGAGACGTTAAGGGTACAGAGTATGTTATAGTCGGGCTTGACCGACTTTCTTTCTTGTTTTATTTATGTGTTTTCTGTATAATCCGAAGCAAAAACTTACGATTAATTGCAATTACATAGTTTCTTATGGTTTCTTATGCATTTTTTTATAACTCATTGTACCCTCAGAACGATTTTAGATAGCAAAAGTAAGTGCAATCTATAGGCACTTTTATCAAAAAAATGTGCAATATTTATGTCCAAATTAGAAAATTCGCGGTAGCGCATCCGTGAAGCTGCGTATTTCGAAGTGGGTTGTAATTAAATGTAAAATTGGCTTACATTAGTTCAATTTGATTGTTTCCCCTTGAAAATTTGAAAAAAAACAGAGCGTTTTTCAGCACTTTTAATTTTTTGGTCTTGGTGGACCTTCTGGTGGAAATGCCCATGTGTGGTAAGGGACTATCTTAAAGGCCTAATTTCAAATTTGTGTCATTGGGAATGGTCGCCATATTGGAAAACGCGAAGTGGTCTGTATATCTGAAACTATTGCGTTTATATTGCAATTTCTAAGCGGACAATAGTTTTCAGGTTATGCACGATCAAAAATTTATTTTTCACATTTTCTCATATTTCTTGTTGTCGGTGAGAGTTTCGCACAAATATTCCATAAAATAAATTAAAGAGCATAAAATTTGCAACAACTTTCACATATAACATTTCGCTTTGCGACAAAGCGTTTCAAAACTATAGCTTCTCAAACTTTGAATCTTCCCGTTTTATGCCCGCAGACAATGTCCCGTAAGCTTTTATATTGCATTATAACCAAAGATTTATAGATATTATAGGCGACGCAGTTTAGTTTAGTTTATTTGGTCTTCCAAATGCTACAAGAATTTCTTATAATTTAGTGCATTAGTCACATGCATGTGAAACAAAAACAATTTTGGCTTCTCGCTGCCTTTGCGAGGAATATAGATTTAGATTATAGATTAGATATAAAGATTTTTAGATATAACTGATGTCGCATGTGAAGGAAAAACGATTGTTCTTGGGAGACATTGGATCCCAAAAAAAAAAAAAAAAAAGGTTGTATGAGGTGCGGTATATTATGTGTTATATTAATGTGTTATATTAAGCTGAGCGAACGAGCTTCGGGTGATTACAGCAGAGTTCTCCAGCGATAGCCCCTGGGGCACGAACATACTCGCCATTTCATACCGAATGCTTGCCGAAGTCATGCATCACAGTGTGTTAGAGAGAGACACAGTCACATTTTTTCGCTCTCTGCTTGGGGAACCCTGGTTTACAGGCAAAAAACAGTACGATTCAAATTTTGAGAAGCTATAGTTTTTCTTCAAAGTCCAAGATACAGAGCACTTTGCGTTTTCCAATATGGCGGCAGTTCCCAATGAATCAGAGTGACATAAACTTGAACTTAAGCCCTTTAGACGGTCCCCTACCACATATCAAAAATCTGGCTGGTCAATATTTCGAGCATAAGTATGCCCTTTTTTTTACATAATTTGACTGGACTATAAATGAATCAAGTCGGGTGGAGTAGAGAGTTGTTCTCTTGATCCTATGGTACATGGGCTGAGCAGCAGGAAGTCCAGCGCGTGTATATAATAGTGCCTCCATTTCAAACCAAAGAGATATGTCCCGTTCCCGTCCCGTTCTGGCAGCCCAATCAATCAAATTATTTTCCCAGATGTGTTTAAAATGTTCTTGAAAACGAAGTGAGAACTTTGTTAGACCCAAGACCTCGCGTAAAATTCGCTAAGTTGTCGAATACGATAAACCCACATGTTGAGAGCGGCGTCGAATCGATAGGTCACGGTCTTAGGGAATCAACCACTGTACCAAAGGTACATGAACGATAGTCTTCCGATAGTCTTCACTTTATGGCTATTTTGACGCTTTGTGTGGCTTTTTAACTTAAATTGATCAGAACTTTGGGGGATACAGAGTATGTTATAGTCGGGCAGGACCGACTTTCTTTCTTGTTTTTGGTAACGTTTGTGCTCATCTTGACTCCAATCTGCTCGCTTTTTTCCCCTCTTTGTAATAATACTTAAACAATTATGATTTTATTCCTGCACTATTATATGCTGCTCTATATAAACAAAAGATTTACATAACTAAATAATTATCTCATTTTGCACAAGTTTTGCTTTGAAAACAATAGCCACTCATGCATATGGCAGAGATTTGAAAATAAACCGAGTCCACATTGAATGCGCTTTCCTGCTACACAGCCAAACAGTCCCAAGCCATTCCCTTTCTGTAGCCACACCGCATTGCCCTTGAGCCATCCCAAGGAACTTAACAAAAGTTTATCCTTTCATTCTTAACTTTTGCCTTGATTTCTTGAGGTCCTTATTTCCTTCCTTTATTTATTGTTGTTGCAAGAAAGAGAAAATTGAATTGAAAGTTGCTACAAAAGTGGGGGAAAAACTCCTGCCTGCCTGCCTGGCTGGCTGGCTGCCTAGTCGAGGGCAACTTGACTTTCAATTAGGCAGAGCGCTACTTGGTGGTACGTCAATCATTTTTGACTGTCCAGCGGGTGAGTGAGTGAGGGGGCAGGCAGGTGTGCATGCAGCTGGACAGCAGCTAATTCCTCAACTTGAAATGGCAACAATGGCCAGCGAAGGTTAAGGTCAAATTTCGTGGCATCAAACAATGCATCGTTTTGAATATGAATATGAATGGAATCTGGACCGTAGGTGGACCAACTCCAATTACCTTCGACAGCAGCTGAAAATGCTCAATCGAATCACGGACAGCTACAGCTGCCTGTGCGCCGAGTGCGCCAATTTTTCAATATTTGCCAAGGGAATTCCAGGAATGCCCACCGAAAAATGTTATCGCCAGCTTTTTATCATGGGTTCGATGGAATAAAGCCGCGTCATCAGCGCAGATTGAAATAATTCAAAGTTGGCCAACTTGCCAAGTCATGCCAAAGTGGTCAAGGCGGGCGGCGGTTGTATTTGATCTTCTGATGAGATCGCGTGCGATAAGTAACGTCAATATTTGTGTTTTGTTTTTTTTTTTTATTTTTATTTAGCCTGGATGCAGAGGCCGATTATGGTGAGGTCCTTGTTAGTAGAAGGTCTAGGTCGGTTGGCGGTTCTTCCGTTTGAGGTTTCGACAAGTGGCTGTCCAATTTGTGTGTGTGTATGTGTGTATCATTTTGTGGGCTAATTCGTGGTTACCTGCGGTAAATTGGTCATTGAAAATGTGGGAAAACTGCAACCAGGTTAGAAATTTAACAAGTCACAGGATGGGCGAACAACATTATTTATTTCCAGTTTACTGCTAAATTTTTAACGAAATAACACGCATTTTATGGAACAGCTGACAAGTTTCACATAGGCAGATAAAGATTCGGGTTACTTATCGTCTCCTTCTTTCTATTCTATAAGATCCTAACAGATTTTAACTTTCATTTTAGGAAATAATACTTAAAATGCTTGGTTATGTGTGGTCCTCTTTTTCATCAGTTGATCCATTACCGCATATATTAGAAATTTCATGACGAGAAAATTGAACTGAAATTGATATCTTAACAAAAGTTCAAAATTATGCCGGCAAATTCCCAACTTTGAAGCAACTCTTCACATTTTTGGTTTCACGCACGATCACGACACGCGCCCAACTCTAGCGCAGTTTATGGCCATCAAGTGCTGCCACACCTTTTAATGACGGCGCTTGTTCTCCTAATTTGTAATTTTACAGTAACAATTTGAGTTTGGCAAATTAAGGAAAAGTGCACCAAAATCTCTCTCGTTTGTGTAGGCAAAGAGTACAACAGAAAAATCCAAAAGTTCACCACACTGGTTCAGCAGCTCTAGTTCCGCTGCATGAGCGAACCTAAGCTTGCATCAGGTTGGCAGCCCCATTCAGTATTTCTTATGCCAGCAGCTTTTGGCATTGACGAAATGTATTAATTAAGTTTTTTGCTGAAATAAATTGGTTTGCCTTTAAATTTTCTAGCAAAATGAGCTGCAGTCAAGCAAGTGAATCACAAGTTGCGTCTTCCGAAGACATGGAAGTCGATGTTGAGGTTTTGGAAAGGCAGGACGAGAGGTAAAATCGCATACGCACACATACTTATACACATGCAAACATAAATTAAAAAAAAAACACATTACATCAAATTTTCCACATTTGCACTCTTTTACAGTTCTGAAACTGATGATGAGGACCTGGACAATGACATTATTAATGGCCAGGAGGCGGAGCTAGCCAGCAATGTTTCTATGGATAATGCTAATAGTTTGCTCAAGCTTATAATGGATAAAAATCAGCGAATTGAGGTATGTAGGCATTCACATACATATGTAATTACATTGTACATTAGAGGGGACCATTTTTTATTACGTACGTTGAAGAAAATCTATGGATAAATACCGTATCAGGCAGATCAGACTTCTACTTCATATCTGCCATACGAATGCTTTGATTAATTAAATTTCGTTGTGGATTAGGGTGACCACAGTTTGCAAACTACATAATACCACAACCAAGTTCAGCATTCCGATGCACAGTGGTTTTTTTTTGCCTTTTTTTTGGCATAAGCTCTAGTTGTTGAGATATTGACCCCAAATTTGGTTTGTACGCATATTTTGGACCCCAAAGACGACTTGCAAAGATTTCCTCAATTTAGAGCAATAAACTCGGAGAGCCAATTTTCACAGGACTCTCTTGTGGCCAGACTTCCGACTAGCCTTAAGGTCTCGTTCGGCCACTGGACAGAAATTAGGTGTGTAATCGTATTCTTGGCTGCGAGATCCGGACTTATAACGGTCGGATGCAACAAGAACCATTACTCCATCCGAGCTCCCGCATAGCTGATCTGGCGCGATTCGAGCCAAAGATGTTCGTTGTGGCCTGGCGTTGTCCTGATGGAAGACTGAATTCGGCCTCTAGTTGATCAAAGATGGCCTCTTCTGCATGAGTGCTGCATTCAAGCGGTCCAGTTGTTGGCAGTACTAGGTCCAAATTCCGCACGCGTATTGGCCATAGGGGAGCAGCTCATAGTGGACTGATTCCCTGGCCAATCCGCACCAAACACAGCAGAATGTAACCTTCCTAGAGCCGTCAATCCAGGCTTGGCCACCGTCTGGGCAGCTTCACCTCTTTTAGCGACTCATCGACCGTTTGCGCTTCACGTTGTCGTAAGTGACCCACTTTCATCATAGCTGCCATATAACTGATCTGTTCGATTTGCACCAACTTTGTGATATTTTACGCTATTGAGCTGAAATTCGGTTTGTACTTTTATTTTTAGCTCTAAATACGACTTACGAAACTTTTTTGTGTTTGACGCTACCAAGCAAAAAAATTTTTTTATCTCTTTCTCATGTAATCTATTCAACTTAAGCACGAATTCAGCTGCAATAAAGACGATTTTCTCGAAAAGTCGCACTCATTAATCTGCACACTTTCATTAACAACTTTGCTTTTAAAACCCTGTGCAGCGTTGTGCCATGCTTGACTATTATTCCACTAAACACAGCTACACTGGTTAGGGTCAACCTAAAATTACACATTAACAACACGCGGCACAATTGGGCAACCGAAAACAAAAATGACAAACGCGTTATCAACTTATAATATTAAATATCTGGACTAAAAATAAGCATTTCTACAATTTTTATTTTGCTTCTAACTTTTTAAGCAGACGCACTAAAATTTTGAAAATATTTCACAAAAAACCCGAGGTACACAAACAGCTGACTTCAACAGCCCGTCAACAAAACAGTGTTGCCACAAAGTTTGAATATGTTTTGTTATTTATCTAATAGGAGTATGTAAATATTAAAAACCAG
Source organism: Lordiphosa magnipectinata (assembly GCA_037044535.1). Taxonomy (NCBI): domain Eukaryota; kingdom Metazoa; phylum Arthropoda; class Insecta; order Diptera; family Drosophilidae; genus Lordiphosa; species Lordiphosa magnipectinata. The sequence goes on from JBAMBO010002017.1 coordinate 117,860, forward strand.
TTAATATTTGAAATCTGAAAAAAAATATGCCAAAAAAAATGAAAAAAAAGCAGCAGCTATTTGATATAGACGTATAGACGGAAGCATCACCGATCACATAAAAGCAGATATATTCTTGATCAGCGTGACGAGCTGAGTTGATATAGCCATATCCGTCTGTTTCTAAGCTATCTCCTCAGTCAGATGTAAGTAAAGCTATCGTGGCCAAACTTTGCACGAAGTCTTTTAGTAAAAATACGCTGTAGGCTGTACTGTCGGAACCGACCGAATCGGATGACCATATCATATCGCTGTCATAGAAACGATCTGTCGAAAAACTAGTTTTAGTGAGAAAAACTTTTTTTGTTCGCATTTATTAGTTTTCTATGCCTTTTCATAATTTCCACCAAGTTTGATTAAAATCGTACAACTATATAGTATAGCTTTCCAAAAAAACATCGACTAAAATCGATTTTAAATTTGACGGGAATAAATACTTAGGTCATGTTTCTCATCATCATCTAGAAGGCGTTATCTGTCACATAAACTAACAAATGACAGTGTCAATTGTTATCTGACACATAAGTGCTTTTTATAAGATGATAAATCGGCTTTAAGAGATAAGAATTTAAATATTTGTAACAATCAACCATGCTCCCATTTTCACATTCGCAAAACTTTTGCAATTTAAAACCAGTTTTGGGAACAAATGGGAGCATGGCTGAATATGAATACAATTTATTTTAATTTTAACGGTACTGAACTGAAATTATACCAATTCATGTGTTAACGAGGGCTTTTCCGATTTTTCGGGTTTTTATATACAATCTTTTTATACGGGTTTCTATTTACAATATCTCTAACGGATTGTCTGTAAACGGGTTGTTATATTTCTGTCTGTCGTCCATTTTATGCAAAGGTAATGTGCAAAAACAATTGTGCTCTTATGCAAATGCTGTGGGTACTTTTCTTCTATAGCTTATGTTAACAAAGACTTATTGTTGGCCAATTGTTTACAACCGAGTCCATTTTCCAAATTTGGGAACAGAAAACAGTCCAAGGTGTTTTTTTTTTGACGATTAATGAAAAATCCCAATGAAAATAATTTCTTGTACATCCCAAAATACTGAAGCCATAAACTTTCGTAAAAATTGAACTATCCTTGACTTCTTTAGAGGCGACTATCTTTTTTCAGTCTATTGTTTTACAAAGATCCTTTACGTTTGTTCCTTTTTATGGATATACGTAGAAACTAGGTCTTGTTTCTTTTAAACATTTCCAAAACACTCTAAATTGTTCGTCGGTGCATTGTTCATCCACAAGATTTTTTGTCTGCATACACTAGTGTACAAAAAAAAAAATTAAATGGCCCATTTCTACTGAAACTAGTTTTAAGTGTAGTTTGGATTGGTGATCTCAAAAATCATTTTTTCATGGCTCCGTTTTTTAAATATGAATTTTTTTCATTTTTTCGGTAGGTGCACTTACATTTTAAGTCATATCTCAATTCATAATCAGATCAGATGGTGTGAAGCAAGATATGAATTGAAAGGTCATTAAATTGTCAATAATATCGTAGAACATGGTTTTCAAATCGGTTTAGGAGTTTGAATACAATTACCAAAAATATTTTAAAAAAAAAATCGATTTTTTTTCTCGAAAATGCAAGAAATTTCATTTTTAATCGCCTAGGAAAAATATAAAAAAATCCGAAAAATGATTTTTATTCTTTTGACTTAAGAATCGCACTTCTACAAGGATAATAAGGTACGGTTGAAGGAACTTATAGTCAAATTTGAGTATTTTAAGTGTTTAGAAATTTCTTTTGTTCTATTTTCTTTGTTTTTTGGTCAATATTAGAAGTGGGCGAATAGCCACATCAGAAAAAAAAATTCCAGAACAGAACAAAAGTCGATTCAAATGAAAATTTATTTTTAAAGAATCTCAAAAACACCACTTTTTCAGCACTCAATTGCTCTTAGCTCCTGTATTTATTTATAGATTTTGTTCATCGAAATCTTATTTTCTTCGAAGAAGTGCGGTTTTTATGTAGAAAAAATAAAAATAGTTTTTTTGAATTTTTAAATATTTTTCCTAGGCGATTGGAAACGAAATTTATTGCGTTTTCTAGAAAAAAATAGATTTTTTTGAATTATTTTGTATTATTGTATAGAAACTACTCAACCGATTTGAAAATAATGTTCTGTAATAAGCCAATATTTTCCAAATATTTAGAGTTATTTGCTTTGCTATTACACGATCGTCACAGAGTCTCTTTAGAGATGTATAACAAGTGTAAAGGCAACTTAAGTATATCATTTGTCAAACACCAACAACCGTTACTGGTAGTGCTGGTGTTTACCACCCACACACTTTTACAAGGAACAGATCACGGTTGGTTTGCGAAGAATTTCAAATTTTAGGATTTTAGCCATTGTCGTTATGAATGTACAAACACTGTGCCCATTGTCTTAAATAATACTCCCCGTTGAACGTTTTGTATTTTTCAATAAAAGTCAGTAAAGAAAGTCCTTGCCCCAAATACTGAAGCCATAACCTCCTTTTCTGTGAATGGAACTTTATTTGCCTTTTCCTATTCGTATTCTTTTTTCTCATTCACTTCTTTCTACCATTGACTCGTTGTAGAAACAAGACCTGGTTTGCTTCGAAACATTATAAATTGTTTGTCACTGTGCGAAGTACACCTCTTTTTAAAATGTCCACAATGTCTGGAATTTCACACACCTTAATTTGGCGTTCATCCATTTTTACGACATTTTTATACCATTTCTGAATTTTCCCGAATTTTTCACAGCACTTTATTAGGTAGGATATGCTTAATATTCATTCTCTAAAGGATATAAAAATCCAGTAAATGTCAAAATTGCTAGGCATTACCAACCTAGTGTGTGAATCTTGTTAATATAAATTTTAATTAGAAATATTTCCTCCTACCTTTCAAAATATTCTTCTTTCAGAACATAGTTTCCGAGTGGATAGATCTTTATATGAAAACTCCTGAAAAAGCCTTGGTCACATTCATGCAATTTGTTCTGGAGGCCAGTGGATGTCGTTATAAAATACCAGAAGACATGAGCTTACCTTTTTCCTATACGGAGATATTAATAAACGCAACCGCCCAGTTTCAAAATGTAAGTTAGGAGTAAAATATGCTTTGATTAATCCTTTCTCACTCAACAGGTTAGCGTCTATTATCCAATGACCATGAAGACCTCTGACTTGTTTATCATAAAAGTTGGAAACTTTGTTCAAAAACTAGTGAGTTATGTGGATGCCACATCCATTATAATGGATGATTTATTCCTACAACATGTTACGGGCTTTGTGACGGCCTGTTCACAGTCGAAAGTGCGTTCTTTTAGGCATACCGGTACCATGATAGGTAAGAGATGTATTTGCAAATTGATTTTTCTCTCCAACACATTCCTTCTTAGGTCTCAAAATGATGACCACTTTGAGCGATGTAACCGCAGTGGAGTTTTCCAAACTCCAGATACTTTGGATCCGACTGTTTGAGTGTCTATTTTTGGAACGTTGTCGTGATGTCGTGAATGATATACGTCACCTTTGCATAGCTGAATGTTTCCTATGGTTACGCAAGTACCCGGATTGCTTTCTTAAACCCCAAAAGGTAACACACATATTTGAAGCTCTACAAGATGACTGTGGCAAGGTGAGAGAGTGCAGTCTGAAGGCTCTAATCGAACTGTATGCCAAGGAGGGTCTACGTAAAGTATGCCTAGAAATGGGACACCAATTTAAACTCACTTTACTGGCCATTAGCGTGGACATGGAAAATGAACTGGGAGAGCTGGCCATACGTCTCTTGGTACAATTCTATCGCTCTTCTCCCGATATACTCAACGAGGAGCAATGTCAAGTTATTGAACAACTTGTTTTTGCCTCCAATCGTTCTCTGGCTCAATCTGCAGCTGGTCTACTTAATCTACGACATTTTAGCCAGGAGAACGTAACGGTTTCCCAACGTCTTCGTTTGCTCATTGAATTCTTCAGTAAATTTGGACAACATGAACATGCTGCGTACTTGGTAGATGCGTTATATGACAACAATTCTATAGTCCTAGACTGGTCTACTATGGTGAAGATGTTAATTGAAGAACCCTCGAATTTAGTTGCAAATGAGAGCACAATTCTGATTGAAATCCTATGCAGAGGTGTCAAACAGGCCACAACTGGTGAGATACCACAAGGACGTTATACCAAAAACCTACATCGCAAACCCAAAACAGGAGCCAAGAAGTTGGCCACTGAAATTCTGGCTCCAATCCTACCCATACTTCTTTCAAGGTATACCAATTGCAGTGCAGATTTGGAGAATCTGGTTGAGCTGCCTCAGTATTTAGAACTCTCGCATTACCAGGAGGTAGAAGCTCATCAAACAGAGCTGCATCAGCTGTTGGAACAACTGAACAAGATCATGTTTGAATCGCATAACCTAGCGGTATTACGTATGGGAGCTTCTACACTGGAACTTGTCTATAAGATACCCTCAACCAAGTCGCATTGCAAAGAATTGCTTAACAATGCAGTGACAAACTATAAAATCGCTAGTAAGAACTGGCAGGAAGCCGTTCAGGTATCGTCGTCGTCTTCGTCTGGTAAAACCTTGAAGAGTCGTACACGTCGCCTATTGTCCAATCTACGTTTGCTATGCGCTCTCTATGGCCACTTTGACCTAAGTCGCTGGAACTTGAGTGATTCTGTGCTGTCTAGTCTTCGGAGGGCAGCACGGGATTTGGATAAAAACGAAGGTCTGCCGCTAGAGGCTTTGAGTCTCTATTTGCAAGTATGCTACATAAGTCTGAGTTGGGACTTAAAGAGAATCAGGACGTTGGTTAAAAGTAACGCAGCTGTGGAGGATGATATTGCCGCGCTAAAAGAACGTTTGGAAGCCTTTTTTTATGTGTCGTTTAATCTGATTGAGAATAGCCAGGATATTGCCATTGGAAGTGATGTGAGTGGTTAATACCGATTAATAGTATTTCGATTTGATTGAAAAATATATATTCCAGGCCTTTACCTTCTCGTGTGATCTTTTCGTTCTATTTGGAGATCCACAGCTTCAAAATGAAAACCGTTCTCTACATTCCCTGCACTATCAATCCTCGGTCAATGAGTATGAAATTCTGGACAGTTTTCTCATGCGAAATGTCTTTGATCATGAGGATCAAGGAGCTGCTGTACAATTATTTCGTAAAGATCATTTCGATCAACTGCAGAGTAAGAGAGCCATTCTCTCCAGCTACTGTAAATTGGTGGCCTTTAATCAAATGCCAACCATGCGAGCTTGCATTGCCTTTCAGTTCTATCATAGGGTAAGATTTTCAATAATTCAAAAAAAAAAGATTAGTTTTGATTTCTCTCTCTCTCTTTTTATGTAGTACTATTTCGTTTTTGGAGATATCTTGCGAGCCACTCTAGAGCGTGCTTTGGCCATTAATTCCGTACACCTTGCCATGACCCTGCTGCACACTTGTTTGTTGCTTTATAGAAAGATAATGGCCAACCATAATGGAATGGCTGTGGAAGCCTCTAAATCGGCGGAATTTACCGAATTGATTGATTTGGCCGCACGCATGGCCTTGATTTATAACTCTAATCTTCTGGAGAATCGTAAGAGTGTAATTACCCTGCATCGTACTGGCATTATGTACGCCTCAGAGTTAGTGCCCGATGAGCCAAGTGCTGCTCCCCAAAATCTTCTATTTCTGAGTGTTATACAAGAATTTGTGCCGCAGCTGCTGTCCCAGGATAAACTTGGCTTACTGAAGTTTCTACAGCGAATTGAACAACCAGCCTTGCCTTCGTGCAGTCGCGAGGAATGGGAACCATTGGAAAAATATCGCATGGCCTTGGAGTTGGCATTGAAAAATAGTTGTCGTCGTAAGTTATTTAATGAGAGCGTTGCAGGGATTGATTTTCTTAAAATTGTCTATATATTTACCAATTGTAGGTGCTGAACTAGCTGAGTTTCTTAACCAACACCAGAATACCTAAAAGTGGGTAAGGTTAAAGTGATAATCTACAATCCACCAAGGAATGAATTGATGCATAATTTTATATACATTTTACTGAATATGAAAATGTCTCAATTTTTATTACAATTTTTATTTTTATATTCTTACAAATAATCAAGTTTGTAAATCCAATTTAAAAACGATCTGAATATGGACGGTACACAGAGGTCACAATAAACGCTCAAAACTTTAAAATTGTCTGCTTAAAAAAAACATATTCTTTTGAACGGAAAATAAAAAAAAAAACGAGAAGGCCAAGCTAACTTCGTCTGTGCCGATGTTTTAATACCCTTGCAAATGCTGTTTTTGAAATGTCAGAGTTTAGGAGTAAGTTTATAAAAATCTAAAATTTTTTTAACTAAAACCCATTTTCCGACAGATAAACATCTGATTTCGACCAAATTTTGAGAATCGAATTGAAAACATTTCAAATTAACAATCGTGGAGTTTAAGAAAAATAAAATTTAAAACAGAAAAGTTTTTTCTCACTAAGACTCATTTTCCGAGCGGTCGGTTCTATGGCAACCATAAGATATAGTCACCCGATGTCGATCAACTTTTTCAAATTAGTCTGAAAGCGTTTAATATTAAGAATCACCGACTTTAAGAACGATTTACTTGAAAACAAAAAAGTTTTTTTCCCTAAGACCGATCGGTCCTATGGCAGCTATATGTTATAGTCATCCGATTTTCACCAAAATTTGCAAATCTCTTTGAAAGCATATAATATTAATTATGGCAGTTTTATGACGCTAGCATTGAAAACAAAAAAGTTTTTCTTACTAAGACCCACTTTCCGACCTATGGTTCCTATGACAGCTATAAGATATGGTCATCCGATCTTGACCAAAATATGCAAGTCTGTTTGGAAGCATATAATATTAATAATGGCCGAGTTTAAGGCCGCTAACATTGAAAACAAAAAAGTTTTTCTCACTAAGACCCATTTTTTGACCGATGGTTCTTATGGCAGCTATAAGATATAGTCATCCGATCCGGTCGGTTCCGACATATTAGCAGAGTGCAGTAAAAAGAAGACTCTGTGCAAAATTTTATCTTGATAGCTTTAAAACTGAGAGACTAGTTTGCGTAGTACTAGTAGACTAGAAACAGACGGACAGACAGACGGACGGACAAAGCTCAATCGACTCAGCTCGTCGCCCTGATCAAGAATATATAGTTTATGGGGTCGTAAATAAATATTTCTATGCGTTGCAAACTTCTGGATAAAATTATAATACTCTTTGCAAGGGTATAATAAAATACTTTCAGTTCTATTTCAAGGGACAACAACGGAGCCAAACATTTTTTTTCCGATTTATTATACCCTTGCTGAGGGTGTATTAAAATTGTCCATATGTTTGTAACGCATAGAAGGAAGAATATCCGACCACAAAAAGTATTTATTTTATGGATCACCATAACGAGCTGAGTTGATATAACCATGTCCGTCTGCTAACTTCTCCGTCAGTTTTAAAGCTATGTTAACCAAACTTTGCATTGGGCGGGAATAAGGCAAATAAGTTTTTCCGGTATCCCTCTCCTTTGTAAGCCTTGCCATATGCACTCCCTGCTTACGCTGTCGAAGGCCTTCGCGAAGACTACGAAAGCCATGTGTATCTGTATTCCGTGCATTGTTCGATCAGGATGTGGCAGTGTTTATGTATAAGGACCGAGCACGACGAGGCTTTTCTGAACCGGTGTCTCTGGTGTCTCTCAGGCGTTCAAAAACGATTCTTGCAATAAGATTCGAAATAGTGGGCAGCACACAGATCCCGCGCCAGTTGTCGGATTCGCGTAGGTCGCCCCTTTAGGGCCCTTTCTATGCTCCCACATAATTTTGATAAGTTTGATCAGAATCGATCGGAGTCGAATACTCCGGGATTTTCTAAACATTTTCGGAAGATTTTTTTTTGCCCGAACTTGAATCTCAAACGGAGCAAAAAAACACTTAAAAAGGGTTCGGTTCAAAAATGACTTTTTAATTGCAATTTTTTCTAGCTGCTATTGAAAAAAAAACCTCTCATATTATATTCGTCAAATTTATAATTGAAAGCATCAATGGCGCATTGATGAAAGCATTTGGCGTGTTCAGCAAAATAATTGATCTCTTAGCAGGTATCAGAAAAGAACTATGCATCGAATAGTTTCTGCTGTTGGAGGGATCAGTATCATTTTAAAGTAGCGTACTATTTCTTTGATACATGCTCTTGTATCATAATACCCCAAATTGGGTATATTTACCGCATCACTCGAGTTCAGTAGGAAGATTATTGCAAATTTATAATTTATCAGGGAGCAAGTTGTTCTGCTGAACACGGCCATTGATTCACTTACCTTTTTAATTTTCTCAATAAAATGAAATGGACAATTTAGCACTTCAAAGATTTCATCGAAATTCTAAACTAACATTGTATTTGCATATACTACTCTTAAATTTATGTTATTCAGCCAAAGAGAAAGTTCTATAGAAGACATACCAAAAATTGATTTAAACTAAGCCCTAAGTTTCAAAATATAAATAAAATAATAAAGTTTGTTCCAATTTACACCGAACCATGGTTCGAAGCTGAACCCAGGTTCTGCGAACCCGAACCTTAAAAGTTTCGCAGGATCAAACCATGGACTGAACTACTTCCGATTTTTAGGAGGTTTCAAGCCATAGAAAGCACATTAAAAGATATTGCTGATATTAATTTTTTGAAAGAATGTCAGAATTGTCAACGCAACCAAAATCTTCAATGTGACCCTTCAAATGCAACAGGGTATAAAAGGGCTGGTAGCTTTACATACCACAGAAAGATCTCCAAAACAAGATTTATCATCTTATCATCAGCTTATCAGTTAAAAATCAGTTAAACATTTTTTTGATATATTGTTTTTTTTTAGCCTTCGGTAAAAAAAAATCAAAAATAAACAATTTTCGGTTGCAATGCAACCCACCCCTCCGTGACACGAACCACTACCTCTTCGTTCGATAGCACATTGGCACGGCCGAATAGGGGATCAATTATTAAGCGCAGCCAGTTACAGTATATGAACTCAGGCTGCGAAAATCTCTGATCTTATACTGCAACTGGTTGGACCTAACATTTGACGCTCGATGGTAAAGCGGTGGTGTTACTGTTTCAGTGCGCAGAAGGTACTGAGCTCAAGTCCCAGTATAGGCGGATTAATAATTTACAATTTATAAAAGTTTTTCAGAAAGAAGAAAATGTTAATAACTAAAACAACTAACTAAACCAACCAAATCACACCACCCTTTCCTCACCCCCCACCCATCACCTAAAAATAAAAATTCTTAATTTATTTTTGGTTTTTTTTTTTTATATTAAAAAATGAGATTGTTTCATCTTAAAGTCGAGTAGAAACAATCTTAATTCAATATTGTTGGATTAAAATTTAAATTGAGAATATAATCTTGGGTTAAGATTATCAAGTCTCTATCGAATTCTGACACCGTTTCGTCTCGTTTCAAGATTATAATCTTGGTTTTAGATTGATTTTTCAAAACCTTAGCATACGATTGATATTAAGCAAGTGCGAATAGTGCGTGACGAAAAATATTTCTACGATATGTTTCGAACCATTAAAATAGGTGATTAACTATCGCATGGCACGGATATATCGATAAGACTATTGAAACTGCTGCTGGCAAAAATCTTGCAAATTCATATTTATGTATGGAGTTTTTTAGATAGCGAGTACTCTGTTGGTAGGACAGTAATTAGGTTTAATTGAAGCAAAACAAGGCTGCAAACTGGTCTAGAACTGAACAACCAGTTCGGTGAAGGTTTTTTGTTCCGAAGCTTCTTAAAGTTAAAGACATCCTTTCGAATGTGACTTTTACAGCTTATAGAAGGAGTGGTAGTGATTCTAATAGATTACTGTGTGCCAAACACAGTATTTGGGACACTCAAATGTTTTATTGAACCTTTTATGAAATCATTAAATGGTACCTAATTCTTTTATTCCAAGAAATTTTATGATATTTTGGAGCGAAGATATAAATGTGTTTGAAATAACATAATTTTCCACAGCCCAAAGTATTTTCATAGACTTGACAAGCTTAGAGCCAAGGGTCAAACCAAATCTTTAGATAACGGAATGCAGAACTGCAGACTAGATTTTTTAATGTATATACCGGATCCATCCATTAAATGTATAAATTTGTACACTAAAAACATGTCCTTCCACTAGCTTATGTTTGCCTTGGCCAAGCTGACTGTACTTGACTTTACCGTTTAAATTTAAATTTAAAAAAAAAAAAAAAGAACAAGCTATAAATTCATGTTAATAACAGTTGCAACGCGCCCCCAACCCAAAAAAAAAAAACACTCGCACAGAAAGACACTTGATGATGCCCAACGGCAACTGGCCATAAATATAAACCAAATGGGTTGACAGTTGGCAAGAGTCGGTGAAGAAACCCTTTCGAAATGTGAACTCCCGAAATAGTCCGGCACAATTTTTGTGGCCAGAAATTTGATATGAATCAAGTGCCACGTGTCGCCCTTTTTTTTTTTTTGCAAAAATTCGGGGGCGACAACTGTTCTTGGCCCAGGCGCAGGATCGACAACGACAGATGCGCGTGTCGGGGGCATGACCAAGAAACTGAAATTGTGTTACACTTTCGTTTAAAAACAAGAAACTAATCGGCGAAGCGAAGGAGCGTGGTGGGCTTATCATGGGCAGACATCAATCCAGAAGACTTGAGGGAGTAGGGAGTGTGGTGGAGGCGGTAACGCATCTCGTTAAACCGCAACCGCAGGGGCCAACGATCCGTTTTGTTCATTGCTGATTTGGATCTGGGCATCAGCACATCTGTGATCAGGTTCCGTTGCAAGAAGCGTGAAATGCAATTGCCTTGGTTAAGGGACGAACATGGCTTAGCGGTTGTTTTGCCCGTTACGCGAAATTAATGGCCCTACCTGCCAAGTGGTAGAAGAAGCGTGCCTGGCTGGAGATGAAGATCCAAGGATGGGCCAATTAAGATCACCAAAAGCAGCTGTTATTGCTCGCCTCAGCATGCCGTGTGCTTGATGCCAGGATCTCTTACAGCTGTGCCAGAACGGAACACTGCAGAACCGGTTCGGTTTACCGGAATCCATTGGTTCGATATATTTAAACCAGACCAACTGCAGCCTTGTCTGCCACCCAACTTTATTATTGTTGTTTATGACACTTGAATGTCTTCGTAATTTGATCCCTCGGCTGGCACTTCTTGGCATGTGCCAAGGAAATGGACATTGAAAACCAAAACCAGAAGTGACCCAATGTCCACTTGAATTTCAATTTCCGAAATTCTTCTTTTTCGTTTTTGGCGCGGAGCACACCTCGCCGAGTTTCGTGGCCGGGTGTCAAAGGCCGTGTTAGGTTCATGCATCCTTTTCAAGGCAAAGTTGCGAGTCAATTTGTCAGCGACCCGGGCATTGAAATTGAAAATTGTTAAGCAGGCAACGGCGGCGTCTCTGTCGATCTGAATGGGACATGGAAATTCGATACATTTGGCAGTCACAGAAGCAGCCGGAGCGGCAGCTGCATGCAGGGCCAAGGGCTGTGCGGCGTTATTATGCAATCTATGAGATATGAGTTGTCAATGGAGATGACAGTAGGAAAAAGCTTTTAAACTGCAAATGGCAACTGGTAGAAGCAGAGCGTGGACGAGGAAGATCCTGTCAATGGCAGTTACTATCAAATGGTTGCAACATTCAATCATGGAATTTCAATTGAAATGCATTTCGACAGGAGATGAAAGGTAGAAAATGCAAGAAAAACCAAGTATTGGTTATGCAATACTGAAATCGATGTGTGTGTTTGTGTGTATGGGGTTATTGAGGAAAATGCTAGGAATTTACATTCGTTCACTATTCAAATGCAGTAGCTTATGGGCGTCTCCTGCGAAGATAAATCAGAAAATAGATCATTTACACAAAAAAAAGTTGAAGTTGGTTTTAGGTTGCTGGAAAACTGACTGTGACAAATCAGTGCCTAAACAGAATGCCAAATGAAATCAGAGCAGTTTTTTCAATTAATGGAATGGGGAGGTTTCTGATTAAAAACTATAAATTTGGGTCCAAGTGGATTAGAGAGCCCACGTCTACAAGGACAAGCTCAATACTGTTTTTGTGTACCTCGAAAGTAAACGGATGTCGACGTTCTTACCGATAAGGACAGGCTTAAAACTGCTTTTGTATACCTCGAAAGCAAAACGGATGTCGAAGTTCTTGCCTTAATGCGCGGGATGCCAATTAGTCGTATCGACACATCTTCGATGCAAATAAACTTTTAGTGTTATTCGTTCGTTTCTTACAATACCAAAGTTTAGTCCAGTCGATCTCCACTAATGCAGTCCTTAGAAAAACAGAATTTTAATTCTAACGGTTAAGTATTACCTGTACCAAAAAGTTTTAAAGGATTGTTTTTTCAAGTTTGACACTTTATTGTGGAAAAGTTTTTACGAATTCCTTTTTCAAAGTATTGTCCTTCGAAAGACATTTCTTTTTCACACCTTGCTGGCAATTTATCTCGAAAAAAGATGTGTATTTTGTTGCATCGATCTAATTTCGGAGTTCTTCAAAAGGACGAAAGTCCTGATCCAGAAGGGCATGAGTCATCGACGAAAAAAAATAGTAGTCAGATGGGCGGTTTTCGCTTCTTCAATGCTCGGCTCAAAAGCATCAATTGAGTTCGGTAGAGTTGCCCTGTGATGGTTTTACCCGGTTGTAGCAGCTCATAGTACACCACGCCCAATTGGTGCCACCAAACACAGAGCATGACCTTGCCACCGTAAATATTCGGCTTTGTCGTCGATTTTGGCGTATGGCCAGGTGTCACGTATGATTTTTATACTCTGTACCGAAGGTACATAGAGTATATTAAGATTGTGCAAAAGTATGTAACAGAGAGAAGGAATCGTTTCCGACCCTATAAAGTATATATATTCTTGATCAGCATTAACAGCCGAGTCGATATAGCCATGTCCGTCTGTCCGTCTGTTCGTCTGTCCGTTTGTCTATCTGTCCGTTTGTCCGTCCGTCCGTATGAACGAAGAGATCTCAGAGATGGTAAGAGATAGAGGTTTGACATGTATGGGACATATATTTCTCATACTTGCAGGCAGATCAAGTTTATTTTCAATTTTTGATACAGGGTGCCCCCCCGCAATTTGGAAAAAACTTGTATCTTCTACAGTATTGATGATAAATGGTTCGTACCTTCTAGAGATATCTAGTAATCAAAATTATTTATCGATTTGCTGAAGGAATGATAAAGATCGGATGAACGATACTTAAGTTATGGGCAAAAAACGGCCAGTTAACACCACCCACCCCCCCACCAATAACCACAGCAACATACCCTAACCGTTCAACACAGGCAATCTTAGTGCGAGAGAGAAAGAGAGAGAGAGAGAGAAACTTAGAGAGCGCATCGCGTTGTGCGCGGGGTGTTAACTGGCCGTTTGACTCCTGAGCAAATGCGAGTGTAAGGGTACAGAGTATGTTATAGTCGGGCTTGACAGACTTTCTTTCTTGTTTTGTGCTAGGTATGTAACAGTTTGTGCAAAATATGCAAAAGTATGTAATAGGGAGAAGGAATCATTTCCGACCCTATAAAGTATATATATTTCTGATCAGCATCAACAGCCGAGTCGATATAGCCATGTCCGTCTGTCCGTCTGTCTGTCCGTCCGTCTGTATGAACGTACAGATCTCATAGATGGTAACAGATAGAAGTTTGATATGTATGGGACATATGTACCTACATATCATATACTTGCAGGCAGATCAAATTTATTTTTAACTTTTGCCACGCCCCCTCCCGCCTCCGCAATTTGAAAAAAAAAGTCATATCTTCTACAGTTTTGATGATAGATGGTTTGTACCTTATAGGGATATCTAGTAATCAAAATTATTTATCGATTTGCTGAAGGAATGATAAAGATCGGATGCACACCGCGTTGTGCGCTCTCTAAGTTTCTCTCTCTCTCTCTCACTAAGATTGCATCTCTTGACTCGTGAGCAAATGCGAGTGTAAGGGTACAGAGTATGTTATTGTCGGGCTTGACCGACTTTCTTTTTTGTTTTGTTTCTTTAAATGAAAGCACTAAAGTAAACTATCCCGCAAATTACGTTTTGTTGGCACAATAGTTAACATATTCGGAGCACACAAAAACTATGTTGTTTACTCTTAAGCGAAACGACACATACTGAAAAAGAAAGCCTAATGATGAGGCTTCAAAATAATGTTGGTTTCAACTTTCTCCGATTCGATTTAATACTATTGACGCCATCTCTTAAGAATCCTTTAAAACTTTTTTTAACAAGCTTACAAGTCCGTGGTTTCATCCTTCGAAAGTATGCGCACAGTTGTGTTCTCCGATATCGCTTTGACCGATATCGCCTGAACTGGAACCTGATCCCAAACCGAACTAATTCTGTTTCGAAAAAGATTTGGTGCAATAGCCGTACCAATTCTTCTGGAGAATATTATATGTTTTCAGACTAGAATAATTATTTGAAATAATGAGATAACATTTAATTTACATTGAAGGCCCAGATAGATGCGCAAATATTACCGACTTCAAACTGTTGTGAAGAATTGATATGATTACTCAAGGCAACAAAATTAGACTTCTTTCCAGTATATTGAAGGGTTGATGGTGATTCTAGATGATTTTCGAGTGCTGAACACGAATCTGTTTTCAGAAATAGTCTATTACGTCGAGATTTTTAGTAATTACAGCTTAAAGTTGTAACAGTGCATATTTCGAGCCTTTTTAGACGCGTTTTGTGTGGAAACTACTTTTGTTTTGACTCTCTTTGATATAATCGGAAAGTTCTACTCCGTAACTTTGATATAAACCATCCCAAACATTGCTAAGATTTTCTTCCAATGAAGATATAACATTTTTAGTAATTGTATACGTTTGTACTGTTTTTGCAAGGCATCGCTTTGGGCAGTAGGCAATTTTGGTATTTTATTATATGTATGCAAAATGGTATACCTTCGTTAATAAAAATTTTAAAGTTAAGAAAAAGTAACTTACGATAATATCAAAAAAAGTTCAAACAAAAGTATAGGTTCTCCACAAATCGCGTCTAAAAAAGGTCAAAAAAGCCATTTTTTTGCCACTTTAGGCTGAAATTACTAAAAATCTCGGAGCGTAGGCCAGTTCTGAATACAGATTATACACCAACCCTTCAATATACTGGATCTTGTTGCCTAGCGTTATCCTTAGTTTTGGGTATGATAATTTAAAAAAATATGAAAATAGAAGCACGACTGATCCTATATAGTTTTACCGCATTCTAATTGCCCCATCATTAAATAATATTTTAGCAACATCTATCACTTGCTTTCCCTAGTTCCTTTTCTCCATATGAGAAATGTTTTCCTAACAAAAGTCCGTCAAAATGCCGTCAAGTTGCGTGTAAAAACATGAATCCTGCGATTCATCAACATGACAGTCGGGCTCCTGCTACTGCTGCTACTTGTGGTGTGTTATCCTTCTTTGTTATGCTGTTTCGTCCTCGACAAGCGGCGACTTTCATTGATAAATGTGAAAGAAATTTGTAGATTGTCAATCAGGATCGTGATCCTCGACGTGTGCTATGGACGGGCTGTCGCTTCACGGAGCTGACAGCAAACACGCGGTGTGTTGTAGGTCCTTTTGCCTATTTGCTAAATGTACGAGTAGTTGTTATTGTTATTGTTTCTACTCCGTGGCTGCCTAATGTCTTGGCAAATAAGGCGCGCCATGGCTGGGTGACTCCCGTGTGTGTGTGTGTGTGTGTGTGCGGGTGAATCAGTTGCCTGTTTACAAATGTGTCGCCAACGCGTAATACAATCCTAGCTGCATAGCAGGATGCATACGGCAGCCGTCGCCGGCTTGACAAACCAATAAATACCACTTAGATGCAGTCTTAAGGAGCGCATACCCCCTACATACAACTGCTGCTGCTCTCTGCTCCTTGTGTGTCAACATAGTCATGTGTCGGCATGTCGCCGATTGTAACATATGTTTGGCCCTTTGACACAGCTGCAAATGAGGTCTAAGGTGAACGTGATTCGTGATCGTGAGTGATTTTTAATGAAAAAATATTGACAATAAAAGTTGAAAACTGCTTGATAAGACAAGATTTTCGATCTTTTCGGTGGATTTTCGAAATTATAAAATGAGCTTATAAGTATGTAAAATAGATAGCTTTTAAAAATATCTTTTGAGCTTGAACTTCTACTTAAACACAAAATGTTATATAAATTGATAGGGTAGAAAACAAGGATTGACATTGAACGTCTAGTTTTTCTACCTTGATGTTGGATTTTCCAAAATTACAAAATTATTTTTCCACGTATTTGGCTTATTAAGCTAGAGAACCGAGTATCACATACATCGGATCAAAAATTAAGACCCGCCTGAAACAAAATTGAGGTAGGATTTTCGGAATTGGAAAGAAATGTCTAAAACCTATTGACTAATGTTGAGGAAAATCGTAGGATGATTTGGTTTTTCGTAAATTTTAGAACCTTACGGCAGATTTTCGAAAATCATAATATTAAAGTTTCATGTCGATCGGATGGAATAAAAAATGCTTCCCCACACAAACTTTTCCGTATATTTTCCCTCTGTATTTTATGAGTCCATTTCGAGTCCTCTGTCTGAATATGAAAATAGTCATAAATGCGCTTGTTTTTTTTTGATCATAAATTATACTTTTGTCGGAAGAAAATAGTACTTAAGCCGCAAATCTTCTTGAAGATTCGTTTATAATCCGCTTTTTTGATCGATCGATTCATTTTTGACTCTTTTTTCAGTTGTATTTCAATAAATCATTCATTGTGCATATGCATGAGTCGAT
Organism: Lordiphosa magnipectinata; assembly: GCA_037044535.1. Lineage (NCBI taxonomy): Eukaryota > Metazoa > Arthropoda > Insecta > Diptera > Drosophilidae > Lordiphosa > Lordiphosa magnipectinata. The sequence goes on from JBAMBO010002017.1 coordinate 134,760, forward strand.
TTTGAGTCTTCTGTAAGTCGCAAATAAGAAGTATCAACTTTCTACCTCTTGCCGTTAAGGTTGTGAGTAGATTGACAATCAGTCAGTCGGTGAATGAGGACCTACTGTTTTATATCTAATGATCTGTTCTCTTTGATTTCACTAAGGACAAAGAAAAAAGTAAAAAGTTGATCATAACCTAAAGAAATGCTTTCAAAAATTCTCCTTTCTTTTTCAGAGTTCGTGTCACGGTTATATCTTCAAGGCAGCTGATCTTACTTAGGACACGCATAAATTACCACACACTCGCACACAAATTCAGATTCCTTTCGAATCCGTTCCACTGATTGTTGCTCTCTAATCCCTGATCCCTTGCACTGCACCTTTTGCTCCCCATTAGCACGCGTCCACTTGGGACTTGCGCACGCGCACACACACACATCCACTTGAAAAAGGATACCAAACACGGAGTGTGGGGGGCGGCAAAACACAAGCTGCATAAATGCGACTCAAGTGCGTGGCAAGGACTTGGGTTAAAATTAGTCGAGCCCTGTCAGCAAATCTGATTTACGTTTTGGGTTCGCGGCATCTGCGAGTTTTGAATCAATGCCAGCATCCTGGCAGCTTAGCTCCTTTTTCAAATTATAATTTTTAGTGGCAATCTAATTAAGCAATTACAAGCGTGTTTCGTGTTGAGTTTTCTTTAAAAGTGTTGATTTATTTAAAGAAGGCCAGATGCGCGCTTGCATTGGTTAGGGAAGCGATGAGCGAGAAGAGTTGTAAGGGACATTATCTAATATGCACAGCAAATACGTATCGAAAATCACTTTTCACATTTTGTTTCAGAAAATCAATTTGGATTATGACAATCTTTTAGAGGCATTTTAATAAACGTTTGCAGATAATTCTAATTCTGCGCTTCACTAAGAGAAAACGTAGATAATTTCACTCTAGGATCCAGAGTGTTCGTTCTCAAAAGTATGGTAAGAGTGAAAATTCTTGATCCAAGAGCAAATATTCTGAAAATAAAAGAAAATTTTAAAGGAAGGGGGGGGGGGGGGGGGGATGGGGGAGTGAGAGGGAGAGACACGACCGACCGAAGTGGTGTTGGAGGGGCGCTGCCCCTCTCCTATGAAAAACGAAACTGTGAGAGCGTGTTCAACGCTATTCTCTCAGTTTGCTTGCTCTCTCCGCTCCTACACTCTCTCACTCCATTTGCCCATAAAAACCAAAGAATCATGAGCGATTTTTTCAAGTGCGTTCGTACTCAAATTATTCTTTCTACTTTTTTCTTAGTTTAGTTCGCATAAAAAACTTCTTTTTATACCCGATATTCGTAGTGTATGTTAGTGCAAATGTATGCAGGCAAAAGGATGCATCTCCGACACTATAAAGTATATATACCGATGTGTTCCACAAATCTCTAGAGATTTTGGGATCAGTTGTCTTGCAGTTGCATGAAGCGAATGGCCCACAATAGGTGGTAGGACCAGGAGTCATGGCTTTGTTGCTGCCCAAGAGGGTTGCAGACTTCAAAATAATTAAACAAAGTTGACCCTTAAAAGTACCCTATTTTCAACTTGTGAGTGGAGTTATACGAAAACCGAAGTGGAATTGAGAACCGACCTGATAGATTCAAAAATACCCGTGGCAGCATTGATCGCTTGGATATTCCTGAAAGAAGGCAGTTGGCGAGGGAGACAATGGGCTTGTTCAGCAGAACAACTTGCTCCCTGATCAAGTATAAATTTTTCACTGATCCTTCTGCTGAACTCGAGTGATGCGGTATCATGATAGCCAATTTGAAGTATCATGATAGAGGAGCATGTATCGAAGAAACAGTATGCTACTTTGAAGTGATATTGCTCCCACCAACAGTAATTGTGTATCGATAGGCATGCTATCGGTAACAATATGCGCATTTTGTGCATTGATTGCAAAGATAAGCTTTTTTTATCGGATGTAAATAACTATAATAAATTCTAAAATATAATTAAGCCTAATTGTGACTTCGTAGATGCAAAATTTATGTTGACACGGAGCGCTAATGTGTCTACGCCGCCTTTTCAAAATTCATCGCCACGGGGCGTTGTTTGAAATGTAGCACTTCGTTCAGCAGAAACTATTTGATTCATAATTGTTTTGTGATACCTGCTCAGGGATCAATTGTTCTGCTGAACAAGCCCAATATCTTAACGAAAAATATCAGAAATAATCCACTTTTAATTTCTGATAAAGCTTTTTTATATGGCATTACTGGTTCTTTCATATGGTTAAATTATCTTAAAATTCTTAAAAATCAAAATAAATGTAAAAAGTGTAGCTCAAAATTGCAATTGCAATTCAATTTTTCGAAGATATAACTTATCGATAAGTTTTTCGATACTTCATTGAATCAGCTTTTTGAATCAAATATTATTACACTGCTAACTTATCCCCATGATCTTGTTTTATTTCTATTTCATTTAAGCTATTAAATGTTAACTTTCAAAAGAAAATTATAACTTCGAAAATGTTTGAAATAAGTTAACAGGTTTGCTCATTGATAATTTTTTGCTGCCTTCTGACTTTTGCACTATTTTGGTGGGCAATATTTTAAAACTAATTTTTATTACTTAGAACTCATCAAATCTTTAATAATAATTAAATTCGCATTTAAGTTTGGATCATACATTTGACTCAAAACTCTGTATTAGCAAAACCAAAACCAAATGTCCCCAAAAAATTTGCAACATTTAAAAACAACCAAAAGAGGTTTCAGGAAATCCGAAAATTGCTTTTGGGTGGTTAGAGGTTTGTAGAACAAGCTTGATATTCTTGATCAGCAACAATAGCAGAGTCGATATATACTACGTTTACATACACACCAAATATATCATGATTAATGCCCTTAAAAGTATGCAAACTGTCTTTCCTTATATAATTTTCTATTAGAACGCAAACATTGATACGACAGTTTTGGCAGCGTCTTACATAATCCACACTGTAAATTCATCCAGATTGTCGGACCAGTAATAGGTCTACAATATAATCTCGTGTTAAGCCAAATATAAAATAAATATAACTCTGAATCATTCCTTATTAAAAGCATTGCATACTTTAAAGGGCACTGAGCACAATAAATTTTGTGTGTATAAACGTAGTAATAGTCCGTCTGTCTCAGAGACTCTTAGAGCTAGAGCAAGCAAATTTTAAATATAGACATCTATTGACTGCACGCAGATCAAGTTTGTTTAAGACTTTTGTCAAGCCCCACAAAAAAAAATGTTAAAAAACTACATGTTTTAAGATCCCGATCTCAAATTTTAAAGTCACATTTATATTCGAAATATCTATAATATCTGAAATTTTCATAGAAATCGGCTTATAAATAGCGACTTTACAAAAAAACGTTGCTTACTTTTAGGCATTTCCTTAAGAAACACAGCTTTTGTCATTTATTTGGGGTTGCCAACTGTTGAAGCCCAAGAGTAGCAGTAAGTAAAAGTAAAATTGGCTCAAACAGCACCTCCAGGAGGGCCAGGGCCAAGCTTCTCTCAATCTCTTGGCGTGTGTGCTTATAATTTTTCGCACAAGAGAAAGGGACCTACAGTTTAACGCCGAATCCGAACGGCAATAGTTAGAGAATTTTTGCTTTTTCATGGCTAGTTAACTTCACAGCTGGCGCCAGTAGCTGGTGAAGGTGACCGGGTGTGTTAAAGCTTTTTTCTAAAGAAAGAAAAAACTTTTGCTATTAGATGATCCGAGGCGGGATCGAACCCACAACCTCCCCCGCACCAGCAGCCACACATACTACTGGTGCGCCACGCCCGATCACAAGAGTAGCAGTAAATCGACATTTAAATATAGCTAAAAATGGCAAAGTGTACTATAAAATCGATATCACAGCGCTGTCAATCGACGTCAACGTGTCACGCGATAGTCACGCGATGAGTGATTATTTCGCAGCTTTGAAATATATGCAAAGCATATTTTTCGTTGTTTCGAATCACAAGTGTGTGACTCAGTGTGTGGCGCGGTGTTTAAAAATGAGTAATAAATGGGCAACTTTTCATTGGAGAAGAAGGTGGCCCTAATTGATGTAATAAAACAGAAAATTGTGCTGTGGCAGCATTATGAAAGCGGCTTGACAAAAATTATCTGGGAAAGTAAAGGTGCTCCCCTTGAAAAGGATGGATGTAATTCACAATTGATTGTTTTTTATAGGAGACCATCGCACCGCGGCTTGGGCTTCGTTAAAGGACAACTTACGCTGCCGGCTTGCTAAGCACGCCAAGAGTGGGGCATCCCAACTCAACGAGTGAGGGTTAGCTCCACATCTGTCTTTCTTGCCAGACTTGTCGGCGTTAATTCTCTTTTACTGAACCTATAGCTCCTTGTATGAAATGGCTGATGATGAGGAACTTTGGCCCAATTCTAAGTGATTCATTTGTGGACGACGGCAATGCTGAAAGTTGAACGGATGACCTGCACAACTTTGCAATGGTCGGACTTGACTTCTTTGTCGCCGCAAGCCGTAGACGACATCTCCTAATCTATGACGTAGCATTATAAGTTCATGATAACGAGATGCCATGGTCAAAACAGACGATTCTGACCCTTCCCTATTCGTAGAGGACCATTTGTCTATTAAAAATAAAGGTCACGATGGACTTAAAAACCATTTTATTATTTGCAAAAAAGGATTAACCAAACTCTGTCGAACCCTAGATGCCTTCACTACCGCTTCTTACAAATCACAGAAAGCATTTGTATCAGCTATTGTATCATTGAAGGCCACCATAGCTATTCGCTGTTTATTAATTTAAATGTTCCCGCCAAGTTGAATTTGTAAACAAAAGAACTAGAGATGAGCGCCTTTTTTCGCACTTGCCATCGGCGAAATAATGTGCAGAGATTTCGCACACATTTCGCAAGTTTGTCCGTACCGAGCTTTATGCGGATTTGGAATTGATAAATGATACAAATGCTCCATTTCCGAAGACCGATTGTGTTATTCGGCTTTTCTATATTTCAGTTTTCTTAAACTTTTTTCTTGGCAAAATGTTTTAACCAACTATCTTGGAACTTAAATCTTTTACCAATTCCAATTGATAGAATTCGAAAACAGGTCGGAATAATTTGAGATCGACATAAAAGTTATTACAAAATGTCAACATTTCATACCGATTTTTGATAAATGCTCAGGGTATAGCTTACAATTGGTATTTGTATCAGTTCGAAATAGCTGAATATTGTTACACATTCAAAATAGCTAAAAAATTGAACATTCATTCATTCAAAAGTGCTTCAATTCCAGTCTGTTCTATCAGAATTTGTAACTTCCGAAATAGCTAGAATTGGAGGTTCCGTCAAAACTGAAAGTTTATCGAGCTTATAAAATAGCTAGATCTGTTGGGAAAATAGTTAAATTGGCAACACTGGTCAACATGCGCTGTCTGCTAACATAATGTTAATATGATAACATTAATGTTTATGCTCTGTTAATTAATTAGTCTTCCCTTATGACTATTAAACATTTCTTCTCCTGAGTAAGGGGTATATCTCAGTCAGACAGTCGTTTCTACTGGCCTTACTTTTACAATTTTCTAAACTTCTTCCCTTTAAACCCGTTTCCATTCTTTTCACTTCATTACCACCGCAATATATGGATGGTCTAGCGTTATCGTAGCGTAAACATCGATTGTTTGACATATCCGGACAGTTCAATTAAATGCATTATTTACAACACAGGTGTCAGGACACGGACCACAAAGTGTACAATTTAGTTGACTACCAACTGACCACTGCACTGGCCACAGATGGTCGCACAGCGAAGATTAAGCGAGAGTGTCACTTTGATGCATACCCCAGTGACCCAATGTTGGTTTGGTCAAGTCTCAAGTGGTTGCGCCCCTTGGAGTGCAACAGATGCCTGGAATAAAAATTAATTACAAGCCCAAAAACCTGTCATTTCTGAAATTAATAAAAACGTTTATGTTATGGATTGTTCCAGCTGACTTTCAGGGCCCTTCAATTGTCATCCCTCCCACTGGACAATTAATCATCTGATGGGACAAACATTTTTATGATTTTTAACGACTGCCGGTCGTCCGCTGTCAACACACACACAGCCATTTCCTCAGTGGTTTTCATGGAGACTCGTAAAATTTTTGGAAGCCATCAAATAGATTTATTATTGAAAATATTTGGGATGCCCTTTGATTGTTATGGTCGTTGTCCTTTGTTGTGACAGAGCGGAAGATGCCCCAAACAAATGTTGTGTTAAATTTATTTTATTGCATTTTTCGGTGTTTTATGATGACTCGGCGCGTTCTCTTTCATTTATGTTTTGATATTGTTTATACATTTTTCGAGGCGTTCGATTTCGATTTGAGGGCAATAAAAGTGCAAATGGTCCTTTTGGCACAGGAGCCGGAGCAGCTGTCGCTTAGGTCTTTGAACTGTATAAAAACATCAATGAAAGTGCCTACCGACGGGGGGGTTGTTGTGTGGATAATGGGGGGCATCATAGAACGTGCCTTGGGAGACAAGTGATTCGATGCAGAATAAATGTAGGAGGTTATTTTCATAAATTACTGCAGTGTCAGCTTATGGATTTAATCAATTACTGGGTTTTCTTTCGAACTCTTAGACCTCCTCAATGCGATATTCAAACTAAAACTAGCGAATTCTGCATTATTATTTCCATTTTGTAGTAGTTTTGTCTTAAGATGTCCCCATCATTTGAGCTTCCTTTAAGCTCATGTTTCCCTTTGTAGGTAGCTTCCACAGCTTCCCTTTACAGTAGCCAATATCGATTGATTATCTTTATGGGTTTCTACTCTTGGCACTCATTGTTCATTCAAATCCTGAACCCAACACTAATTAACCCTTGTAGTTGAAGAGATGGATACACGAGATAATGTGATAGGTGGGCTGGGGGTGGGGGACAGCGGGCGAGCATACACTACAACACCTTTACACATAATTAGAGGCCTGTTGACTGCACCGACAATGAATGAGATGTGTGATGTGTGTGTCTATGGTTTGGTAAACACGTCCATGTCCATGTCCATCGTAGCAGCCATTCATTAATCCACATAGAAATGACAATGCCAAGGCAAGGCGTCGGTTGCGGTGACCACATGCCCAATGCCAATGCAAACGGCGGCACAACACCAAAGACCACAAGAGGTCTATTAGCCACAATAAAGGGGCAAGACGCAGCAGCAGCAGCATCTTTGTCTCTCACTCAGAAAGTTCTATGTATTATGCAGCTATGCAGATGAATGGGTCTTGGGTTGCTGTTTGGGATGTGTGTTTACCCGCGCCAGATGCCATTACAATGTAAATACAACAAAAGTTCAGCTCGACAATCTTGAATGCGGGCCTGTGGATTGGGTTTGGGGAGGCGCACGTAGAAAGCCATTTCATTAGGAGCCCCAAAGACGTCTTCATCTCTGAACAATTGATCAAATATCATAATTTATCAAATGACAATGCCAGAGGCGGCAACGGCGGCGGCTACGGCGGCGGCCTCTATGAGCCAACATTCTCGATCTTCAACTTGTTTACTTGCCCCAATCCCCACACCAGGCTGCACCACACATTCGAAAGCTACAACTTAATTTATTTGAACAATTTAGTCTGACACAACAACCGAACCCAAAAGATCCGAACCATTTTAGCTTGCCCGTTGAAGTTGTTGTTGTTGCTCGTTTATTTATTTCGATGAAGCTATCAAAGCATCTATTTAGCATAATTGCAGCGGCGTCCAGAGATGATGATGATGATCACGATGACCATAATGATGGTGTGTGGGGTCTGTGTAATCCTAGATAAGGTACAGTGGGTCAAATATCAAATGATTTTGAAATGGGGACGCGGTATTAGTAATAGAGATATGCTTAGTTTATGGAATATTTTAAAGTGATTCTGGGTGTGGGAAATGGGAACTTTTTGAAGATCTCACCTCAAAAAAAAAAGTGGGTTACAGTCTGATGTGAAACTTGAAACTTTGAAAGGAATATAGGAGCGACATTGAATAATTTGATGTGGCTTAAATACTTTATACAACATTTATACATAAATAAGCGCTATTAAAGTAGAACAATAAAACGTAAACTTTACTATTTCAGGGTTGCAAATGCAGTTTTCCAATACGGTAAAAGACACGCAGAGCCAAATCAGGGGAATATGGGGAGAGGTGTAAGTAACTAACGCTGTCACATCAATATTACTAAATCACAATTTTTGCAAACTTTTATGGCTTTCTTTTTGTATAGAATTGAACTTTAAATTGAAAATTTTCTGTGGTGAAGTTTAAGAATTTTTAAGTTTGGCCTCGTTTTTGCTTCATCTTAACTTTCGTAGTATAAACGGAATCACTGCCAATAAATAGGGTTACTAAGTAAACGACACTTTATACTTAAAGTTATTCTACTTCGAGCTTCGAACCTTAAACCTTGGAAAAACATTTTAATAATTCTGAATTTTTTTCTTAAAATTTTACTTTAAAAAACTCTCGAAAATGCGAAAAAAAAACTAAAAGTGTTTCATTTGTTTCTCCTTTCATATAAATACATCAATTAAGCGAGAATTAAGCATTCTAAACGGCCAAGTTATAACAAGAAAGAAAATCGATCAAGCCCGACTGTAATATACTCTGTACCTAACAGTATCAGCGCTGCAGCTGCGCTGCGGCAGCGAACTTTTTTTTGGTCCTAACTTGACCAATAGTTGGCACCGCTACTTGATTTTCAAAACTGACCAGTAGATGGCGCCACTACTGTAACTAATGGAAATGACTTTTGGTCATAACTTGAGTATCGTTCATCCGATCTTTGTCATTCCTTCAGCAAATCGATAAATAATCTTGATTACTAAATGTCTCTAGAAGGTACAAACCGTCTATCTAAAAAACTGTGGGATATATAACGTTTTTCCCGAATTGCGGGGACGGGAGGGGGCGTGGCAAAAATTGAAAATAAACTTGATCAGCTTGCGAGTATAAGAAGTATAAGAAGTATATACATGTCAAACTTTTATCTCTTACCATCTCTGAGATCTCTTCGTTCATACGGACGGACGGACGGACAGACAGACTATATCGACTCGGCTGTTGATGCTGATCAAGAATATATATACTTTATAGGGTAGGAAACGATTCCTTCTCCCTGTTACATACTTTTGCACAAACTTAATATACTCTGTGTTCCTTTGGTACAGAGTATAAAAGTTAGAACAAGCCCATCATGAGGTCGAATTCCATACAAAACCATTTTACACTTTTCTTTAAAGCTTTAGCTAAAAAAGCATACTAGATATCGACGGGATTTATAGAATGAAGCAAACTTCAAGAAGTTTTTCTGAAAGTGAATACTAAGATCAATTTTTGACAAATTTTCTCAAATAATAGGGAAAACTCGAAGAAGTTGTTGTATAAAATTTTTTTTGTTACTCTTCCGTTCAGTTTCTAACTTATTTTCATAGATCTATATGAAAATTTAACAACGACTGCATAACATTCTTCCGGGAAATTCACCCCTTGGGTGGAAAATTGGTGTGCAAGGTTGTACGGGTACAAGTTTAGTTCCCAGCGATTAGCTTATAACTCATTTTCAAAGCTAAACACTAAGAAAATACGGGAAAACGCACGAAAATCTACCCGCAAAGTAGGAAAATGGGCGGCAAACTGTAGTATAAAATTCTTTTGTTTTTTATCCGATAAGGTTCTAACTCATTTTCAAAGATTAAGAAAATTCAATAATGACTGCAAGCCAATCTTTCTTAAAATTCAGCCCCTGAGTGGAAAGCTCATTTTCAAAGATACACAATCAAAAATTTGGTGTTTGTCATTCAACTGTTGTATGTAGCTTATCAGTTTTTCATTCGATCAGCTCCAAACTTATTTTCAAAGCTAAGGATAGCAAAATAAGACAACGTGATTTTACAAAATTGGAAAATTTTAAAAAAATAGCATTTTTATTTTTCATTCGATCTGATTCAAAATCATTTTCAAAGCTCTATGTGGATATTTTCACCCGATTACCTTGTAAACTTATTTTCAAAGCTAACCATACAAAAATAAAAACTTTAAAATTTTGGAAAAATGCAAGCGAAACCGCTGGTATAAGCTGGTTGTATATATAAGCTGAGTTACTCGAAAACGATTAAATTTAAGTGTAAATTAAGGATTATTCATTAGTTGTGATTCCATTATATATATACCATTGATTATGGTTGAGTTTTACGGCAGCTATAGTGCACTATAAGAAAATTTCCCATTTTTTGGGAATAAGCCCATTTTCCAAAACTGTTCAAAACTTAAAACAAGGGCTGCGAACCCAAAAAACTTTTCGGAACCTCCGGTTTGCGGGCACGAACCAAAATTTGACAACGGTTAAGGTTCGGAAATTTGAGGTTCGAGGTGTTTGGGAGTTGGTTTTGGTTTGAACCTTGGCTCGTTGTGTAAAACGCAATATATTTAAAATAACAATACAATAGGTATACACTTGACACCTAGATACATTGTAAGACTGTAAGACCTCAATTATAATTGACGTGTGGTTGGCGCTCGTGTGCTGGATATGGACTTCCTTCTAAGCTAGAGTATAAATCTTCAGTCCCCCCTCTAAAAAAATGTCAAAAATGTATAAATGTCAAATAATTAGCTAGCATTACAGGTTCTGGCAAAACTGAATAGTTTCTGATGGGAAAAATAGCTAAATTGACAAAGCTGCGTGAGGCACAAACTTATGTGTGTATGAATGTATGTACTTTTGTTGCTGGACAAGACGGTTTTCTGCAGTAGCATGCACCGAGTTGCTTAGATTGGCGCATATGTATATGTATAAGATGAAAAATAAAACATTGAATTTGTAATACATTACAAATTAATATCTTTGACTGGATGTACTGTGGTCTATGTGTATGTAATATAAAATAAGCATAAGTATGAACGTATACATATGTACATAGGTAGGAAAATATGTACTACATACAATAGCACGCGCTGATTCTTCACGAATATAAATTGTCTCACATATGTACATTGTACATACATACGTATTAGCATATACATACATGTATGCTAATACCCATTGCGATTGCGAAAAGGAGAAAATAACATATCGAAGATATGCGTATTTTTATATTTCTAATTTTCGACTCTGCTGTTACGTACATGCAAGGGTACCCAAATAATATTAATGTGTATAGTTTTTTTTGAACCGAACCAAAAGCTTGGGTTCGGAACGGGTTCAGGTTCATCTATTTTCGTCCTCGTGGTTCGGTTCAAGGTTTGGTTCACAGTAAAAAAAAACCGGAATTCCGGGTTCGAACCGGTTCGGTTCAAAACCGGTTTGCAGCACTGCTTAAAACACCTTTTATACCCTTCCAGAGGGTTTACTAAAATCGGACAACTATATCGCATAGCTGCCATACAAAAGAGTAGGTGTAAGAAAAAGTCTTAGCTTCTTAACTTGATATTTATAAATTTTATATGCTTCCACATTACGATCATCTCACGATGATCCATTATTACCTCTTCTCCTACAAAGGGACTTAAACTCTCTCAATAATTGGTGCATGATTAACAGTCTGCCACTCAACAATGAGTTATGTAAATATTTAACTTTTCATCGCAGTACGCCTTATCTCTACGACTACATGATTGAGAATAAGCCACTGCAGCGCATCTATAAAGTCGACGACTTGGGAATACACTACGTGCCCAAGTTATGTTTCAATGGCCATATATCGGTTATTACTAATAAAGCTATGGGAGTTCTTGCTTGGCTTCATCAAAAGATGGTCTATAGAATTTAATGACCCTCATGTCACCTAAACAACTATTCTTGAGTATGGATCAGGTGTCTGGTCTCCACACTACCAGAAATATCAGGATCGACTCGAATTTGTACAGAAATCAGTTCTTACTTTTCGCCCTGCGTGGCTTAAATTGGGATCCCAATAGGCATCTACCACCATACGAGCACAGACTACGCTTATTGGACCTTCCATCCCTGAATAATCGCAGGATCTAGCTTAGTGTGCTTTTCCTTCATAAGCTACTGTCAGGTGGGGTTGACTCAAGCGCTCTGTTGAGCCTAATAAGTTTTGCGAGTAATTATGTCCCGATTTACTTAAATCCTTGCCTCACGAGCAATGCTCATCATGAACCCTTTCGTAATCTCTGTCTAAATTACAACAATTAATATCATCTGTTCTCAGTAAACTCCCCATTGTTAGACGTAAGGAATGACTGAACTTTGTTAAACTTTAAACAACAATAAATAATATAAATCTGCTAAATTTGATCCAAATCGGATGAACTATGGCATATTGCTGCAATGGGACCGATCGGTCGAAAATGAAGGACTAGTGAGAAAAACCTTTTTGTTTTCAATGGTACCGACTTTAGGCTTTCCAGCTATGAGCACATTTTGGACGATTTTGATCAAATTTGGATGAACAAATCAAATAGCTGCCATATAAACAACTGGCCAGACTAGAGTGGCGCCATCAATTGGTGAGCCTGGGAAATCACTCAACTAACATTGTTCAAAGCGAAATTGAAGTTGTTCCAATGAAATTGAAGCGAAATTGAAGTTGTTCCATGAAAAACACTCAAAATAATTTGATCAAATATGTTCGAAAAGTTTGCTTATTTGGCCTATTTAGCTAAAATTTTCAGTAAAATTTGTGTAAAATTATTTGCCTGCGCGACCTAAGCTTTAGTCTTGACAAAGATTTATAGATATTATAGATGATGTAAAAGAAAAAACGATTTTTCCTGGAAGCTGACATTGAATACCAAAAAAAAAAAAAAAAAAGTTTTTATGAGATGCGGTATCTATATATGTAGTGTCTTTAGCAGAGGTCGCAAAAATCGGTTCCCAGTTTGCCTTTGTCAGAAAACGACAGCTTTCGTGCGACCACATTGAAAAGAGGTACCGAAAAAACCTTTAACTTCGATCTCTGCTTCTATTTGGTTGTGAGAGGAGAGAAACACATTTTTTTGTCAATTTTCCTCTTACGTCTTTTTGGGACCGATTGCCAAAAATTCCGAATTCAAAAGGTCTTCTTCGTATGTATGCATCGGTGTGTAAGGCTCGGCTAACGATATGAATGTATGCGACAAACTATATGCGCTCTCTCGTTCTCTCTCGCATTGACTCTCTCTCTGCTTATGTTAAACTCAGAAGCCCAGGCCCGATATGTCCTTGGGTCAGTGACGTGAGCAGAGCGAACTGAAAAAAGGGTTGAGAGTTATTTACATATGCTAGTGGTCTTTAGTCTTGGCACTGTTGACTTTAATGTGTCAATGTTTCGGGATAAATAAGAGCAATTCGATTGTGAAAACTGTTTCTTTTTTGCTGCTTCTTAGTGTATGTGGTTCCACCAGAAGGGTATAATTTTTAAAGTCTTGCTTACTCTGGGATGCACATTTCGTATACCCAATTGATTGGTCAAAATGCGATGACTCCTTGAGTTAAACATATTTAATTCCATTTCCATTAATTTCACTGAAAATTTGCTTCGCCGTTCTAGAATTGCGTTTATCATTTGTAGACTTGAGATAACCAACTATCACCTTAAACTTGTTTCATTAATGGAAAAGCTTAAAATTAAATTTTCGTTTTTAAATCAGAGCTTGACTATTTGCTCTTTGTTCGTGCTCAACATTAAACAGTTTGTTCGGCCAAGCAAATGCTTTGACATTTAATGCCTTTTCCCTTGATTTTAACTTCATTTTGTACCCCATGTTATAGGAAATTTATTTGTCATTCTTTTCCAATGTTTTAGTAAATTTTTGTATGTATTTTGATTGAGATTGTAATATATCAAAATTCATTTGTTTTTGTTAAAAAATGGAGATATACGAGAAAATTCAAAAACTTCAGGATTTGGCGGGCATAAAACCTCAGGCGGGATTGAAATGTTGCTGCAATTGCAAAAGTAAACTGGATCCCTATCAGCTTTTCGATGATAATATCGAAGATATCTCAAAGAGTCTATCGCAGATAATGCTCATCTGTGGCATTAATACCACCAAATCGTTTTTAGCCAGATCGATTATAAAGCGTGCTTTTGTGTATCATGAAAAGTTGCGAACCAGATGCCCACCAGAACCTTTGCCGGGCTCCCATCTCAATAGAGATGACATGTTGCAGGCTCTGCGCCTAAAGTGTTCAATGGAACGGGTGGAGGCAATGTTGGTCTATGGCATTATAAAGCGAGCCTTCAAGGCCTTCTTTCACGGCAAACCCCCCACCAGCATCAGTAATCCTATTGTAGATGCCATGGCTGTGCATAGACAGGAAGCTGCCTGGATGCATGCTGCTTATAAGACGGCCCGCATCTTTGATAACTACAAAGCGGCCTTCTTCTGGGCCCACAAATCCTACGAAAAGCAAATCCATTTGGTGTATACGGCTTTGTACCGTCGCATGAGCGCCCGAGCTGATCCTCTGCTAGTGCCCGGCTGCCGGTGTCGCGGCTGTGTTATGCAGGAGGTACCTGGTCATCCCAAGGCTGGGGAGAAACCTCGAGAGGAATTCAAACTGGCCGATGTGGCTGGTTTGCCCGAGGCTTGTTTACTCTGTGGCCTGCAGGTACCCAAGATGAAGGACCATAATCACAATAAAGTGAGAGTGAAGCCGCCACGTCCTATACTCAATCATGAACTCAGGCTGCCACGTTGTGAGCAATGCAATTCACCCTTCCTGATCTGTGAGTGTAATATTGATCAGTTGACGGGAGAACAGTATGGGGAATGTGGTCAGGACTCGTACAAAGTGAAATGGTATCGTCTGGAGGAAGAGACACTGCCCAAGCCCAAGAGGAAGCTTTCGGGCAGCGAACCAGCAAATGAACAGTCGTCCACCAGCTTTGAGGAAGCGCAAGAGCCCTCGACAGATTGGGAGAATCATCATTGTCCCATTGATTGCAAACACGATAGTTGCAGTGATGCCTCGGATGTATGCAAATCCGATCAATCGGATTCCGAGGGCAGTAACTTATCGTTTGAAACTTGCACAGGGGATGAAGATGTTGTGGGTAAACTGGAGGATTATCTCAATAAGTTGTGGGCCGAAGAAGTGGCAGCCAAGAAGAATCCAGACACTTATAAGCCACGTTTGATACAACCACCACGTGAGTCCTGCGGACGTTGTCGGGATTGAGTTTTCTCTGAAAAAAAAAACTTTGGCTTTATTAAAATTGTAAGTTTGTCTGTTTGGATTAATGTAACCTGGGACTCGTGACGAGGACGTCGTCATCTAAGAACTTTCTATTGTGCAATACCCTTAATTTTGTTCACCAATTCCCCCTTCCTTCAACAGCAATATTTTAATAGTTTCGCATCCGCACCCAGGCGATTGACTCTGTCTACTTTTTCCCTACCACAATTCCTGGCGATCGCCCACATGGTAGCCAACTTGCCACTTGGGAGCCGGCGCTTATCGTGCTTTTGCAGATCGCGCCTTGACAATGGCCACTTAAAATGCCATTGCCAGGTTGTAATCGTCTCTAAATTGCTGCCACCTTCGGTTTTGGTTTCGACTGACTTTAGCTTCTGTTGTCATCATCATCTTGGGCCGCCACCGCCGCCCCCGCCTCAGAGACCAAAGCTCTCTCACAGTAGGTTCCACATAAATCGCTCACATTATCTAAGCACTTGCATCTCGAAAAGGGGAACAAGGAACATTGCGAGTAAGGCACGGGCCTGCTGCTGCTTCGTCGTCGCCTGCTTATCAATCTTGGCTCATCTGCACGCAGTCAACGACGCGAACATCTTCTGCGAAAAATAATTCCCCAACTTGTCACATTTTGTAAGATTCCGAGGACGTAGACCGATGCAGACGCCTCTGCGCCAGGGATTGGCAATTGCGTCTGCCGGTGGAGTCCTTGACTGGCAGTTAGACTATTTTTGGCAGACTTGGTCTGTGGCTGGCTCTGGCGGCACCGTGGGTTCTCTGCTCTTCCCTTTGTGTGCCATGTTAACTGGCAGTCACATTTGCATATAGATTTATTTTTATGGTCGTTGCAATGGATTGCAAAAGATGTTGCTAAAGTCTGTGAAACTATTTATGTGAGTTCGAATGGTTTTGGGTGGAGAATTGATGTTGTATTGAAAACTGTTTTGCAGATCAAGTGGGGAAAATTGGCAGAGTCTTGCTGAAAACTGAAAAGAATATCGGAATGTTTAGTTCCTTTGCCAGTGAAATACTTGGGAAGTCACACACTTCATATACAAAACAAGTTTAGTACAAATAACCAACACTTCAGTCTTATGTAATACGAAAAATTTCATTTTAAAACAAGTAAAAAAGTAGGTCAAGCCCGACTGTCATATACTCCATACCTGCGGTAGCAGCGCAGCTACTGCACTGCGGCAGCGAACTTTCTTTCATAGTTACTAGGTTTGAAAATGCTACTGTAACCATCTGGCGGTTCCAGTTCATCCAACTCCAATTACAAATCCAGTTCATTTAACTATTTCGCCCATCACTGATAACTATCGATACTCGATAGGACCCGCCTTTATATAATTACATCTTGACTTTTTGCCAGTGTCTAATACTCATTCTTACAGTCAACACGCCATGTCCAGTAAACCGAATAAACCTAATCTGTGTTTTACATTAAATAATGAAAGTGACTTAAATCACCACAATGATGTGGCGGTTCCAGTTCATTCAGCTCCAATCACAGATCCAGTTCATCTAACTGGCAGCACGCCATTAGCAATAATTCGAATCCAAATCTAAACTTTACTTTACAGGGTCGGAAATGATTCCTTCCCCCTCTGTACCTTTGGTCCCTCTTCCCATACCATGTCACGCGATAGTTTATCGAAGTGTGCAGGGGTTTGAAACTTTTTGGGCTCGGGTTCACGGAGCGGGTTCAGAAAGACGGGTTTGGGTTCGAACCGGGAATCAAGAATAATTTTGTTCTAAGTAATTTCAGAAAACATGTACGTAAATTAAAACGAGAAAGCCAAGCTAACTTCGTCTGTGCCGAAGTTTTTATACCCTTGCAGATGCTGAATCTCTTTGAAAGTGTCAGGCTCTGGAGAACGCTTACATAAAAATCTACAATTTGGTATTAATAGCTACAACTCCTACTTCAATATACACATATCAGATAAATAAACATATCTAATTACTCGACTCCAATACTTTTGAAATGCATGCGATGCTGTTTCCGGAATTGTTTCACAGATTATGGCCATAAACATTATAAACTCGTATGAGAAGGACGTTTTTCTGCATCCTAAGAGCTCATTTATCCGAATGATCGGTCCTAATGTGTCAACCATAAGAAATGAGCTCACCCGATGTCGCCATCAACTTTCTCCCAACATTAGATCTGATCGAAAGTGGTTGCATACAAGTGCACATAATTTTTAGAATTTCTGCCGAATACTTTAAGCAACTCTGTTTTCAGCTTGACAAACAAACAAAGTTATTCTTCGGACTAAGACCCATTTTGCCGATCCGATCAGGTGCGCTATGGCTTGGGCTCATCAAGATATAGTCATCCAGATTCTATAACACAATAACAGTATATGCCACTAACTCTTATGCCTTTCGAAAGCATTTATACAATATTAAAAAAATATACGAAAGCACTAAAAATGACGCATGTTTACCTTTATCAAGATCGCTAAGTCGATTGATAAACAAAACAAAGTTTTTCGAAATCTGACAGGAAGACCAATTTTTTGAGCGATGGTTCCTATGGCAGCTATTAGATATAGTCATGCGATCCGGTCGGTTCCGACATATTAGCAGCGTGCAGTAAAAAGAAGCCTCTGTGCAAAAGTTCAGCTCGATAGCTTTAAAGCTGAGAGACTAGTTTGCGTAGAAACAGACAGACGGACGGACAAAGCTTAATCGACTTAGCTCGTCGCCCTGATCAAGAATATATATAGTTTATGGGGTCGGAACTGAATATTTCTATGCGTTGCAAGCTTCTGGGCAAAATTATAATACCCTTTGCGAGAGTATAACAAACTTAGTTCCGATTTCTCTTCTTCCGGATAGCTGCTATGTGTCAGATAAGCTCACAGTTTACTCTGCAGTTTGTAAGTTTATGTGACTTATAGCTCTATATAGAAGATGAGAAATCGGCCCGTAAACATTTTATTTACACTATACATAGAAGTTTAGAGGCTTGTTAGTATCATATTCGAGCTTGGATCAGCGGACGTTTTAGCAGGCTCGAGTTAAATAAGTCATGGAGCAATGAGTTTAGAGATAAAATGAACACTGTCTCTCAATTTTGAGCGGTGTTAAGCGATAGTTCGCTTTGAGATTCTTATTGTCTGTATAGGAAATCACAGTCGTTAGAGCGTTAGAGCACAGTCCCAAATGCACTCTGAAAGCGTAAGTGAGTGCGAGCAGCTGACTTATTTCTGACAAGCGGTGTCGACGCAACCGTTCAGTCTATATATTTCTGTTTGTTCAAAACTTTTGAAACAAGTTACAAACACACCACAAAGGAGGATGGTCGACTGTTCAGCTGTTTTAAGAACCTCCCGTTTCTATCATTAGCAGGATTTGACTATCTTCTGCAAGTCGGCAGAGGCCTTTGCTTTAGCACAAGAGCAAAAACTGACCACATGCAACGCCCAATTGACAGAAGACTTTGTGTAGGTGTGTGCACCCATTTCAGCCTTTCTGTATCAGTTAACACACTTGGTATAAGTTAATCATTAGTGTGTCTCCAGCAATCTTTCATTTTATAGTGACTCTATCGCTGGAAAAAACAAATATAGTATCTGAGTAGAAAAAGTGAGCTAGACTGATACTCGTGTTGCAGGAACATCTAATACAACAAATGCGACATTGTTTAATTCCTTACAGTGATAGTTTATCCAAAACTTTAAAGCATAAAGATTGCTTTTCATCTTCATCAGAAGATAAGCATGCAGAAAAAAATAAGATCAAATATCAAGTTGGTATTTCAATATAATTTCAGTAATACCAATATTTTCATATCAAACTGAAACTATTTAATATCAATATGAACCTGTAGTATTACATTGATACTAAAAATATTACATTGAATTGTAAAATGATCAAAGTGATATGATTTCAGATCAAAGTAGACATTGAAATTCTGAAAGTAGAAAGAGACACAGAGTTTCTCAATCAAATAGCTATAGTCTATCTCGAAAAAAGCAAAAGCAATGCTCATTGCCCTGCTGCAGAAATCGCGAAAACGAGTGCCGGTTGTTTTTTCTTCGTGAACGTTTCGAAGTTGGCATCGGGTCTGCAGCGAGCTTCTAGCTTCTTCTTGCGAATTTCGTCATTCGTTCAGGCGCTAGCGCGTGTGAGAGGTAAGTAGGAAAAAAGTACGGTGGCTGGATAAAAATGTTAAACGCTAAAAGGGAATTGCATGTGTGTGTTTTGTTGTACTGCCAATTTGTATTTAAAAATTTACTAATTGTATAAAAATGGGCTATTGCCTTTAATCGAACCCTTCTTAAGATTATATTCCACATATACAAACATATGTTTTTCCACTTCACCGTTTCTGTGTGTGTCTATTAAATATATTTCTTGTGATCGCGTGCAAATATGTACATATGTGTGCTGTTCGAAGTTCAAAGGAAAAGCATGAATAAATATAGCAACAAAAAAATAGTGTGCCCGCCTTCAAAGAAAAATTGTAAAACAACAGTTATCGTGTGTTTGCTGTGCCTTGGCTTTGGACTGATTTCACACAGAAGCACAAGAAAACTTATGCGAATTTAAATTAATCTTTATTCAATTTTTATAATATATTTATTAATTATTATTAATTTTTTATGACTTTACAGTTTTAAATGGAACATATAAAACTTTTGGAAAAGTTCAAAAACTTGAACTTGACAATTTGGTGTACAACAAAATTAATTGGTAAGTTTTGTATTGAAATAATTATTCTTCTCAATTTATTAATCGTACAATTTACGTTTTTGTAGAGTTTGGATTTTATTTCGACCGCCTTAATTACATTTCTTCCAGCGGCATAGAGCAGATATTTCCTGATAATTGGTATAATAATTGTAATATGTATTGTAAAAATATAGCTTTTATATTAGAAAAAGCATTGGTACAACAACAATACCCTTTGATATTTGAATAATATATTTTTCATACTTAAACCATGTCCTACAGGTATTTTGAAAATATAGATTTGATACTTTAAAAATATATTATTGATATTAACAAATATCAAAAGTGGATCTGAAAAAATATCACTTTGCAATGTTCGAAATGTCAAAGTGATATATTCGAACATATCATCTGGGTATTTTTCAGATGAAGACCGATTTGAAACTAGAAAATACCAGATTGGTACTAAATATCATGATCTTTATTTTCTGTGTGGTAAAAAATCAGTAATTCTTTTATTTCTCATTCTTAAAGCCTTTATTAGTTCCTTTTTTTAATGTATTGGTGTCGGGTAAAATGGTTAAACGGTCCTCATTTGATATGCCGAACGATATGTCGACGATTCAAGTTGAAATCATTTCCGAAAACCTTTTCTTCTTGTCTTTGAATTAGTAAGTAAAACTTTACACAAAATAAAGTTAATTTTTTTAAGTAGGGAAAAAGATTATGAAGCATAAAAAACTGCATATTTATAACGATGAGGACTAATCTACTGAGGTTCAAGGTTTATCGGAAATTGTTGACCAGAATATACTGAAAACCTAACTTTCTACTTATTAAGGGGGGAATCTCCATGTGTAAAATTTATTTTTCGATTTTTTTTTTTTAGCTTGGATATTTAAGAATGTCGCCCTAAAAGGATTTTTTGAAATTCGAAATACTTTAGAAGATGTAGCCTTTTTTGTTGAACAGTGTCTTCGCTAAAACGAGTCATTTCAAAAATAAATAAATTTCGAGTAAATAAAGCTGAGTAAAAACGGCTGGTTCTTGAGTTTGAATGGTAACATGTTGTCGCCTCAGATCGATATCGACTATTAATTGATTTTTAATCGATAATTATCGAAGGCTATCCTACAAAATGCTCAGGCTACGTGAGCCGAAAACGAGCAAACGATATAAAAAGCATCTTAAGTAGGCAGAATGGTACGCAAAACAGAGAGAGCTGCTGCTGAAAACAGTTTTTTTGAAGATGAGGAAGGTCCGCTGTATGCAGCTGGCATCGCCGACTAATATCTGTAAGTATATAATATCTGTAATATTTTTGGTTACTTTCAAAACCACTTTTTCGGACTGCCAAGCCACTATTTTCCAGTTCTACTAAACCGATTTTGTTGAAACAAAATGCAATCGACGCAGAATTGTCACCATTCTCAAACTGCATTTTTACATTTTTGATTTATTTTGTTTTTTTTTTGCAAAAAATTAAAAAAAAATACAAAACTTTAATCGCATTTATCTCGAAACCACGTTTTTTGAACTTGCGGCCATGATATCTCCAGTTACACTGAACCGATTTTGATGAAACTAAGGGAAATCGACGCAGAATTGTCCCCATTCTGGTCTGACCCTCAATCATAATTTTAAAATTTTTTTTACTATTTTTCTTTTACACTAAACTACAAAAAAAGGGCCCAAAATTGAATTTTCATTTTTCAATAACCGCCATTTTGTAAAAAAAAATCACAAAAATTTTCGAGGGTCAGACCAGAATGACATCTATACTGATTATAACCCCGTTTTCACTTTTCATTTCAGACAACCTGGAGACGAGAAATCGTGGCCGCCAGCACCATACCTTTTTTTTTTGACCCCCCACTTTGATGTCCGAGAACTTTTTGAACAGCCCTCATATCGAAGCAGAATCATTTTTTTGTGTACTTTAATCTGTTTGTAGCACAATAATAAAAACAGAATTGGAAAAAGTCTTTGCGTTTTCAAATAAGAAAGGTCCAAAAAACAGCCTCGACATGGAGAATCACCCCTTAAGAATTGTTCTATTGTATGAAGGAAGCTTTGTTGAGAGAAAGGCGAAACCTTTTCCCCTCTTTCCTTTTCTTGCCAAGTATATTTCAACTAATCTGTTCTTGCTCATGCTTTCCCAATATAACCCATTCAGAAGCATATCATTTCCATTCAATTTCCAAATAATCATTAATGTGTATTTGTTAATATTTGCTGATCATCTCACTCTTGCCAATAGCTTAATTATGATATTCTCACATTAAATGAAGCATAAGCATAAGCTTCTCACTTTGTATGGACACTTGAAATTGCATATTACCCTATTTATCCAGTGCTGTTTGAGGGGGGGGGGGGGGGGGGGTGGGGTAGTAAACAAAGCTCTCACAGTCAATAGATGAGACCACTTTTCGGGTGAGTCTAGAACATATCGAAGAAATAGAAACCATTGAACTCTTCAAAAGCAATTCAATTTGCGTCTAATGCAAATGCTTCTCCCATTTTGGGATGGAGTCTTGCAGCTGAAACAGAAACTTGAAGTTCGCTTTCATTGTGCTCTCTGGGCTTAATGGTCTTTTTATAGCTGCACTTTTTCAACTTCAATTAATGAAGTGTCGAGTTGTTAACACCAAAACACAAGCGGTACGCTCTCTCGTCCAATGGTTCTTCCCCCCTCGACGTCTATTTCCAAACATTTTGCCCATCTAAAATAAAGTACCAAAACGCTAGGGAACAAGCTCTAGGAGCACTGCAGGTGTGGGCCAGGCCGAAAATGTAAACAAACAAATTAAAACGAGCATCGACAGCAGTCGCAGCAGCAGCAGCAGCAGCAGCCCTCAGAGACCGTCAGGTGAGAAAACGGGCACAGCTCGGTTGGGGAGAAGGGGACGAGGCTGTCTAGTGCATTTTCACGGCAGCGCCAAAAGCAAACAAGCGAGTGTATGTATAGCTCCAGACAGAAGCAGAAGCTCTTTAATCCTCAAACTTTTAGGTAGCACTTTGCGGTTTACGAGGTAAACCACTGCGATATCGGCGTATCAAAGTGGAAGACGGATGGGATGGGTGGGGGATAGTGGTGGATTTTTGGCGACACTTGGTCGTGATAAAGATGTTAACTTGAGCGTTTAATTGTCCATTAGGTAAATGAATCGAGACCGTAACTAAGTTGAATATTTTTTTTCTAAAAAAAGGTTCTGGGTGCCTCATGGAACAGTGGAATGAAATGCGCATAAATGTGCTCAAAATCAGGGAATTCCTTTAAATTATTTTACATCTTTGAAATGAACCAAATCCAACTGTTTTATAATGCGGATTTCGGTTCGGTTTAGAATTTTTAAAAGGACTTTCGTTCGTTTTGGTTCTGCTGATAAGCCCTTCCAATTCCCATTGTACTTCAATTCAAGCTTACCGAAAATGACTGTGGGAAAACGCTTGGATCGTCAAATGGAGCGCCGCAGTAACGCCAACGCATCCCATGAGAAGTGTGTAGTGAGAAAAATGTTAATGACAAACCTGTTTGTCAATTAAACAACAAAATATTGTAATAGTTGATAACAGAATGGGCAAACAGAGCAGCCGGCTCCGCTATGAGAACTTCCCAGAACCGCCAGAACCGCCAGAACGAGAGATGAGAGGGAAACACAACCTGGTGGTTGGCTGTCAAGTCCAGAAAGGGCCCAAAGGCTGTGGTGGGGCCCAGTTCTTCGATGTGCTTGACGCCCGTCGTCCGTTTCATTATCGCCTCGCCTTCAACTTCAACTTTACCATGTCTTTGGCTTATTGTTAAGTGAAGCATTTAACTTATAAATATTGTGTTCTGTGTACGTGTGTGTGTGTGTGTGTGTGTGACTGGTATGAAGAAGAAGAAGAAATGTGTTTTGTGTGTGCAGTGATACCGTTTTGAAATGCGTCCAGGGAATGGAGCACTTCAGCCGCAACGCTGTGAAATATTTCCCATGACAATTCTGTTTGTTTTTCGTGCATTGTCTGAGTCTGTCAGTGCCGCCTTGGCACCTACTCACCTCCTCACCTCCTCGCCTCCCAACCTTACCCAACGCATTCACAGAGACATCGTCGCCCACTCAGTTGGCCAGGTCCACAACATGGGATAACAAGTGAGCTCGCTCTATTTGCTTTATCTATGCCCATTGGCTTTCTGTTCCCAGGCTCGAGTGATGGCATAACAAAGCCAGCCCTGAGACTAAATGGTCATCCTAATGGCTCACACACGGCTATTTCAACAGACGGGCCGTTGGCACGAGTTGGCATTCGAAGCATCCCAAAAAAAAGAGAACCAAGAACCAGTTGCAAAAATGAACAAAAAATTTAAAAAAAAAAAAGGAACTCTCAATTGAATTGAGGATTTAGTCGACGAATTTATGCACTTTCAGAATGTACACATTTTTATTCATTCCTAAGGCTGGAACCCGTTTCAAAACCCTACTTTTTAATGACTACGAAATCGTTTGAAATACATTACTAGTGAAGTTGTTAATGGAGTCTAGCTTTATTGAAATTCACCAAAAAAAAAGGATTCAATGTTTTAAACCAAACACTTGAGTTTTAAAAAAGCGATAACCGAACCGAGTCTCAAACTGAAGAACTGGGTCGAACCTCCGAACCAAGACATCTTCAGCGTTATTAAGTAGGATTTTCCTGAATATTCTACACATTTTTTATGGTTGTTGTACCACAAGTTCCTTAAAAAGTATCTAACAGGCAGCAGATATCACTTTCGATCAACATCTCTAAATTATACATTTGCATGATCAGCATCAATAACCTAGATGATCACTTCTGACTAACTGTATAAAGATCTCACAGACTCTAGGACTATAGCAAGAGGAGCACAAACGTTCCTCATTTGTAGTACAATGTTGTCACTTTAATAACAAATTTTCTCAGATGAAATTGAACTTTCTTCATTTCAAGAGTTTTTAGAGCATCCTCATAAAATTTGAGAATATTTCGTTCTTGTTTTGAATATTTTCCCACTTTGTAAAAATAAAAAAAAAGAAAGAACTTTGTACTTGAATTAAGTACAAATGGTGTCGATAGTCCGGTAAGTACGAAAACACTTGATTCAAGTACAAAACTTTTATTTTAAGTACGATTTTTATACTCTGTACCAAAGGAACAAAGAATATATTAAGTTTGTGCAAAAGTATGCAACTGGGAGAAGGAATCATTTCCGAACCTATAAGGTATAGACATATATTCTTGATCAGCATCAACAGTCGAGTCGATATAGCCATGTCCGTCTGTCTGTCTGTCCTTCTGTATGGACGCACAGATCTCAGAAATGGTAAGAGATAGAGGTTTGACATGTATGGGACATTGCAGGCAGATCAAGTTTACTTTAAATTTTTGCCACGCCCCCTGCCGCTCCCGAAATTTGAAAAAAACGTCATATCTCCCACAGTTTTGACGACAGATGGTTCGTACCTTCTAAAGATAGTTAGTAAAATGATAAAGATCGGATGAACGATTCTCAAGTTATGAGCAAAAACGGCCAGTTAACACCCCAATCAACCCCCACCAACCACCACAGCATTTCATTCAACAAAGGCAGTCTCAGTAGGAGAGATACAGAGAGAGAGAGAGAGAGAGAGAGAGAGTGTACGCTCAAAATTATAGCACGTTAACCGCGTGACTTCTTGAATGTATTATAACATTATAGTCGGGATCAAATGCGAGCGGCGGCCTGAACTGGTACAGAGTATATTTTGGTCGAGCTTGACCGGCTTTCTCACTTGTTTCATCCCGAAATAATTAATTTTATACAGTTACGGGTGAAAAATATTCTTAGTTCAAGTTTAATAAATTGAAAGTCAAACCCAATACATTCTGGAAAAAAATGCTCTTGGTTTAAACCCATTTTTGAAAATACCCCTCTGTATTAAATTAAAAAAGGCTGGAAAAATCCCAATGCTGCCTTTAAACTTGTCATATATCATTAAATAGTCGGTTGTCAAAATTCTCTAATGAAAAACTCTTATCAAATTGAACCTGTCAAATTACATCAAAAAAGGCTAAATTTTCCAAATATTTAGAGTTATTTGCTTTGCTATTACACTATCGTCAGAGTCTCTTTAGAGATATATGATAAGTGTAAAGGCAGCTTTAGGAAATGAATTAGCCAAAGTCCTAGATGGTTTTACTGTGCGTCAGAAATCCACCCTCTCTCCATAACCAGTGTTAGAATCAGGAGGGAATTTTAAGAACAGATTCGATTTAAAATAATTCGCTATTTCCGTAGCACTCTTTGGAGCTAGCTGTGCAAGTCTATTTTGGGCTTAAGCCAAGATTTTGTACATGAAGTAAAAACGCGCTTTTCTTAAATTTTGTGGTTTATTGTAAGTACGAATAGTTCTTGATTCAAGAACATTAGTTCTCATTTTAATAACATCAACTGTTGATTTTCGATTCTAGAACGTTTAGTGCTTATTTTAAGTACACCTTTGAACAAAACATACTTGAAATTTTAAGTACAAAACAATATAAATACTAGCCCAATAGATATAGAACTCTCCCAGCCGTTTTTTACTGTGAGTACACAATTGTAGCTTGAAATACAAACATTTATACGGAAATCGCCGTCGAAATGTGAAACCATATTTCAATTTTTCGCTGCCTTAATTCATGTGGCCTAATTTCCGTCCCCCGATTTACGTCTTCAACTTTTCAAAGTCGTATTTTGTACCCTTCCTGCGAAGAGAGTCTTTCTAAGAGTTCTTATACCAGTAAAAATAAGAACTACTCCCTCACAGCATGCTCTAGATGTGATGGTTTTACCAATTTCTACTGCATTGAATCTCTTCATCCGTCTATTGTAGGGCTTATTCCACTTTTGATTATAGCGTTATTGCAACATTATTGGATGTTTTGTTGAATACTACCTCAATGTAAAGTTAGGTGCATACATAAACTTCCTTATCTTCTATGTACTTCACAACGATCTCCTTGAGCTGATCAAGTCCCGTGTCGGTTGACCGGCTTGCTCTATTATTCACTAGCTTTTCTACCGCTTTCTGTAATAACGATGTCAAGTTGATGCTTTTTTTCCTAGTTCACTTTATATCAGGGTTTGTCAACAAGATCGAGAATAGTGAGACTGTATTGGACGCAAACTAGCTCTGACCTACTTCATCAACCGCTGACCACTGACTGAAAAGCTGTTTGCTCTCTTGGCAAGTGTTCGGCTCGTGTCGGTGTGAACAGCGAAATGTGTTAGGCTCCTGCAGACCAGGCCTGTCTTTATATACTTACGATTTTTTCGATATCTTAAAAAATTTTAGCCGCTTGGCTTGGTTGATAAATTTTCAAGTTTTTATTAATTTATGTCATAAATTTTCAATCATAATCTTTCAAATCGTATCAAAATCCCCGTAGACCTTTTCAGAAGAGTATGCGCACCCAAACCTGTCGTCGAGGTCAATGAAGTGCCGCCGAAATTCCTCGAAATTAAACGCGCAAAACTTAACAAAAGAAACAAAGCCAATTTGCGAACGGTAATTATAATTGTGCGTCTTCGGAGATCGCTCATTTAGAAAGATTTAAGCGTACGATTGGTGCACTCCCGTGTAAGCCACCAATTGGTGAACGAATTTGTACTACGCTCTTTACGTGGTTTCTCGTTTAGTGCAAGGCACAGCGCACAATACGGTTGTCTGATAGTCTGCAACTTGTATTTAGCTTGCCACCAAAAGTATTCCTGATATCGTTGTGGTTCTACCACCAATTCTAACAGATACTTAACCAACTCCTGGGCTGTGCCAAAATCCCCACTGCTTATATACGAATGTGGTGGCGCCAGATACGTCAGATTGCCGCCTCCAATCATAACGGGTATAACATTATTGGCCAAAGCAATATAAAACTCAGGATGCAAATAATCCGGACAGGCACTAGGATCAAAAATCAGCATAAAGTGATAAAAGGTGCATCTGCAGAATAAAATGAGTTTAAAAATATTCATTTCAAAGTTTAGTTTAATTACTCTTGAGTAATAGGGCATCTTTCATAGGCATCCAGTTCGATGTGCTTGCGCAACTCTTCCAAATACAGACTCTCTGCATAAGTGTAGTTATTCACCTCGTATATCAGGTACATGGCCAGGCGCTGCTTCAACTTAAGCTTAGAGTGCAGAGAATATGCCAACCTTCCCGGCATTTTATGTATAAACTCCAAGTACGGCTCAGAGAACTCATTCAAACGCTGATTACCATCACGCGTTGAGAAAAAGTAATCCGTCCAAATTATATCCGAGTCCAAACGATAGGTCATTGTGTAATTAAATGGCGGTGGAGTCAATGGCGGTAACGGATTCTGGGTAAGACTTAAGGGTTCTCGACCCGCAAATACCACCAAATAGTTGGGTGTATGATTCACTTTGCCCAGACCACGGAACGAGTATGGATGATCCACATTAAACACCACCGCATCAAAGGCACGAGTGGAGTAATTCAAGGAATTAGTCACCACGCAACCACATTCAATACGCTCGTCAGATTTTTCATCGTTCCAGAGTAGAATAACCGAACGATTCGTTTTCGCATTCAACTTCTCCAGTTTGTAGTAGGGAACCAGGCGTAGTAGACAACAGATTACCACAATGAAGACCAATATCTTGATCACCAGAAGATAGCGATGGTGCTCTAAACGTTGATAATTCGAGCGTGACATGGGCGAACGTCTGGGTGGTGGCAGCATTTGCAAGTCCGAATCATCCGTATCACTCGTATCGGAGTCGTAGATCTTGCTATGCTTGATCTGTTGTTCCGACAAGGTGTTAAGATGTGAGGGCAAATATTGTGGTGACTCTGCGTCTTCTTGCGCCAAGGATTGCGGATTGCGACGATAGCTTAGAATTTTGTCCACGGGCATATTACGAATTTTGTCTATCGCCATTTTGTCAAGTGTTTTCAACTTTTGTCTGGTTCAAAAATAGAGAACAACTGAATAACAGAAGGCAATTAAAGTTTGGGATGTTGAAAGCTAAACCAGAGAGTAGAGTGATGTGAAAAATAAATTCTTTGAATTTAATTTTATAAATTCTGATACAGAGAAGAAATTGATCCGAAGTAGTTTTCTTGCTTGCTTATTCCCCAGCGGAAGCGGCCGGCCACTTATCGTCCAGTTACTTACAGTTCCTGAGCGGAAGATTTAGAATGCAGAGCAGGGTTTATCAAGAAGAGCGTAGAGTGCACGAAAACCAAGCGACGCAAAACTGCTCTGACCTGCTTCATCTACCACTGTCCGGCGACTCAAAAGCTTTTTGCACTCTTGGCACAAGCCTCTCGGCATGCGTTCGGCTTGTGTCGGTGTGAATAGCGTAATATGTTCGGCCCCTGCGGGCCAGGCGTGGCCATCGTGCTCCTTTCACATGATTTTAGATATTGTAGCGAAATTTGGGTCCATTTGTGGGCTCGACTTGATGTCTGTCAGCTGAGCGGAACTAATCTTTGTTAAGTGATATGGGCAATGTCACCTCAGGGTTGGCCAGGCACGGAGATGGGTAGAGAGGAAGGCAGAAGGTACTCAGTCAAGTTGAAGTTGAAGTTGAAGTTTATCCAAAGGACTCCCTGTCCGCCAACTAATTCAGATGAAAATTCAGACAGTTCTCTTATTACCACATTTGTTCTGCGCACGAAAAAGTAGAGAAATGGGTTAAAAAGTCTGGCCTGTTATCGATGTATCGATCACACATCCGTGACACTGCCCTTAGTATCGATAGCGGCTCCAGGAATCTAGTTCCCGAAGTCAGAGCCCAGGTTCGCTACAATGTTCTGCTTATTTGGACATTCAGACATCTGTGTTTTTTTTCGAGCTATTGCCAGTTACTCTCGGTTGAGTTCTTAAAAAGTGGACATCTGTCCTCTATTATAGGTTGTCAAAAAAGTCTTCCGGTATTTTTATTGAATTTTCAATTGTTCATAAAATTGGTTATAATAATGCGATTTAAGTCAAATATGCGCCGTTTTGTTCGATGACGAGTTCCCAACGAGATGCCAACTTCATAATGCCCCTCTTATAGAAGCGAGCTTCTATTGGCAAAAAACTCGGAGAGCCAATTTTCACAGGACTCTCTTGTGGCCAACTTCCGACTACCAAGCTCGTTCGCCATGGACAGAAATAGGTGGTAATCACTTGGTGCGAGATCCGGACTATACGGTGGATGCAAAAGAACCTCCCATCCGAGCTCCCGGAGCTTCTGGCGCGTCACCAAAGATGTGTGTGGCCTGGCGTTGTCCTGATGGAAGACAATTCGGCCTCTGTTGATCAAAGATGGCCTCTTCTGCATGAGTGCTGCATTCAAGCGGTCCAGTTGTTGGCAGTACAGGTCCGAATTGAGCGTTTGGCCATAGGGGAGCAGCTCATAGTGAATGATTCCCTGCCAATCCCACCAAACACACAGAAGAACCTTCCTGGCCGTCAATCCAGGCTTGGCCACCGTCTGGGCAGCTTCACCGCTTTTCGACCACGACCGTTTGCGCTTCACGTTGTCGTAAGTGACCCACTTTTCATCGCCAGTCACCATCCGCTTCAAAAACGGGTCGATTTTGTTGCGATTCGGAAGCGATTCGCATGCATCCATACGGGCAAAAATGTTTTTTTGCGTCAAGTCGTGTGGCACCCATACATCGAGCTTCTTTTTGAATCCAAGCTTCTTCAAATGGTTTATAACGGTTTGATGACTCATGCCCAGCTCTTGGCCGATGCTACGGCTGCTACTATGCCGGTCTCTTTCGATCAATTCAGCGATTTTATCGCAATTTTCGACGACAGGCCTTCCGGACCGTGGCGCATCTTCGATCACCTCTGCACCAGAACGAAAACGTTGAAACCATCGTTGTGCGGTGGAAATGGAAACTGTATCGGGTCCATAAGCTGCACAAATTTAATTGGCAGCATGAGATGCATTTTTGCCTTTATCGTAGTAGTACTGTAAAATATGCCGTATTTTCTCTTTATTTTGCTCCATGTTTGCGACGCTATAACTCACGAACGACTAAAAACAAGCAACAATAAATCAAACACGTGTTAGCGCGCGAAAAGAGCTTTCCAAAAAGCTCTAGCGTGAACCGATGCGACGAATACAACTAGAACTACGCGCTTGCAAAGACAAGCTTGCGGAAATACCGCAAGACTTTTTTGACAGCCTTATATATACAAACGCATTTCATCTTGACTTCCATATTTCATGGAATGGGCGTTCTCCAATATTGACACATATTAATGGTGGCGTCTGATCGGTTGTTCCTAGTCTTTACAGCTATCTGGAACAGTGGTTTAAAGGAAGCGGCTTTTCAAATGGCGTTGGCGGCTCTGTATCGAGGATTGCCTGTTGTGGTGGCTTGTTAAGTA
Organism: Lordiphosa magnipectinata; assembly: GCA_037044535.1. Taxonomy (NCBI): domain Eukaryota; kingdom Metazoa; phylum Arthropoda; class Insecta; order Diptera; family Drosophilidae; genus Lordiphosa; species Lordiphosa magnipectinata. The sequence continues at coordinate 165,998 of JBAMBO010002017.1, forward strand.
GCGCCCTCTCATTTTCCAAAAATTTTGAGGCATCCGCGTAATTGCGTAGATCTAAACCCTTTTCTCTTAAATCTGACGTCCCAAATTGGGAATGGTGCGCTCCTCATACACTGGTTGATTTTCTTAACGCTCCAGTTAGGCATAAGAGTGCTTCCTGACCCTCAGCAGTATTAATGGCTCTGGCTCAAATTGTGCAACAGTCCGCAGACTGCAGGTATTATTAATGAAATTGTTGTTGATGCTGATGATGAGCACTGAGTTTTAGAGCCGCCAACACCAGTAAATTCTTATCTAAGCGCAATGTTGACTATTAATTTATCATTATATTTCGAATGGTATATTTAATTTCTTTACCAAAGTCTATAAAACCGATCTGCTTTCTCAACGCTAGCGAAAAATGCCAAAGAATGATAAAAGGCTAGACACTATCGATAGTGGAGACCATTTCTGAGCTGTGATTGATCTTGAGATATCGATACCAAGTTCAAGTTCAAAATGTAAATTTGAGCTTGAACTCGGGACCTCGAAGACTGTAACACATAACAGACGTCGGCGCTTTAGCTCACTCGACTAACAGGCATAGGCGAGACCTGGCGGCCTAATCATAGTTAAGAATGTGAGCAGTTTCCAGTTTGCCGCCCAGCGAGCAACAAGGGCCTTGGTCGAGCGGACAAGACATTCGCTTAGAAAACGTCGAGGTCGTGGATCAAGTCCCCGTAGGAGCATAGCTTTTCTTCTTACTTAAGGCTTTTCGAATTTTTATTTGAGGTGTCTATAACATATGTATGTCTTTATTTTATGCAATCATTTAATCGGTTATTTTCACGACTCGAAATGTTCAACATTAGCGACAACGATAGTGTTCTCAATGTCACTGTGGACGGAGGCATAATTCCCACTATCAAATACCCAAAAATTTTGGGAGTGACTTTTGAAAACCTCTTCTTCTTTGCGAGGCACTCGGAGAAAACGGCCCGCAAAGTAAGGGAAAGGAATCGGGCACTCAAGGCAATAGCTGGTAGCTCCTGGGGAAAGGAGAAAGAGACTCAGCTGGTCACGTACAAGGCCATTGGCCGTGTGCAGTGCGACTACGCGGCGCCAGCATGGACAGCAGCCATCAGTGACACACAATGGGGAAATCTCCAATGTGCTCAGAATGCTGCACTCCGCACCATCCCCGGATGTCACACCATGGCTCAAGTGGACCACCTACACGAGGAAACCCACTTGCTCGGCGTCCGTGATCACTGCAACATGCTGACCAAGCAGTTCCTAGTTAATGGTCTACAGGAAGACCATCCAAACCACTCGGCCCTACAAGTCCCGCTGCCCCCACGTACCAGCAGACAGGACCTAAGGACCCACCTGCCGGAAGTACTCACGTTCACTTCAAACTCTACCACCATCTCCGAATCCGTAGCCATAAATGCGAGAAATGCCATCCCCCAGAGTACTGTGGATTCCGAAGCGAAGCGATTAGTTGGTTGAAACCAAACATTGTCCTTGGAGGAAGACCACCCCCCATCAACCCTGCCCATAAGCATAAGCGGACAACATTGGCACAACTTCGCTCGGGGTACTCTGCGACGCTAAACAGTTACTTATCTAGGATCAACCAGGCAGTGATTGACGAGTGTCCCAAATGCAGGCAATCTCCGCATGACACTAATCACCTTTTCCACTGCCCAGCTGCCCCTACACAACTCACACCAGTACACCTGTGGACAAACCCTGTTCAAGCAGCAACATTCCTCGGGCTGGACCTGGACGACTCAACAACACCTTAACCCTCTACTCTACATACTCCCCCCTTCTACTTTCAAAATTTTTCCACTCTAAACTTTTCTTTCTATTTTTCCCCACAACAACTGCGTACTATTACTCTCATCCACAGGAGCAGCTACAACAACAACGACAGTGTTCTGCTCTCAGTAGTTTCTGCACACATCCCGTTCCCCTGAAAAACAAACCTGTGAGAGCGTGTTCAACGCTATTCTCTCAAAGTTTGCTTGCCCTCTCCGCTCCGATACTTCTCCTCACTCCCCTTGCCTATTAAAACCAAAATGAGAACGAATTTAGCTCGATTTCAAGAGCGAAATTCTTAAAAATTCTACAATGAATAGATCTTTTTTCAAGAGCCTTTACTTTAGATACTTTTTTCTTCGTGTAGTGATCATTCCAGATGCGTTGCCTTTATAAGAGTTTCATTTTCATTGCTCACCTTAGAAATACCGAAGAATTCCTTCACTGAAAATAATCCTTTTGTTTGCTTAATTTTGTGACAAATACTAAGTTCGCTTCCAGCTAGATTAGCCCTGCTTAGACGCGAATAAAAACGCATTTTGTGGATATGCCGGGCATCCATCAAAGCAGCCAAACAATACATTTCATTATCCAGCCAACTCCCACTGTTATGGTGTCCTTCGACTACCCTTCTTCACCTGACACTTTTCGCATTTCCGATTCATTTTCTCCTTCCCTCTTTTCTTGCTGTTGTTTGTTGTACACATTTCCCGCAAACAGGAACAAAGTAATCAATCATTTTACTCCAACCATCAGAAACATGACAATCTGCTAGAAAATTTGCGTAACATTCACTGGCGGGAGGAGGAGAGTAACAGGCAGCCAGGCAGTCAGTCAGCACGTTCATCCATCCATCCATCCATCCATCCATTGATGATATATCACTGCAATTTCAAATATTCATTTCGCAATTTTTGCCTCAGCTCATTGGGAATGCGTGGCGCATTCGCGCATCGAGGATGTTTTCAGCATGGAGGAGTAGTGGACGTGCCCCGGCAATGTCATTGTTTTGACTATCTCCCTACCCCATAGGCACGTTATCTCAATTATGGGAGAGTGCGGGGCGCGTACAATTTTCCAATTGACAACCATTTAAATGTAACGCACTCGTGTTAACTTCCCCAACGTGACTTCGGAGCGCGGCGCTGCACCGTTGGAGTTATGAAAGTGAAATGGGAACGTTATCCCAGAACGCTCATATAAATTTTAATTATTCCCGCGAATCCAACTCAAGATGAAGGTAGCAAAACAAAGCATAGCGAAATAAACGAAGAAGCGCGCGAATACGATTGCATTTGGAGGGACTGACTGGTCCTGGCACCGGCCAGGGAATGGAATTGAAATTCCATTGTGAATGTGTTTGCTTCGGCTTTTTGGGGGCGTTGCCGCGTCGAAAAAATGCAATAAATATGCATATGAGAGAGCACGAGTGGAGAACTTATGGACTGCCTTCTGACCTGGGACGAGAGCGATTTGAATAATTTGGTTCCCACACTCCAAATGCGGCTTGGCCGTTGTCGAAGTTTTTAATTAAAGTTATTAATAGGACCTGCCAGTTTGAGGAGAAGCCACGTCTTAGGTGATTTACCTTGGCTTCTGACTCATGCGGCGGCTTGTGTGTCGTTAGTTGTCCTGCAGCCCCGAAAACTCCTGCGGCAATTAAATGCCGCACACATTGTTGTTGCCAACTGCTTAATTATCGATCCGTTTCGATTCGAAAACGATTCTGATCCCAACAAGAAACAGAAACGCCGCCTTAAATTGGACTTGATTGCCTTGTCTTCGGATTAAAATAGTGGTCGGCGGCAAAGGGAGCAAACGAATTAACATGTAATTATCTCAGTTTGGTCTTCACTCGCGCAACGAATCGCCGGCGACACCCAGACCAAAAACAAACTCGTCTTGTTACCCCGCACGTCCTAGGCGGGCAGCGGGCAGCTGGCCTTGCGTGCGTGTGCTGGATGGTCCCTTCTTAGGATGCGCCTCCTTTTCTCGGCGACCACCCGCACTAGCGGCGACTGGCGCAAGTGGCGCTAAAGTTGTCAGTCGGTTTGTCCGCAGGCGACGACGATGCTACACCCTAATTAGGTGTTATCTACGACTTGGTTGGGCCCATTGATGTGACCGACTCGAAACAAAGAAGTGAGAAGACTTTCACTCTCTGTCGCTCGCTGAGTCACTTGGACTTTGACCATAATGTAATAACCAGGTGGGGCAAGATGGAAGAGCGCCCTTTGTGGCAAGTAGTGCAGAAATTAAGAATATTTTGATTTTTTTCTCAGCCTTGCCTCACCTCATTATTGCTTCAGGCACTTCACTGACCTACAAATGCCATGCACCAGCATCATTCAATCAAATCCCCGACACATTTCGGTGATTATCACTGCCCGGCACTGTCGTCGTCATCATCCACATAATCATCAGCAATTCCACAATTTCATACATCTGTCTTGTGCAATTGTCCACGTCCGTGTCGTTGTTGTCCACCATCCGCGTAAACAGTTTCATGATGAGGCAATCAAGAACGCATAGACGACCCCGTTGGGCAATTGTTGTGCACTTTACAGTGGAGATCAGCCTTTTTTTTTTGGGGCGGTGGGTCGAGGGATTTGGAGGTGGAAACTGTTGATGACACATGCCCGCCCGGATGCTGGCAATCAGCTGACCGCTGATTGATGTGGAGGCAGCTAGCCCCAGACCTCCCGCTCTAAGAAATACTCAAATTAGTTGTCGTCGGAAAAGAATGACTAAAATTTCTCTAGCAGGGATGCAACCTTATTTGTACTTGTAAACCGCATCAAATCAGTATTTGTTTGTAACTGCTGAACCGAACCGAAAACAGCAAAAGAAAATGGTTCAATTTGATTCATTTCGTTGACTAGTTTAAGGCAAAGATGTTTGTAAATTGATGAAATTGTGTAGGAAATGTTGCACTCATATTGGGTCGTTTTAGCATTGTAGAGTTTTTCCAACAACCTCTTAAAGAACTTCAGGGCCAATGTTTCCATTTTTCCACGAATTGATCCAATTCTTCAAAAAAGCGAAAGTGCTGATCCTCATCGACGAAAAGAAATAGTAGTCAGAAGGGGCAATGTCTGGGCTATACGGCTAGTGGGGCAGGACTTGCCATTTCAGCGTTTCAAGGTATGTTTTGATCGGCTGTGCAACATGTGGCCGAGCGTTGTCTTATTGCAAAATTAGCTTTTCGGTCGTTTTTACTTAAATGCTCGGGTCAAACGCATCAATTGATTTCGGTAGAATTGCCCGGTTGTACACCACGCACAATTGGTTACACCAAATACAAAGCACACAGAAAAAAATAAGATCCATATCAATTTGATATGGGCTGGTTCATTTGATATTTTGTCAAATATCATTTTTTCATATCATTTCTAAACTATAACGTTTCTTTTGAACCATAAATAATATCAATTTGTCAAATGATATTAGAAAAGGTCAAAATGATGTCTATTTAAATTTCAAAACTCTCACAAGGCGAAAGGGATGCATAGAAAATGAGAAAAATTAAAGAGACAAATAGAGTCTCACATCGAAACTTCAAGCAACGTAAAGAAATATACAAGTATCTCAGCCATGTGACCACACGCATGCCCGATGGCGCAGTGCGGTAAGATGCCATGCCAATTTGTAACTTGCAAATGGTCCCGAGTTCGATCCCTGGTCAAAAATTTATAAAACATTAAATAAATAGTACTTGGGTTTGGGTAAGTGCCTATTTCCAGAACGCACGAAAGTAAATTTTTATGTTAAACTTCACATGAATAGAAACACTTTTGAAATGTTTTGAAATCTGCATGCTACTACACAGCAGTCCTATTTGTATGAAGTATTGTGCTGAAATAAATTTTTGTCATCTGAAATCCAGCCTTTAAAAATAAAAAGTGCCATTTCCAATTCATTTTTATACCCTTGCAAAGGGTATTATAATTTTGCACAGAAGTTTGCAACGCATGGAAATATTCATTTCCGACCCCATTAACTATATATATTCTTGATCAGGGCGACGAGCTGAGTCGATTGAGCTTTGTCCGTCCGTCTGTCTGTTTCTACGCAAACTAGTCTCTCAGTTTTAAAGCTATCGAGCTGAAATTTTGCACAGAGTCTTCTTTTTACTGCACGCTGCTAATATGTCGGAACCGACCTGATCGGATGACTATATCTTAAAGCTGCCATAGGAACCATCGGTCAAAAAATGGGTCTTAGTGAGAAAAACTTTTTTGTTTTCAATGTTAGCGTTCCCAAACACGGTCATTATAAATATTATATGCTTTTAAACAGATTTGCAAACTTTGGTCAAAATCGGATGATCATATCTTATAGCTGCCATAGGACCGATCGGTCGGAAAATAGGTCTTACTGAGAAAAACTTTTTTGGTTTCAAGTAAATCGTTCTTAAATTTGGTGATTATTAATATTAAACGCTTTCAAACTAATTTTAAAAATTTGGTCGAAATCAGATGACTATATCTTCAGGCTGCCATAGGACTTATCGGTCGGAAAATGAGTCTTAGTGAGAAAAACTTTTTTGTTTTAAATTTTATCGTTCTTAAACTTAGCGATTGTTAATTTAATATGTTTTCAAAAAGATTCGCGAAATTTGGTCGAAATTATATGTTCATCTGACGGAAAATGGATTTTAGTTACAAAAGTTTTTGATTTTTATCTAAGCGTTCTTAAACTCTGTCGTTTCAAAAACAGCTTTTGCAAGGGTATAAAACTTCGGCTCAGACGAAGTTAGCTTGGCCTTCTCGTTTTTTTCTTTGTTTAATAATTAAATTATAAAATATCAATTTGATCTTAAAAAATATTATTTTGAAATAGTCGAAAATTTCACTTTGATATTTTCGGACAGGTCAATGTCAAGTGTGTCATATCGGTTTGTTATTGATATGAAAAAATATAATATTGAGCCCCAGATCATATCATTTTTTTTTTTTGTGCATGCCTTTGGTTCTTGCGGTTATCGTAGCGAATATGGTAAGTCACAATATGGTGCAAAAATCACTTTCTTAAAGCAGAAAAGTAAATTTTCCCGCAAGTTTTGGTTTGTTGGCACAAAAGTTGCCATATTCGGAGCATACAAAAAGTAAGTTGTTTACACTTCAAGGAAAAGACAGCCTAATGATGAGGTTTCAAAATGAAGTTAATTGCAACATTGTCGGCTTCGACTTAATACTATTGAAGCCATCTCTTAAAAACCCTTTCAAACTTTTTTTTACAGTTAATGTTTGCTGAAACTAGACAGCACTTGAGTAAATTCGTTCACATTCTAAACTTACAAAGAGCTTAATATAATATTAGAACCGATTGATGCCTTAGCAAATAAACATAAACCGGTTCGATGAAACCATTTAGACTGATTTGAAATTCATCAAGTCTACAATACAAATAAACTGAACCAAAAAAAAATGTAACTGGAGCTTACTTTATAGACCTCGAAATAGCTTTTGATACGGTTTGGACTAAAGGCTTGATAGTCAAACTTATACAATCAGCGGTGTCACAGAAATCTCTAGAGTTTTCATCTTCGGTTAGTTTGCAAATCGCTCGACAGAACTTCAAGAGATTTCATTTTCTTATTTGAAAATCTAGTTAGAACAGAAGCTGTTCCAATTGAACAGTGCTGCATCTCTCGCAACCTCGCACCTTAGTCAGCTGGCTGTCACATAGAGGGCATCGCAGCCTGTAGATGCCGCCACATGAGGTGATTGCTTTTGACTAATATGAAAGACTTTGGTTGGTTTTGCAAATAATAATTAAAACGCAAATTTCAATGCTTTAACTAATTAAATAGTTTATTAATTTCATGCAACATAACCAGAAAAATAATATTGTTTACATTTCCAAAACTAATTTTACTTGTCAAAATTGTTTGGGTGGTGAATTTTGCTAAATCTCCTAACAAAGCACGAGAGATTTGAAACCAACCGTAAGAGATTTCTGTGACACCGAGAATTGATTTCAGTGACACCGCTGAATATAACTTTCACTTGCATTTACTTATCCTCATATACAATTTGAGAATAGAAAGAAAATTTAGAGTTAACATCAATAACTCTACGAGCACAAGGGACTTTAATGTCATTAATGGCCTCCAACAAGGCACGTTTAATGCCCCAATCCTATTCAGCTTATTATTAAACGACCTCCTACAGAAAGTTGACAAGATAAAAGCCTTTGCTGACGATATTGTGATATATCATTCTGAAGACACAGGGTCGAAAATAAAAAACCACCTTCAGAAGAACTTTAATTTGATAGAGCACTTGGCCTTAAATTGGCATTTAATAATAAACAGCCCACCTGGGGTTGGAAAAAGTTCAAAATTTCAAGTAGTTCGAACTCTCTCATCCCACTTTCCGGAAAAGTCAAATATTTACCTATATCTAACCTAGATAAATTCCTATATTATGACCACCATGTAAACCTTCAATTCAAGAACTTATAGAAAGCAGAATTAAGACTATAATGTAGCAATCTCTATTAAAACCTATGGATGTTCGTTATGGTACAATATTTCTCCATCCTACATGGAAAGGCTTAGAAAATTCGGAAGAAAAGTTGTAGGAGCGTATACGACAATGTACAGAGACCCCACATCCGGTTTCCAAAAATACATTCCTAACAAAATGCTATATAACGCTATAGAAATAGATAGATTTGATACCCACATCATTTATTTAACCAGAAGTCACATTATGAGATGTATGGACGATGAAGATAACATCTTAATCAAAGCTCATTCCTATGAGAGTGATGCATATTTCGTACGATGCCTCAATAATGGCTTCACCCCACCCTTACACCCAAACTTACCCAAAATGCAGACGGCATATTTATAATGTATCACATATATTGAAGAGCCAATAAAAAGTCCATAACTGAACAAGATCTACCAGAAACGAACAAAACATTTGACATATCTAATTCAAATAGAGAGAAACGAATTAGTAACCTGATTAGGAACAAGTGCTGGTGGACTTCTAATTAAAATCAAGAGTTCTTTTTATACCCTTGTAGAGGGTATATTAAAATTGTTCAGATGTTTGTAACGCATAGAAGGAAGCATCTCCGGCCACATTAAATATATATATTCTTGATCAGCATGACGAGCTGAGTTGATATAGTCCGTCGGTTTCTATGCGTTTTCCTCCGCATAGGAACTATCGGTCGAAAAATTAGTTTTAGTAGGAAAAACTTTTTTGTCTTCAACGCGAACGTCCCCAAACCTCGTATTTATAAGTTTTCTATACTTTCACATAATTCCACCAAGTTTTATTAAAATCGGAAATTTATAAAGTATGGCTGCCATACAGAATATAGTTCAGAAAATAAGTCTTAGTAGGGAAAACATTTGTTTTCAATGCTATCGACCCCAAACTTCCTACAGCTCAATATTATATGATTACACACAATTCTGCCAAGTTTGATCCAAATCGAATGACTATAGCATATAGCTGCCATCGGAACGATCGGTCAAAAAAGTAGTTCTAGTGAGAAAAACTTGGCTGCCGTGGAAAGTCGACTTAATTCTATAGGGGTTTTGGGTTTTAAAGTGGGTAGAAAGTATAGGGGAAAGAGTTTTACTTACCCAGCATACACTGTTCATCCTGTTGCCGTGTAGCATCACTAGTTTCTTCCTTCTGCTTTATGGCCAATTCGGCAATATCAAAGAGACTTTTGAGATTTTGTGTACCACCTTCATTGCAGGCATTGCAGAAAGGAAGGGAGAGATGACAAGCGGTAACGTTGGAAAGTTGACAAGTCCCGACAGTGTTGGGTTAATTCACTTAAATCGCGTAGTTCTTTAATTGTTAGTTATTCACTTGATAGTTATTCACTTGTTTATTTATTTAATTTTTCACTCGATCTGCAGCTCACTTTTTTTGTGGCATTTAAGAGCAACAATTGGCTGCGCAGTCGAAGTCGCGCCGGCGTCAACGTTCGATAACTTTTCACGCGTCGATAAATTTTCAGTGTAAAAGATTTGCTCCTGACGTCGCGACGGTTTGTTAATTGATTATTGCAAAAATGTTGCAATTCGGTTATATATGTATATAACATATACATATGTTTAAGTGTTAACTTTATCCGTTGTTGAATTTATATTGAATTATTGCTCTCAGTTAAGTTGTTTCAAGAGCAACAGTTTGCGGCCAAGTCGATGTTGTTTTTGCTGTTTGTCAGTGCGTTTGTTTATCAATTGTTCAGTGCGAAATTGTTGCATTTGATTTGTTAATCAATAATTTAACTTTTTCTTTTATTTAATGGAAGCAAAGAAACCATTTGCCGATTTTACCGTTATCTGAGTAGAAATTTTTTTTTTTATTGCGGGCGACGTCGATGTCGATAGTTTTGTGATCGAGCTAGAGATGGGCCCGTGCTCAGCTTACCGCTACGGAAAAAAATACACGAAAATTTATTTTTGCTAAAAATTGTGTCAAATAAAGCCGAATATATATCGAAAAGCTAATTAATAAGTGTTAATTCACAATAAAAAAATCAAAAAGTGCTGTAAGTGAGTGTTTTGTGTAAAAATCTCCTGCATTCTGGGTGGCTACTTTAAAAGTAAGCACGAAATTGCAAAAATCAAATTAAATGCTGCTGGATCGCTGTTTCGCGATTAATTTCAATCTTATATATAGGTAAGTCGCTTTGACAACATTTTCCTCTATTTTCTAACTTAAAATAAGAATGTGGCATATGTCAAAATGAACCCTATTTCACCAACTTTTTCAACATCTGCACAAAAAGTCAGTAAACAAATAAGAGTGATGAGCATGATTCCTAAGAATGTGATTTATACAGTCTTAGCTCTTAATTTTAAAGCTGGAAAAGATCTCATATTTATATGTACATGGGTCATTCTTTTTGAAACCGAACTGTTTTTAAATTGACCATTTTGAATTTATATAAGAAAAAAATCCGAAATTAGATCTCGACACTCCCACCAAAACGTGATTTTCGGATTTGTAAAAAATACTATTCAGCAATATCAACACGAGACCTGTCCGATAAACCAATCCTGAGAAATCTAGTTTTTAAAAAACCCTTTTTTTCCATTTTTCGATTTTGACTGTTTTTGAAATTGTTTATCAAATTAACAAAAATTTTATTTGCAAAACCGAAAATCACGTTTTGGTGGGAGTGTCGAGATCTAATTTCTGACTTTTTTTTATTTAAATAAAAAATGTAAACCGTTCGGTATCAAACAAAATGTATGTAAGGCCAGAATGCCTTCTATTGCTAATATTTATACATATTCTGTTCAACTTTATTCACTGTCGACCGTTTTATGATGTTAAACAACTCCACAATGTCATTTTTTAAAGATTAACCCCACCATTTTCTTCATCACCACTGGAAAGGTTAAATAAGTAAGCACTCAGACAAACCAGCTTCTTCTCCTTTACTTTTCCCGCTGCATATTAGCTATCTAGCGCAATCGTTAACTTTTATACCCCGGACCATTGAAAACCCCAAACCATTAACTTCAATTTGTAGCCGCATAAAGGCAAAATGGATATTGTGAAATCCATATTTTCCAACACCAAAACCAGAAGAAAGGAGTTCATTGCCAAAGCATCCCCCAAAAGGTTTGCCTAATGAGCTGCACAAAATTAATTGTCACAATGAAGAAGCCCAAAACCACAGAAATGCTAAAAATTGTCTGACAACAGATTTGAGTGGAACAACTAGAGGGTATATAAACTTCGGTCGAAGTTCGGTTTATTTTCTTTTATCTTAATCCTATAAAACCTTTAGGCAATGTTTTTTGATGAGGTCTCATTGCAGTCTCACAAGGAAAATAGAATAGCATGTTCTTAAAAAGAGAAAACAAAATAATAAAACTTGAAATGAGAGTTCGATTAGAGATAGGATTAAAGAATGAAATTTATGATTCTTAATTTATTGAGTATATTTAGAATAGAACTTGTTAACTAAATAAAGCTAAAAAACAAAACAAATAAACTGAATGGTCAAATTTTGATCTTATATACACCCAGCGCCACAAAAAAAGCCGCAGTCTAAATATTCACATACTTGTATGTTTTCTTGCTTGGGGTTTCTATAAATGTTTTCCGAATTGCCCAATTATTTTTTTTACTGATTAATGGAATATTTTTAAATAAAAGTGCATAGCAATTTTTATTTTATGAATGTTAGTTTATTAAAAAAAGGTTTTTTTCCAGACCCATATTAATTTTAGTGACTTTTCATAATTATGACAACTTTAAGAAAAAAAATTATAATAATTATAATAGTGCATATACTCAACAAATAATGATTTTTTTCCAAAAGTATACTTAATTTGCTATAATCTAATATATATTTTGTATCAAATTAATGTTAATTTTTTTTTTTATTTAAATTAGTACTTTGTTGTACCCCTTTTTGCTTAAATTACACATTTTACCCTATTGGGCATCGAATTGTACAAAGCTCTATCACACTTCTCTATCTTCTCTCTATCACTTCTATCACATCCTTCAATTCTACCATGGTTTTAGGCTTCCTTTTTTTTATTTTCGCAGCCATAAGGGCCCAGACATTCTCTATTGGGTTGAGGTCAGGGCTGTTTCCGGACCAATTTAGGGACTTAATACCCAATTCTTCCTTCAAAATTGTTATCTTCGTTAAGGAGAAGGTCAAAATTAATTGATTAAGTTGTTTTAATAACAAAAGCTCACTGAATTACTTACAGATCGAGCCTGATGGCAAGGTGCAGAATCATCTTGAAAAATAGGATCTTCTTCTTTCTCACTTATTGCCTCAATGCTAGGCACAACTCCACTTAAAATTATATCTTTATATTCTTCCGCGTTCACCATACCCTGAATCATTAAAATTGATTCAGTTTTATATTTAGATATGCATCCCCGTATCATAATGTATGGTGAATGCTTAACGGTTCCCACAAAGCCATTTTCCAAATATCGTTCGCCCTTTCTACGGCGCACCTTGCAAGAGCCATCGGGTCCAATGAGATTGAATTTGGACTCATCCGAAAATAGGACTCGTGACCATTCGGAATCACTCCAATTTTTGTTTTCCTTGGCCCTAATTGTCCCTAAATTGGCCCGGAAACAGCCCTGACCTCAACCCAATAGAGAATGTCTGGGCCCTTATGGCTGCGAAAATAAAAAAAGGAAGCCTAAAACCATGGTAGAATTGAAGGATGTGATAAAAAAAAAGTATGGTTCGAGGATATCACTGAGGAATATTTAAGCGCTTTGTACAATTCGATGCCCAATAGGGTAAAATGTGTAATTAAAGCAAAAGGGGGTACCACAAAAAACTAATTTAAATTAAAAAAAAAACATTAACATTAATTTGATACAAAATATATATTAGATTATAGCAAATTAAGCTTACTTTTGGAAAAAAATCATTATTTGTTGAGTATATGGACTATTATAATTATTATAATTTTTTTTCTTAAAGCTGTCATAATTATAAAAGTCACTAAAATTAATATGGGTCTGAAAAAAACCTTTTTCTAATAAACTAACATTCATAAAATAAAAATTGCTATGCACTTTTATTTAAAAATATTCCATTAATCAGTAAAAAAAATAATTGGGCAATTCGGAAAACATTTATAGAAACCCCAAGCAAGAAAACATACAAGTATGTGAATATTTAGACTGCGGCTTTTTTTGTGGCGCTGGGTGTATAAAATGTAAAATTGGCTCAAACAGCACCTCCAAAGGAGGGCTAGGGCCAAGCTTCTCGCAACCTCTTGTCGTGTGTGCTTATAATTTTTCGCACTAGAGAAAGGGGGACCTACAGTTTAACGCCGAATCCGAACGGAAATAGTTATAGAATTTTTGCTTTTTCATTTCTAGTTACTTCACAGCTGGCGCCAGTAGCTGGTAAAGGTGACCGGGTGTGTAAAAGCCTTTTTCTAAAGTGCTGTTTCCACGGGTCTCGAAAAATTTCTCGTTGAAAAGTTGATATTCTGTAGATTCTTAGCAGAGTCTGCTAAGCCGCTGCGTTTCAAAGTAACCTTGCGCTGCTCTGGCGCTGTTAAATATGCCCGCGAACTTACAAACAACAACACCTGGCAGGATTATGAATATGAATGAATATGAACATAATTAATGTGCTATTTTAATATATTTTTACTATCAAATGAGATGAATAATAAATTAATTGTTCTTATCATTATGACTTTTGACAATCTGCAGTATTAAAGCAGTGAACGTTAGTAATTTCTTCTTCCGACATTTTCCTTAAAATTGTGTCTGGCACAATCAATGGCATTAAATGCAGTTCGATGTAGTCCCGAGCAGCGGCACTTAACGAACACCTCGCACTTGGCTGCCACGGCAAAGTTTTCGTTCATCTTGATTGGAAAGTTATTCGCGAATTTCTGGCGACTTGCCTCCGTAAAGTTGGTCAGGTCAGCATGATGATCTTCTGAATGTACTGCTGTAGCATGTGTGACTTGGCGGCAAATATAGCTCCGCTTAACTCGAAAATGGTATGGAGCAGCGGTCCCTGGGTGGTCATATAGCACTTGGCCACGAAGTCGGGGCCCTGTCAGGGAAACGTTACAAAATGGAAGTGATTTATAAAGTTGAAGTTTGGTTCGCCCATTTTTTATTTTGATATAAATGGCATTGATGTAGGGCACTTCCTCGTTGCCCGATCCGCTTTTGCTCGGGCTCTTTCAGGGGGTCAATTGTGGCTGCACTATCCGCTAGACTACCGCTTGATAGGAGGCCAACAGTTCCTATCCACTGAACTGGGAGCGTTCATTTGGTTTGTGGTCGTTTTACTGTCGCGATCATTGAGCACCGGCGGCTGTGATCGAACTTATAGGTGAGGCGAATCAAATTGACCTGATTGAGGGGACTGGAGGCGCTTAGAAGTGTTTCAATGCTGGCCAAATAGATTATAAACTCCTCGCTGGTGGCTTGTGGTGGCATGGGACGTCACATGATGTTGAGCACACCGCCATCAATACCCACACAGGTAAAGACCAGTCCGTGCTCCGGTCCGCCGGTGTTCTCTGGCGGGTTTGCGAGATTTTTTTATACGCCAAGTCATACACCTAGCTCTTCACATTCACTGCGTTTATTAAATTCAGCTTGTCCGCCCTAGAAAGTGACGTTAGGCGACAATTTGGCCTTCCAATTTGGCCGCACAAATTAGAATCAAAACCAATTTTTTCTCACGTCACTGCAAAAAAGAGTCGTTAACAGCACTTAAAGGCGATGTTATTTTTGAACATAACGTAGTGGCAAACGTAAGCGCATATTTCGCTATTGGTAGAAGCCGAATATGAAACGGCCACACGAATAAATTCCTTAATCAGTTTCTTGTCATATATCTCTTAATAGTAGGTTGTCAAACTTCTCTAAAGAGAATCTCTTATCAAATTGAACCTGTCAAATTACTTAAAAAAAGCCAACATTTTCCAAATATTTAGAGTTATTTGCTTTGCTATTACACTATTGTCAGAGAGTCTCTTTAGAGATGTATGACACAAGTGTAAAGGCAGATTTAGAATTTTTTTTTATGCAGAGTTTTTCGTTTCGCGGCCGTTTCCGTACCCATGGACACCGCCCTTAAAGAAAGAAAAAACTTTTTCTATTGGATGGTCCAAGGCGGGTTCGAGAACCCACAACCTCCCGCGCACCAGCAGCCACACATACTACTGGTGCGCCACACCCGTAGAAATAACGATTATCGACAATATCAACATAAGAAATAGCATATCGGAATATTGCATGAAGTCCAACTGCGATCGGCTTGTCAACTAAACAGATTTCACCAGTCCAAGTTTTTTACATTGCTGCATTAACATTTTGGTCCTTTCTTTCAAAAAACAATATTTACTTACAAAAGCGATGCATCTAACTTATTTACGTCACATTAACATTAAGATTCGACACTAATCTATTCGAAATATGGAATTAATTCCATGCTTTTTGTCTCCTCTATTTATTCTTACCAAAGTCAAAAACGACAGCAACTTTGGAATGCTTTGCAGTGATATTCACAGTAGATTCTCAGCTTTCCATATAACAATTGGAGTATGCAGTTGCATAAGGCAAATTTGGAGCCACTGCGTGCAAAAAGTGTTTCTTTAGTAAAGTTGGATAAAGTTCTGGTATAAGCATGTATATTGACTGTGTCATGACATAGTTTTTTAATCCTACAGAAGCATGCCCAATGAATTAAAAGTAGTTTCCCTCTCTCTGTCCTCTCGGAGTTGACATTTTTATCGCTGTCATACAGTTTGTGAGACCTGAAGCTTAATTATGTAAATGCGCGACGGCGCCTTCATGCCCGAAACGGACAACAAAGGACACAATGCGACAACCGCAAATTATTGTTGGCCATTTGGCGAATGAATGCGTGACAAAACACAGGCGCAAAGGACCATTTCGAGGTCAAGACAATAGAACAACGCTGCGGGAGTGGCAGCGAGGTCAAAGGTCAGCCGCGTTAATGTCGTGCTAATTGCAATGTCTAAACAGTCCACACGGGGAGTTGGCGCTAGGCCTAATTGAAGTCGACGAAGGAGGTAGCGAAAGTTGCGACCACCCAGGGTGAGAGGCAACAGACCGATGTTGCATCCTGGCCGGGAGGTCTTTGTCCTTGCTCCAACAAGGCAGACTCCTCTTGCTCATCTTCAACTCTGGTAATTTGATCTGGCTAACGCGTGGCCAGGCTCAAGGCAATGTCGGGCCAACGGCTGTGATCTTTTTGGGCCAACGTTTATGTCTGCAGATCGGACAGTTTAGGTCAACTTAGGCGGTCAGGTGTGATGTGTGCGTGTGTAATTGGATCACTCACCACACGACGAGCAGGTCCAAAAAAAAAAAAGCTGATACAAAGTTGATCAAAATTTGACCCTGGACCGTCTGCTGTTGAAAGGCCTCAGGCGACTGCTGCTTGATACACTTTCCTCAAGAAGGATATGTTTACACTCGAAAAAATGATCAAGTAAAATATGCAAGTACAAAACTCTTGTTAAACTTTTCCTTAAGGTCCAAATAGACTTGAAACAAAAATTGTAAAATTAAGTCCATTTACTTAATTAATGTTTTTTACAGTGTAAGTTTTCATACTCAGCTGCACTTTTTTAGTACTTAAGCTTGGACTTTCTTTCTTACTTTTTTATGTTTTGCACTCTCCTCTCATTTCTTTGGCTGGCCACCCAAAGTTGATTGAAACTTTTTGGCAATGATCGCCGAGCTGAGCAGCTGCTGCAGCTGAAAACAGCTGCCGCTTGGAGGCAAATTCAACTTCACCCACTGGCCAAGTCGTCGGAGCGTTAAAATGCACACGTTGACAGCTTTTTTTGTTTGGCAGTTTTTGCGGCAGTTGGCTGCCACGTTTCGCCGTGCAGTTTTGCATTCTGCATTCTGCATTTTGCAATTTCTGCAGTTGGCTTAATGTGCGATTTCTATCTGCAAATATAAATTGTAATTATTGCATTGTGTGTACGCTTATCAGCGGCAACCATCTCCGGAGGAAAAACATTAACGAAAAGTTGCAAATGAGTGTCGAAAAGTTGATGCAACGCCCCCTTCAAGTTCACCTGGCTGGTCGGTTGGGGTAGGGAAGGGAAGGGGTTGCCAGAACAGACAAAGCGAAACAAATTGCTGTTGCTTTTCGCGCTTTAACACTTTTTTGTTTCATAAAATTGATGACGAGGACAGTGAGTTATTGCCTTGGCTTGGTGGCGACAGCTGCCTGTGCAGTGGCCACCCAGCAACAAGAGAATTTCCGAAAAACGATTGAAGAAAATACATTTTAATTACCCGTTGCTGAGGCTCAGTCGTTGCACCTGGTTGGTGGTTGGTGGTTTTTGTATTGGTTTGTTTTCTTTTTTTTTTTTTTTGGTTTTTGGGGGAAAACAAAACGCTTTAATCAATAAATCGCCGCTCAGCAGAGAGCTGCTGCATCCAACAGTGCGTATGAAATTGAAAATCAAACCACACGACCACACCAGGCGCCCCCTCCTGGATGACGTTGATGAAGCTCTCTGGGTCTCCCCATCTTTCCCTCTCGCTCTCACTCTGTCATATTCAGCACTTTTTTTGTTGTTGTTTTGGAGTTATTATTAACAGCGGCTTTTGATTGATGCCCCCCACACACAACAATGCAACATACACGCCCTGAGACGCCACGCCGGCCGGCCTTCGATTTCACCTTCTTCGACTGCTTCTTCTTGTTCGGTCATGGCCCGATAATTGAAATATGTTTTTTCCATTCGTTTGTTGTCTGGGGAGCCATAGATCAAAGAGAGATCAGTTACTAGCCGTTGGATTGATGATTTGATTAATTCGACTAGCGTTGGTGGTGATGCTGATGATGATGATGAAGGGCTAAGAGTTTCTTAACCTAATTGAAATATAGACATGGACGGGAGAAAATGGTTATGTTGACCAATAAAAAACAGAACTGATGGCGACAAAAAGTTTACAACTTTTTTTTATAAACAGGTTCAAAATACGTGGAAAATAAAACATTAAACAATCATAAATATAAATACGTTTTCCCACAGTGCCACCCAGAAAAACAGCAAATTTATAAAAACACATTAAAAGCCACACACACCGAAGTGGAGTTACCCTTGAAGAGCAACTTGTCGCATCAATGTGTGAGGACTAACGATTTAAAGCAGTACAAGCTTTTTTTTAAAACAAATCTTTGTGAATCATCGAGCAGATAATAAGAACTTTAATAGGTTGTCGACATTGTCGGAAAAAACGACTGGCAATGAGCTCAAAAATTACAAAAATCGTAAGTCATACAAATGTTCTTGGATACCAAGTTTTAGCCAGCTCGAGGTCATGTTTTTTTAGAACATTACTTTAAACAGGAACACACCACATTACAAAGGAGGCTAATCGACTGTACAGCTGTTTCAAGAACCTCCCGGTTCTATTATCCTCATGTCAGCATTGCTTGGGAATTTCAAGGCAGCATACTAGCAAAAACGAACACCAAAAGACCGGCGAAAACTTACAAGTTTGGTTATAATCATAAGAAACAAAATATTTGCTTATTTCCGATATCAAATTATAGCTATCCAGGAGGCTACCAACCATCTAAGAGAACTCGAGGTCAAGGAAGGAAATGTATTAATCTTTTCAGACAGTCAAGCTGCATTAAAAGCAAACAATACTAAAACACTGTAAAGTAGTTTCTCAATGTGGGTGTAGGGCTCAGTCCGTCCAGGCCACTTTATAGAAATATTTGTTAAGTGCTGAGATCTCTGAGAATTGAGCTGTGGTTCCATAAATAGATAGGAATATGGACTACAATTGGTCTTCACCTACCTAAAGCTTAATAACCGGTACTTTGCACGATTTGTACATTCTAGACCGAGGATTTTGACTCTAGTGTACCTTGGCTCGGCTTTGGTATGTATGGAGAATGGAGTGTGTAGGGTATCTACCCTGTTCACACTCAAACCTAGAACGACTTCAGGAAACGTGGAGTGTGTAGGGTATCTACCCTGTTCACACTTAAACTTAAGTAACTTGGGAGAAGGGGAGCGTGTGGGGTATCTACCCTGTTCACAATAGAACCTCGAACGACTTGAAGAGAAAGTGGAGTGTGTAGGGCAGCGATGCCCAGCCGTCTGCTCTTTGAGTACGTTTTGTTATTGTAATTGCACGGAACATAGGAAATCAATGATCGTATAGATGCAGGGCGCGAGGCATACGAAACGACAAACATGCTAACGATTTCGTGTGTATGCGACGAAAAACCGGTTTTGTTCTCTTCTTTGATTGGTGTTTGCGAGCGCAAGCAAACTGACCAACAACAATTTCATTATTGGTATTGGTGCTTATCTTTGTGAGTATTGGTGAGTGCTCTGTCGTTTGCTGCTTTTGGGCATGCCTGGTGTAGGGCATCTACCCTGTTCACACTAAAACTCGTCAGGACTATTTGATGTTTTGGGGGAATTGGATGTCACTGTGGATTGGGTTCTGGGAGTAGTAGCTTGCTGGCACTGAGAATTATTTGTCGAAGAGGGAGTTATTTTGGCGTATGTTGGCCCACACACACGTCTGTCCGCTTCGAATCCTCAAACACGACTCCTCGTTCTGAATTTTGGCACACTTGACGCGTGCCAAAACTCCGCGATCATCGCGCGTCACGTCCCGTCTCTTTCACTCCCATATACTCCCTCGAAGCCGTCCATGTTAACCGTACTGTTGGTCGTGCGTGTCGTGACTTAGTGATGGCCCAACCCCCTTAAGTTCATTGGAACTAGCTGGTTCTTTTTAAACTAAATTAATAATATATTTGGACTTCATTGTCCTATTCTTAAACTAACTTATGCCTAAATATTGTGATTCCTCACATCACTTACTGAGTGCCGCAAATATCTGATTGAGATGGCTCAGCACTTAAAAATACGTCTCATGTGGATGTCTGGACACCGCAATATTGAAGGCAACGAGATAGCCGACACGCTCGCTAGACTGGGCACTATCGCCCAGCTCCTACTGGATAGGAGCACAATAGGGGTGCCTTTTGCGACATGTAAATTAAAAATAAAGGAGACTACCTACAAGATGGCCACAAACCGATGGAGATCAATCCACAGCTAATCTCTATTCTAACTTGGCCCACTCTTAACTTCAAAAGAACCTTAACGCTGTTACGTCTAGGCAGTCAGAAAGCCTCCCTACTCTTAGGAATTCTCACAGGACACTGTCTCATCGGCAGGCATGCCGCGAAACTTGGTATCAACCATAACGAATACTGTAAAAGCTGTTGTTCAGTTGATGAAGACGACTGTCCAGCGCTCAACAGGAGACGAATCGCCACCCTTGGTCAGCCTTTTCTACCGAACATTTCAGCCGTCTCTGAAATAGAGATTGCTTTGCTACTCAAGTTTGTGCTACTTTCTAAGTGGTTCAAAAGGGAAGACCCACCCTTTACAGTCTAAAAGTAAAAAATTTAGGGGTTATATGGTACCACAACGGGCCTTTTTTTTGGCCTAAGTGAAGAAGCTTCACCAGTTCTGCCATCGCTACCTAACCTAACCGAATCAGAGATCTATTTAAGTAAAATAGTCTTTGAATGCTTCTTTGAATGCTTAGATTTATTGGAGGTCCACTGAAGACATTTTTTAATGATATTGTCTGTTTTCTTGCTTGCTATGAAGCACTTTACTCAAAAGCAAGGCTGCAAACCGGTCCTGAACCGAACCCCAAAAAACCGGCTTGGCTCGAGTTTTCCGGGTTCCTCGAACCGGAACATGAACCGAACCCTGCAAAAATGTGAGCCCCCAAAACCTGAACCCGAACCGATCCCCTGTATACAAAAAAATGGTTCGGTTCAAACAATCATTTAAGTCAATTTCTTAAGATCTTTTCTAGATTTTTCTCAATTTTATGACCGAACAACTATTTTATGGTATAGTTCAAAATCGCTTTAGTTGATAATTAAAAATGCTTTTTAAAAATCTAATCCATATTGAGATTTCGAAAACAAAGAAAAACATAAGTATACTCTCAAAAGGAGAAAGCAAAGCTAATTTGGAAAATCATTTTAACAAGAATCGCCCTGATGAGTCCTTTTTAAGCTTTTTTGAAGATTAAAGATATTAAATTCATATCCGATTTAAAGAAGACTCGGAAATGACTCATGGTTATGCTCAAAACGTGATTTATTGAAATACGACTAGAAAGAGACTCGCAAATGATTGGAAATATGACTCGAATTGAGTCAAAACTGATGAGAAAAACGGGCTATAAACGACACTTTAAGAAGATTCTCGGCTTGAGCACCATATTCTCCCGACAAAAGTATCATTTATGACTATTTTAATCAGATAGAGGACTCAACTGTGTTCAGAAATTTCATAAAATGCTGTCTGGGTATGTACGTAGAAGGTGAGGCTTCCGAAATTCAAAGACCATGCACTTTTGAAAGACTGTTTAGAACACCTATGAATGATAACAATAAGGAATGTGGTCCAGTCGACTTAACAACTCATATACATAGCTAAGTTATCTGGACGTGTTCTCCTGATCAAACATATTTCTAAATTTTGACCGAATGTTGAGGCAAAATCAGTCAACTATTTAACAATCTATGAACCCAGACTCGAACCAATACCTTGGGTTCGATTAGTACAGGAACCGGTCCTCGAACTAAACCTTAGACTTTACCACGGGTTCGAACCTCGTAAACGAACCTTCACCAAAATTATAGAGCTTAGCAGCCTTGAATCTGGTTTTACCCTAAATGGTCAGTGTTGTTCTAAGGCAATTGCTAGTAAAAAAATGCTAGTACAAACCGCGATCCAAAGCTTCGTGAGCAACCACTGTCGAGTACCATCTTTTAGGGACATTTATAACCGTGCGCTTTAAAAGATTTTCAACTTTAACTCCTTCTGGAGGTACCCTAACCAATTGTACGATTGAAGTAAATTTTTTGTATTGCGTTTCCAATGAAACTGTCCACATTTGCTGAATTTTCCAGATTTTTATTTCAAACCCTTAAAAATGTACTTCAAGTTGTTGTCGTTGTGTGTTGCAAGTACAAAAGTACCCATAAAACGCGAACCGAGGCTTTATTTGAAAAACTGGGTATAAGGTGATGCTTACAGAAGTCCCATTTTATCATAATTAAAGGGTCTCATGCTGGGTTTTTAAAAAAAGTTGGACTTTGTCGAACTGTGTTACTATAAAAGTCGTAAAAAAGTCGGTGTGTCCTGTCTTGGTTTGCAAACAGCTCGCAAATTTTTTTTCCCATTTTCTAAATTTTATGATTGTGTTATATGTTTTATGACGCATTTTTAAATTAATTTTTAATTTTTTTTTTGTTTAATGATAGCTAGGAGAATACTTGATACATAGAACTTAATCTATTTACAAATAGTTGTCAAGAATTACTTATACTATACGAGGCTTAGACAGCACGGCAAACGCCTGGGATAACAA
Source organism: Lordiphosa magnipectinata (assembly GCA_037044535.1). NCBI lineage: Eukaryota > Metazoa > Arthropoda > Insecta > Diptera > Drosophilidae > Lordiphosa > Lordiphosa magnipectinata. The sequence goes on from JBAMBO010002017.1 coordinate 188,755, forward strand.
CTTAACACTCAGCACAGGTCCTGGGAGCGATCTGTCATCTTGCTGGGGAAACCAGCAGCGTGCAAATATTAGTAGGGGATAGATTAGATGGGGACACTTATGCCTTCCATGGACCCAGAGGTCTGAGGGATGTCGTCGGCAAAAGGCGTCTTCTGAGCCTGTTTGTAGCCAATTCAGATGCAAGTCTATTGGAGTGGGCCACCAGTCGGCTATGATACTTACATACTAGTAATATTGAGTAATACTAGCATATTGATTTGTGCGCATAATGGCAAAACATCCAAATCGCGATATAAAGTTGTATGCCTCACATATATGGTATACCAGGGAGCATCAGCAATGCGCTGTAGTACTCGGCTTATAGAAGATTCTAGTTTCTTGAGTGTAGCGGAGCATGCCGTAGCCCATAGCGGGATCCCCCAGGTCCAGGAAGGCATGATAATAGCCTTGTAAACAAGGATTTTGGATCGTAACGAAAGTCCGCTACGAGGCTTCAGAAGCCAATCAAACTCCTTCGCCTTAGCTGCTACTGTAGCAGCTGCTCGTACCACATGGGCTTTCCAGGTCAGGCGGCGGTCCAATGTCACACCAAGATATTTAACCGCAGATTTCAAATATGGGACTCTTGAACCTAGAAGTCGCACTCGAGCAACTTTCCCGCGTCTCATAGTGAAGGTGCAGTGTTCGCTTTCAAACGACCAAAGCCATCCAGGAACAGCTGGACCTTAGCAGATGCTCTTTTGCGGCTGTTGCTGGATGCAAGAAAAGCGGTATAGTCAGTGTACGTGGCGATAAAAGTGCGATGTGCAACTGGATACGGGTGAACACAGAGTGTAGTACCGTTCCGAGAACACTACCCTGAGGTACCCCCGCAAGAATGGGACGGATGCTTGATCGCTCGCCTCTCAGCTCAACCGTAAAACGGCGCCCTAAGAGAAAGGAGCGAATCAGCAGACGACAGAGCAACATTGTAGGTTCTCGAATGCCTTCAAAATGTGGTTTGAGAGTCAGTGGACCTGTTGCGGCGCACAGTGTCCTCTGCGAAAACCAAACTGATGGTCCGGTATAGCATCTTCGACCGCGCTAACTGCCAACATTCTTTCAAGAAATATTCTTTCAAATATTTTGGAAAAAGTTGGCAATAGACTAATTGACCGGTAGGAGTCGGGCTTTGAGAGATCCTTGGCCTTCTTCGGAATCATTATGATAACAGCAGACTTCCAAGTGGTCGGGAAGTATTGCAACCGTAACATCGCGTTGAATAGCATTAGCAGGAACAGAACTTCCACTTCAGGAAGTGCCTTGACAGTTTTGCCGTCAACATCGTCAAAGTCCGGGGCCTTAGTGGACTTCGCACTTCGTCCAGAGAGATGGGTCTGATGGAAGAGAGTGGGTCAGTTTTTGTTGAGAGACCATCTGGAGTGGTGGCGGAAACTAGTCTGAAGGTGATGAATCGATCCTCTATTATTAATAATAATAATAATTAATTATAATTAAAATTTAAGTCATGACGCATAACTTGGCAACCCTTAACCCGTTTGTTGGTACATAAATGGCGCCAGCATAGATAGATGGCGCCAGCTGAGGCTGAGTGACAAGTTAGTTTGGATTGATGCGGCAGCCTTCGGTTACTTTTGCGGAAAATTATTAAAACGCAACATTTTTAATTAAAAACATTTAAATATTAAATTCAATAATACAAAATTATCATTTTTATAAGTTTTCTTTTCTTTTTCATATTAAAAAATGAGATTGTTTCATCTGAAAGTCAAGTATAAACGAACTTAATCCCTGATTGTTGGATTCAGATTTAAATTGAGAATAGAATCTTGGGTTGAGATTATCTCGTATCTGTCAACTTCTGACACAGTTTCTCATGGTTTCGAGACATGGTTTTTCTGTGTTTAAGATATTTCGGGTAAAGCTTAATAGAAGTGGTCTGTTTAGGACCCAGTGAACATGCCCCTTTCTGGTGAGGGTATAATAAAAACGACAAGTAGTCGAGAAACTTTTGTAGTACATGGAAATGTCATTCGCATAACACAAGCAAAAAGACAACAACAATGAACGATGACTACAACTACAATAACAACAACAACGACGATGATGATGATGATGATGGGCGACAACAAACGAAACAACGCACAAAGTTTCAATTCTTCCACAGCTCCAACTCCTCCTCCTCCTCCTCCTCGTATATCGTGACACTTTCTGGTAAAGTTGGTGGCACCTTTGTAACGTAGTTGTTGCAAAGATAGCAGGCCAAACAAAATGTTTGATGTACTTGAAAGTTAATGTTTTGTGGTGTCAACTTTTGTTGGGTCTTTGGGTTTTGCAATGAGTTGAAACAACTTTTTTAATGGTGGGGTTTTCTCTAATTTGCCGGAGCGTTAAATGACCCTTTTGCAGAGATTTCCAGTTGGCTCGAAAACTGAACTTTAACCTGTTCACACGCTTCAAATTGGTCACTTACATAGTTTTGCTTTTAAGGAACTGTGTGTGGCTGTGAGTGTGTGTGTGCGGCAGGTATGACAAATTGTTATCAAAAAGAACCCAAAATGGTACCACAAATTGTTTTCCCACGCAAATTAACACACTTGACTTTGTTTTCATATTTGCACAAGATGACTTCATTTTCTTCGGGTATTTCTTTTAAAATATTTTTATTGATGTTGACTTTGGGCTACACCTCCCCCCTCCCGGAATGGGTGTCTGTGTGTGTGTGTCATACTGTGGTGGGTGCCGCGACACCACGACGTATTGGAGTTGTCATTGTTTTAAATTTATGTTTAGATATGTGGTAATATTTACAGTTACGATTGACAGTCAATTGCATTGTGGATGAGTGGAGGAAGCTTCAATATCTATTCCTCTTATTCATTTTGATACGAAACTAAACACATAGATAAAGCAACTGAGCTAAGCCAATTCAAATCGAAGGAGAGAAAAAAACCTTTGTCAGAACTGTACCCAATCAATACAGAATATAAAAAGCACAAAGGCAACTCGCGCTCTGCAATTGCCAGACACTTGAAGAAAATAAATTCAAACTTCTTGAGCAAGGAGTGTCAACTGAACTCGAGTTGGCACACATGAGCTGCTCTAGTCCTGACCAACTCTGCTTGGATTTTATGCGCTAGAAACAATAAAATTGCTTTCTCTGCAATTTCTTCTACTTATTTGCCAGAACAACGACGACGACGACGACGATGAGAAAAAAGGACAAGTCCTTCTTAGATTGAGATATGGATAGGAGTGGATGACACTTGTGTCATACGCCCAGCCATAAGCGCAAGGATCAACTTTTCTCAATCTCTCTCTCTCTTTACTTTCTGTCTGTTTTCTTTGCTTTTCAGTGCAGTTTGGAATTGGATTTGAAGAACACGAATCTGTGGCAAATTAGCTTCATTAATGTATAGGGGATATCTGACTCTGAGACCCTCTGCTGTCACATATATTTTATACTTTTCTTTATGCACCGCTTTCATTTTTGTGTGCAATTTTTCTCAGCTTCTGCTGCTGCTGCTCGCATTTCGCTCAATCAGAGTTGAAATTTATTATGCTCCATAATCATTTGTCATCTTTCCATTTTCCATTTCCCATTTCCATTTGGCGCCCGCAGTGCAGCGCATTAAAATTTTTCGCAACATATTTCACGCATTCAGCACAAAAATGGCATCGGGAATGCCCAGAATGCGCTCCAATTGCCCTACAGGCATTCGCCTGTGGTACTTGTCATAAATTTCCCGGATATTTGTTAAGAATATAACAATTTCTCTTCTATTCTTTTGTAAGAGACCCATATTAGTTGACCATGGGCACTTGATACAATTTTATGGCATGGCAACTTTTATGGCAATAGACAATAGACCTCTGGCAATGATTTGAGAGGAAGAGGCCAAAAGTTGCTTAATGGTCAATAACTTTAGTGCTCAGTCAAAGCTTTAATTAAATGTATTATAGTTGCGATTTGTAAATTGTATAAATTTTCATTAATTTGAGTTGCACAACAAATTTGTAAACTAATTTTTAGAAGCCATAAATATATGCCATACAGCATATACATTTGTTCTTGATTAGGGCGTCGAGCTGAATCGATTGAGCTTTGTCTGTCAAATTCACAGTTTATCTTCTTTTTCAAATGTCAGAACCGCCCGGATCAGATCACTCGCAAAGGACCATCGAACATGTCTTAGAACCTATGGTTCGATTCTTGGCCCGGTATTCCTTGCACCGGTTACTTGGTTCACAATTTTTGGTTAGTTTAAGATTATAGGGGGTGACACAGAAATCCTTAGATATTTTCGTATAAACGCTTGTATTTCAAATGTAAACTGCTTGAATTTATATATGAAGTGGCAGAAAAAAGTATAAAGTAAGGTATATAGTCGAAAGTATAGCGAATTGAAAGCGACTGTTCAAAGCCAATTAGATTTGAGCAGCTGGTTTCAAATCGCTCAAATTCAACATCTGATCTAGCAACCGAAGATATACTTTTCACTTTACTTATAAAGTTATACAATTTAAATTGGAAATGCAAACGTTTATACCAAAATCTCTAGTGATTTCTGTGGCATCCCGGACTATGAAATTTGTAAATGTAGCAAATATCCTTGGATATGTATGCCAAGTAATGGTCGAATGATTGCCTTTCATAAATTTTGATCAGAATTAATTTGTTATCAGGAAAGGTTGGTGGTGATTCTAGATGATTTTCGTATGCTGAACACGAATCTGTACTCAGAAATGGTCCATCACGTCGTTATTTTTAATGATTTGAGCTTTAATCTGCAAAAAGTTGATTTTTTTTACCTCTTTTTGGACGCGTTTTGTGGACAAACTATACTTTTGTTTTGTCTTTTTTGATGTAATCGTAAACTACTATTTCTTAACTTTAAGTAAATCCCAAAGAAGCGAAGAAAAAGATTTTGAATACAGATAATAAAATAGCAAAATTGTCTACTGCCCAAGGCTATGCCTTGCAAATACAGTACAGTATTTCAATGAAAATTTTCAACAACACCCATTGCATTCTTTGGCGCGGCAACAATATATTCGATTTTTTGTGTAATCGTATACAATAACTAAAATTGGTAAATCTTAATTGGAAAAAATCTTAAAAATTTTTAGGATAGTTTTTTCAAAGTAAGGGAGTAGTACTTTACTGTAATATCAAAGAGGGTCAAAACAAAAATATAGGTTCCCCACAAAAAGCGTTAGAAAGGGTCATAAAAGGCATTTTTTGCAACTTTAAGCTTAAATTTCTAAGAATCTTGACGTGATGGACCATTTCTGAATACAGATTCGTGTTCAGCATACGAAAATCATCTTGAATCACCACCAACCCTTCAATATACTGAAAAAAGCCTTGTGTTATGTCTTACATGCAGCACTATTTAACCAACTCAGAAAAGAAAAGAACTAGTCCACACTTAGAACTTGATCAGATTGCTTTAGCCAAGCGAGTAGTTCAAAAATGTGTCGTCACTGTAAATAAACCTTCGAAATATTTCACTGTTACCAAAAGAGACTGTTCTTCACAAACAGTCTTTTCGACGGTAAGTGGAAGATAAACACTTGGTCCTTTTTATACTCTGTACCGAAGGTACACAGAGTATATTAAGTTTGTGCAAAAGTATGTAACAGGGAGAAGGAATCGTTTCCTACCCTATAAAGTATATATATTCTTGATCAGCATCAACAGCCGATTCGATATAGCCATGTCCGTCTGTCCGTCTGTCTGTCTGTCCGTCCGTCCGTATGAACGAAGAGATCTCAGAGATGGTAAGAGATAGAGGTTTGACATGTATGGGACATATATTTCTTATACTTGCAGGCAGATCAAGTTTATTTTCAATTTTCGCCACGCCCCCTCGCGCCCCCAATTTGAAAAAAACGTCATATCTCCTACAGTTTTGATGATAGATGGTTTGTACTTTCTAGAGATATCTAGTACTCAAAATTATTTATCGATTTGCTGAAGGAATGATAAAGATCGGATGAACGATACTCAAGTTATGAGCAAAAAACGGTCAGTTAACACCCCCCACCCACCCCACCCATAACCTAAGCATTGCGTTCAGCAGAAGCAATCTTAGTGAGAGAGAGAGAGAGAGAGAGAGAGAGAGAGAGACTTAGAGAGCGCACTGCGTTGTGTGTTAACTGGCCGTTTGACTCGTGACCATTAAGGTTACGACATTAAGGGTGCAGAGTATGTTATAGTCGGGCTTGACCGACTTTCTTTCTTGTTCTCATGTTGCTGTTTTTGCAAATCTAGATGGATTAACAGCATTTGCTTTGCTCATGTTCAAGGCTAAACATCTAGGTGGATTTTGTAGCCATCAACTTCATCCTCATTGATTTCAAAACCATGTACATGCTAATGCCGAATGATGGTGTTTTATGTTTGCGTTCATATGGTCACACTGAAAAATATTTGGAAATTAAAACCAACTGCTACTAAAAACAGTTAAGTCTGAATTGTTAATAAGTAAACCAAAAATTTAAAATATTGGATATACCTTTTGTATACAAGACACCTGCAGACTTTGCTGAAGAGACACAGGCAACTAATTTGACATAATTTTGATTAAAATAGTCATGATTGAAGATTTTACAGGACTTAAAACTAAAACTATGGTTTCATACGCAAATAAATTGATCAAATATGGCAGGAAAGCTCCCCAATTAGGCCTATATAGCTAAATTTTCATCAAAATTTGTCCAAATAAATTTGCCTGTGTGAACTTAGCTTTTGACCAGGGTTCCCCAAGCAGAGAGCGCGAAAATGTGACTGTGTCTCTCTCTAACACACAGTGGTGCATAACTTCGGCAAGTATTCGGTGTGAATTGGCGAGTATGTTCGTGCCCCAGGGGCTATCGCTGGGGAACTCTGCTTTAGACCTATTGCTTAATCTTCCATCCGAAAGAAGATGCTTGTCCTCCTCTATAAAATGTTTGCTTTATTTTTTAAAGCTGGCACCCAATAACATAAAAAAGTCGAGTGCAGAGGTACTGCCAACCTACTATTCGTGCCTTTCCAGTCCTGCCGGTATGACAGTGGCGCAAATGCCCAAATTGATAATCAACCTACATGAGACAACCGATTGCACAAAAACCACCTAGCTGCAAAATCTAGGTGAATTTTGATTTGAGCAAAAACAGTAACAAGAGAAAACGGCCCTTAGACGAGAGTCTGTAAGGATTGTATCCATATAGTACACAAGAAAATACAATGACTGCTTCGTAACGTACCGAACAAAATCATATAATAAAATCGGTCAAGCCCGACTATAACATACTCTGTTCTGTATCCCCAAACTTTGTATAAATCTGATCTAAGAAGTTAGAGGCCACACAAATGGAAAACATGCCATAAAGTGTGTGAGGTGCTACCCATCATAATTGTTTGTTTTTCTTATAGCTCGACTATCGTTCATCTTTACCATTCCCTTGACAAATCGATACATAATCTGGATTATTAAATATCTCCAGAAGGTACAAACCATCTATCTAGAATACTATGGGAAATATAACGTTTTTTCCAAATTGCGGTGGCGGGAGGGGTTGTGGTAAAAATTTAAAATAAACTTGATCTGCCTGAAAGTATTAGAAATATGTGTCCCATACATGTGAAACCTATATCGCTTACCATCTCTGAGATCTGTTTGATCAGACAGACAGACGGACATGGCTATATCAACTCGGCTGTTGATGCTGATCAAGAATAAGAATACTTTATAGGTTCGGAAATTATTCCTTCTCCCTGTTACATACTTTTGCACAAACTTAACATACTCTGTGTACCTTTGGTACAGAGTATAAAATGGTGATTTGGGAACCGTTTTTCAAAAGAAATAAGAAAGAGCCAATAAGTAAGCTCCTGCAGTCAAAGCCTTTTAGAGTGCGTAGTATAGTATTTGAGGCCAAACTTTACATAAAGTAAGAAATATCACCAGTGCATTTTGCTAAAGTACTTGATCTGTCAATGATCGGACTACTCCAAGGTCATTATATCCTAGCTAATTCTTTGGCAGGTAAGCAGGTTTTCTTTGGGATAAGAGTACCACATTTCGCATTCCACACTTCTGTCTCTTCCACGGTCATGGCTAGAGTGAACTTCTTGGGTGCCGCATATGCCGCATAATTTGATAATTGGATCCTGAAGACACAAATACAATTGAGGCAACACAAAGCTTTCATCAATTTATTTTCTTGTCTATTCCCAAAATTCTATAATTCATACAAAAGCCCCTCCCTTTATCGTCAACTCGCTGGCTTAATAAATTTTCCAAAAATCCAACAATGAAAACAAATTTTTCTTACATGCTTCTATTTTCCCCCCTAGCCTTCTTTATAGAAAATAAATGTCCATAATTCATGCATTCGCAAATAAAAAACAAGAAAGAAAGTCGGTCAAGCCCGACTATAACATACTCTGTACCCTTACACTCGCATTTGCTCAGGAGTTAAACGGCCAGTTAACACCCCGCGCACAACGCGGTGCGCTCTCTAAGTTTCTCTCTCTCTTTCTCTCTCGCACTAAGATTGCCTGTGTTGAACGGTTAGGGTATGTTGCTGTGGCTGTTGGTGGGGTGGGTGGGTGGTGTTAACTGGCTGTTTTTTGCCCATAACTTGAGTATCGTTCATCCGATCTTTATCATTCCTTCAGCAAATCGATAAATAATTTTGTTTGCAAGGTATCTCTAGAAGGAACGAACGATCTATCTCCAAAACTGTAGGAGATATGAAGTTTTTTCCAAATTGCGGGGGCGTGAGGGGGCGTGGCAAAAATTGAAAATAAACTTGATCTGCCTGCAAGTATAAGAAATATATGTCCCATACATGTCAAACCTCTATCTCTTACCATCTCTGAGATCTCTTCGTTCATACGGACGGACGGACGGACAGACGGACGGACGGACAGACGGACATGGCTATATCGACTCGGCTGTTGATGCTGATCAAAAATATATATACTTTATAGGGTCGGAAACGATTCCTTCTCCCTGTTACATACTTTTGCACAAACTTAATATACTCTATGTACCTTCGGTACAGAGTATAACAAGTAAAAGAAAAACAAAAAACCAATGAAAACATTAACAACAACCATAAAATATGAGCGAGGGAATGTAAATCGCTTTCCATAATTCATTGAGTTGCGTCAAGATTGCGCTTCTTGCTTGCTGCTGGTACTACAGATTTCCAACGAAGGGTCGTAAAGCCAATGGCGACGACTTTGACGACGCGACGATAAGGTGCGTGCCCATGCCCATCCTTTTCGTGGGTCGTAAAACTAATGAAATTTCAATTCGAGTGACGCGACTGCCCCTGACGCCTACGAAGCGCAACTTGAAAATTCCACGAAATATTCGCGACGAAAATTCATAAATTTCCCAAAACGTTTTCATTCGTTCAGCAGGACAATGGTTTCGGCAACGGAAGCAGGTCCGCTTCCAGGATGAACTCACAACGACAGGTGAATTTATGATGAAGTGCAGACGTCAGCACATGGGGTCGTCCGAGTGTGGTGTCTACGCAGCTCGCGTGTAAATTATGAAAACAAGTGATAAAAACGAAAGTAATTCAAAAATCTTTGTGTGTCGTCTTCCTAAATTGTTACAACTCACGCCCACGCCAATGGGACACACACAAACAAGCACACACACACACACAGACACACACGCACTCAGATTTATATCGTTAAATTTATGATCCTGTTAGCGCCACTGCACTTGGCTTATCTCGTTTGTAGCATCATCATCATGATAGCCAAAGGGGAACTGGTAGTTTATGGCCCAGTAGAAAGAATGAGTAAATGTTTATCTCTTCATTGTCTTACCTGATTTTCACTTTTGTTGGTCATTTGTTTTGATTTAGTGATTGTGCCAGGGCAGGCCTGGTCGTTAGATGTTGTATACGAGCTTTAGCTTGATTCGGTGTGATTTGTGGTGTTAAGTGGATTATAGCAAAATATTGAAAAGCTTTTCGTGCAATTTTCTTGTGAAGACGGAGCTAATCAGGAGCGTGTCCTGGACATTACTACACAGAAAAATCGTAAGTTCAAGTTGGCCCTATCCGACTTTGATATAGCCATTACTCAGTAGAAGAAATGTTTGTGTTCCTGAGAGGGAACGCCGAAATACTGCTTAACTCGGCTATTTATTATCCCATCTTTATGAAAATACTTTATCCTTAAGTTTGGCCTAACATTTGGTAACCAAGAGTAATGTATAATACGGACACTTATATGTTTTGAGTGTAGGATCTTTCTTTGGATTTTTACTTCGCACCAGAATAAGGGAATCGAAATAACGAAAATCGAAAAGAAGGCAGCAAAGCTGCCAAAACGAGTAGGAGAACAGCTGAGATATACATGGTTGAACTGTAAGACGGTAGTAAGACGGCCTAACACAACCCCTGGGGAGAAATACAGATCCAACGGAACAGCCTACCATCAAAATAAACACGAAATCTTGCAGGTGCATTCGTGACATGGTGAGAGCGTGAGTTAAGGTCAGCCGTGCCCAACTTCGATAAAGAAGTTACTCAGGGGAAGAAATGAAACTTTTCCCTATGTAAATTAACAGAGCATTAACATTAATGTTAACATATTAATACTATGTTAGCAGGAAGCACATGCTGATCCCAAATATATGACAATAGTTGGGTTCCTTAAGGAAAAGCCTCAAAGTGAGCAACATGATCTAGCTACTATTTTATGGGGACGGAGATGATTCCTTCTGCCTGCTACATATAGGTACATTTGTAAGACTTTAGTATACCCTTCTTACATATATTTTTATAAAAATGCCGGGCAATTTTAAAGCACAAATAGTATGATTTAGTCCCGACCGTACTTATCGTATATTTTTACATTATAAGGACCATAACATCTTAAATAAATCCTTCTAAGAGGACTTGATTCCACGACCTCTACATTCTAACCGAAAGTTTTGTCCAATCGATCACGGCCTTTGTTCTCCCTGAGCGGCTGCTAACATTCTTTACCAATTTTGATCGCTATCTCTTGATAGTTGTGTCACCTAAGACGCCGATGTCCGTGTGTTAAGTCTTCGAGGTCCTTCTCAGTTTAAGTCCCAGTTAAGTAAGTAAAAATGAAAAAAATACAGAAAAGCTGACTTTGGCTTGGCCAAAGTTTATATACCCTTGCAGCTCGTATAATTTATATAAATGAAGGTTTTAAATGATTTTCATTCAACAATTTAATTCTCGCATTAAACAATGTTAGCCTAGTGATTCCCAAACTGAGCAACTTTGGCCATGTGGCGGTTCCAGTAAATCCCACTCCAGTATCAGCTCATCCCGCTCCAATCACAGTTCATCCAGCTCCAATCACAGTTCCCCAGCGGACCAACAAACGAGCATTTTGCGAGACTATCGCAAAATGCTCACAAACGAGCTCGCATGTAAGCAAAGCACGGGAGGAAAATTGATTTATCGCAAAGCACTCGCATTCGGGCTTTCCTGAGAGGGGTTTGCTCGTACTCAGACGGCAGCAGAGTAACATCTGGCTCGTGTCTTCCTTTTGCAAAAAAATACCCGAATGCAAGAAAGAGATTAGACCAAATACATTTCACGAGTGATGTGTTGATTTTGTCTTATGGAGTGAAGCCGAAGTGAACTAATTTTTGATTTCTTTTTTACTTTGGACTGCCAAAGGTTGCAGACGCGTGCGCGAGAGTCTATCGCTTAAGTGAACAAAAAATTGGGCTAGGTGGAGTAAGTGTTACTATTAATAATTATAATTGATTGTTCACAAACTAAAATTTATATTTATATTGTCTGCAGATGCATTCAAGTAAAAGTGGCAAAAATTTGTTGAATATGCGCAGAAGAAAGTGGCGAGACTGCAGAAATCTGACTCAAAAAAGAAATAGAAATGAAAGTTTTGGATATATTTAGTTAGTTATAGTTATTTTATGGCCAAAAAAGTTTCTTTTATCTATAATATTTAAAATGTCAAAGTACTTATACAAACTGCCAAAGAAGAGCATTAAAATTGAAGTTTTAATATGGGACAATATGGGAATGAGACAAGGAAAGTCCCGCAAACGCTATTTCTTGCGAGTCTTTGGCGATAGCTTTTGCCATACTTTTTTGATATTGCTACGGGCTCAAAACTAATATACTTTTGGAGCATATTTAAAATCAAAAACGTATCACAGTTAATATTTTATTTTACTTTCTAGAAATATTTCGAAAGTATCGCAAAACTCTTGCTAATCATATTTCTTGCGACTATCGCAAACGAAACTTTCACTGCCACAAACTGAACGGTATATGAATCATATTTCTATCTTTTCCCGATCCGATTGCGAGAGTTTTGTCGGGTTAAGTATCGCACTTCACTCATTTGCGATATCGTTTGCGGTCGTTTGGTCCGCTGGGTCCAGTTATAGATCTAGTTCGATAGTCGTTAAGAACCAGCGCAATTATCATCTTTAACTCAAACACACACATTGAACTATTTGCATTCTGTTATAGTTTTTCTTACAGGCAACAGCCGCTGCAATAAAGCAACTAAATCTAAACTATGTTTTGTATTAAATAAACAAAGTGGCCTAATTCGCCACAGCCATTTGGCTGGCCAGTTTATTATACGGCAGATATACGATATATTCATCCGATTTGGATCAAAATCGTCGAAATTGTGTTGAAACAGATGATATTCATAACTGGAAAGTATAAAGACTCTAACATTGACATTCTAAAACAAGACACGCACAAAGGAGGCTGTTTGATTGTATAGCTATTTCATAAACTTCCAACAGTTCAATCATCAGCGATATTTTGCCCAACTTCAATGAGTTGGCAGAAGCTACCTCATGACAGAACTGCTAAGACCGCTTGAGAATCCCAAGTCAGACTTGTAGCAAAAATTCTGACAAACAGTAGCAAACGCCAAGTCACAGAAGCGTTGTATATGTGTATGTGCATGCCCTACTACTTTTTCGACCGATCGTTCCTATGGCAGCTATATGCTATGCTCATCCGATTAGGATCAAACTTACCACAACTATGTGGAAGCATATAATATTGATAAATATCAAGTTTTGAAGCGATACATAAGAGTTTTTCTTACTAAGACTTTTTTTCAGATATATCTATTGTATGGCAGCTATACTATATAGTTGTCCAATTTGATTAAAACTTGGTGAAATTATAAAAAAGCTCAGAAAACTTATAAATAAAAGTTTTGGGGACGTTTGCATTGAAAACCAAAAAGTTTTTCCCACCAAAACTACTTTTTCGACCGTTCGTTCCTATGGCAGCTATATGCTATACTCATCCGATTAGGATCAAACTTACCATAATTATGTGGAACCATTTAATATTGATGAATATCAAGTTTTGAAGCTATAGCATTGAAAAAAAAAAGTTTTTCTTACTAAAACTTTTTGTCAGATATATCTTTTGTATGGCAGCTATACTATATAATTGTCCAATTTGATTAAAACTTGGTGAAATTATAAAAAATCATAGAAAACTTATAAAAACAAGTGTTGGGGACGTTTGCATTGAAAACAAAAAAGTTTTTCACACTAAAACTACTTTTCCGACTGTTCGTTCCTATGGCAGCTATATGCTATACTTATCAGAATTATTGATAAATAGCATTTGGAAGCAATAGCATTGAAACCAAAAAAGTTTTTCTTACTAAGACTTTTTTCAGACATATCTTTTGTATAGCAGATATACCATATATTTGTCCGATTTTAATAAAACTTGGTGAAATTATAAAAAAGCATAGAAAACATAAAAACAAGTTTTGGAGACATTTCCGATCCGGCCGTTTCCGACAAATGTACAAATGTAGTTCTCCACCAGCATTTTGCCCGCCTCCTGACCAATGAGGGGCTTAAATTGTCGTGCAAATGTCACATAGCGTAGCACCTCCTCTCGCGTATAGGCCCGCTCCACCGACTCTTCAATGTTGGAATGAAGATCCACAATTTTCCTGGCTATGGCATAGTCCACCACCTCATTGCACTCGTCCACCAGAATGAAGAACAAATCGAAACGTGACATGATGGGTGCCGAGAGCTGGATGTTCTGCTGCAAACTTTTTTAGCGATCGTAGCGTCCATTGATGAAATTGGCGGCAGCCAAAATGGAAGTGCGAGCATTGAGTGTGGCTCTGACACCGGCTCGAGCTATGGAAATGGTCTGCTGTTCCATGGCCTCGTGTATGGCCACCTGATTGCGCAGATCCATTTTGTCGAACTCATCGATGCAGCAGATGCCATTGTCGGTCAACATCAAGGCGCCCGCCTCGATGACAAAGTCAAAGCTCTCCTCGTCACGCACCACCGCAGCGGTGAGACCGGCCGCCGAGGAGGCGTTGCCCGAGGTGTAAATGGTTCGAGGAGAGAAGTCCCGAGACTTGCTTGAGGTTTCTCGATCGCCCACTATGCAGACATTGACATCGCCACGCAACGAGGTCTTCTCCATGGTAGTCTTGGCCACGCCACCAAATAGCTGCAGGAGTATACCCCGCTTGACCTCATCATTGCCATAGATGGAGGGGAACAGACTGCTGATCAAATTCTGATACAAATTCCGGTCCTTGGACAACTCATAAATCTTATGCCATTCGGCATCCGTCATTTGTTTCTTCATATCTTCGACGGTGACCTCCGACATGGGCAGATCGGTGGCACCAAAGCGGACAGTGGTGGCCTGCACGCTGCAGGCCAAAAAGGCCATGCGATAGTTCAGCTCTCGGACACCCAACGCCTTCAGACCCGTCACTACTTCGCTGCCCTCGCCAGGCTTATGCCTGCCGCCCACTTCTGCCTTGGTTCCCGGTGTACTTAGCACTGACACATCGGGCACCACTAAACAAATAAATGTAAAATGTTTCGTTACGATAGCTTTAAAACTAAGGAGGAGATGGCTATATAGACTCAGCTCGCCATGCGGATCAAGAATATATACAATTAATGTGGTCGGAGAAACTTCCTTCTATGCTTTCTTCAAACATTTGGACAGTTTTAACATACCCTCTGCTAGGGTATACAAATGTTTAATAATATTCCAAAATCTATCACAGTTTAGAAAAAAGTGGTCGGTCGTGTCTTCCCCCTCCCTTCTAACATTTTTTTTAAAGTCTTTTAAAGTTGAAGTTTCTCGTGTTTGGTTTGAGACATTCCGGGAGTACCCTTTTGGCTTGTGTTAATCCCGAATAGCTAGTTTTTTTGTGATTTTTATACTCTGTACCGAAGGTACATAGAGTATATTAAGTTTGTGCAAAAGTATGTAACAGTTAGAAGGAATCGTTTCCGACCCTATAAAGTATATATATTCTTGATCAGCATCAACAGCCGATTCGATATAGCCATGTCCGTCTGTCTTTCTGTCCGTCTGTCTGTCTGTCCGTCCGTATGAACGAAGAGATCTCAGAGATGGTAAGAGATAGAGGTTTGACATGTATGGGGCATATATTTCTTATACTTGCAGGCAGATCAAGTTTATTTTCAATTTTTGCCACGCCCCCTCCTGCCCACGCCATTTGGAAAAAACGTCATATCTTTTGAAGATAGATTGTTCGTACCTTCTAGAGATACCTTGTAAACAAAATTGTTTATCGATTTGCTGAAGGAATGATAAAGATCGGATGAACGATACTCAAGTTATGAGCAAAAAACGGCCGGTAAACACCCCCCACCCATCACCACAGCATTCTATTGAACGGCAATCTTAGTGAGAGAGAGAGAGAGAGAGAGTGAAACTTAGAGACGAGCGCGTATAACTCGTGAGCAAATGCAAGCTGCGACGTTAAGGGTACAGAGTATGTTACAGTCGGGCTTGACCGACTTTCTTTCTTGTTTTTCAGTGTAGAAATGACAAAATAAGTTCTGTCAAACATTTCCTCATTCATCTTTACTGCTGCTTAAATGCTAATACTTTTTGGATTCGATGTCCACAAGTCCCATATTGTCTAGTGGTTAGGATATCCGGCTCTCACCCGGAAGGCCCGGGTTCGATTCCCGGTATGGGAAACTTTTTATTTGTTATTTTTTTCCCCCATTAATTTATTTATGGCCGTAATTTTCTCCATGCTTTCAATTTAATCACAAAATCCTACAGTGTAATTTTCAATTCCATTACCTAATTTCCTCAATAGGCTCAACGTCTCTATTCTTTTAATCCAAATAACTTTTAGCATAATTTTCTAATTCAATTGAGGGTCCAATGGCCAAAACAAACTCAAACTTCTTCACATTAACATGAGTTTACGGGGGCAGGGACTCTGTTTGACTGACCTGACCCGCCTAAGTTACGAGACAGCTACAAAATGTTTGGAGTTCAAGCGCAAAACCGAAACGAAACGGACAGATTTTACGAGCCTGCCAACTGAAGGCAAACTACAAATGTTTACACAACTCTTGGGCCTGCACCTATGTATAGGAATGTATGTGAGCGTAAGGATACCCCAAAAGGGATGGGGGAGGGGGGGGGATGGAAACAAGAAGTTCAAGTTGTAACAAAAATTGAAAAACTTTTGCCGTCGTCCTGTTTCTTTATGATGATGACGGAGGATAGTACGATGAAACTGCCTATTTCAGTTACGCCTCCACCTACCCACCACCACACACGTTGGCGAAAAGTAGAGCAGATAAATATTAAAATTCGTCTAAAGGATTTTCTTTTCGGTTTTTATCTTCAAGTGGATAAGGAACTATCGAGCTACTTAATACTGAAATACAAATGCATCTCTTGTCTCTGGAGGATTTGCATTTCCTCGTCTAATTGTGTGGAAAATTGTAGGAAAATAATTCGATGAAACGAGAGAATGTGCCAGATGCAAATGCAAAATGCAAACTAAGTACTTGAATAAATATTTAAGGGATTTGGTTGGGGTTTATCTGACTTTTGCGGTTGGCTCCGTTTAATCAGGCGCCTCAACAAAAGTCTCGCATTACACGCGGTTGCGCTTTCGCTGCGGTTTGGCAATTTTGTTAAAGATGCGAAAGCGCCGATACGTACAAGGAATGGAAATGTGTGCGTCCAGGTGCGAACAAAGCGATGCTAACCGCACATTTCCCAGCCAGGTACCAAAGCAAGAGAAAGATGAGAACGTGGAATTTCCATGTTAGGCAAAGGCACAGTGGTGCAACAGTCAAGGGAAATCGGTGTGAATTAATCGATTCTAAACACGAAGGGTACCTCTTTAACAGCATAAGTTAAGTTACAATTAGGAACTTATAGGTTTGGGTTGGGAAAATAACAAGGCTTCTTTTATAAAAGCAGAATCAGACCATAAAGCCTCGGCTATTTTCCATTAATTCTCTGACCAGCCCTAAGCCACCGCTTCTATACCAACGTACCAAAAAAGCACGTTCCATTTACTCTTCCTCCCTATCTCTCTCTCTCGCTTATCTCCACATTTTGTTCAAACCGCAGCAAAACAAACGCTAAACCGTGTACTAACCCCAACCGAATCTGTTTGCCCCCAACCACACCCCTTCTCATACCAACAAGGCCTAATTGCAATTGTACAGCACGCCCACAAAATGTGCAAACACTTTTCAAATAAACGTATACGCTGGTCACTCTTCGGGTTGGGTTGGGTTGTGCTGGGTGCATAGTACCCTTAATTACAAGTTTAAAGGCAAACACGTGGAATTAAATATAAATATGGTTACGCCAAGTCCTTGTCCAAGCTTCCAGTGCACTTGATCACTGCATGGCGTGTCGAAGCTCATTTCCGTTGGCTAATTTTTCAATTCGCCGCCGTGTAGCGGTTGTCGAGGCATTTTCCTAATAGAACCAAGTGCAGTTTAATTGAGCGAAATACATAAACAAATTAAACGAGTCATTTCTATTTCAGAAAATTGCCAATGGCTTTCAGTGTCGCGTGTACCACACACACAAAATGGCTTCAATTACCATTGACACATGTGTTATGGTGGGGTAGGGGGGGGGTCTAGGAATGACAACAAATGTCGTTTCTGAATTTTTATACCGAACAAAAAGGGATGGACTGGTTTTTTAAAGCAGCCACCACATTTTTTCGGTCAAATCTTGGTTCATTATTTATTGGAGCGCTACAAAAATTTCAGAACTATGCTTTGAATTTTACAAACACTTGGTCCAACTGTGGAATTTCATTTTTACCAAAAGTGCTTAATTTATGTAATAAATGATCCATCCATAATTTGTCAATATTTTCCAATTCAGTATCAGTAAAAGAGTGCCGCAAGTCACTTCAACAGATGACACAGCAGTCTGATATACACCTGACTTGGCTCATTGGGTTTCAGAACAACGAGGGCAATTGTAAGGCAGACGAACTCTCGAGTCAGGGTACTACCACATAGTTCCTTCCCGAGACATATATGTAGTATACGAGCAAAAAACCACTCATATTTTGAAATCAGTCACTTCCTGTAGAATTCCACGACTAAGGGTGCACGCACACATGCGGCTGAACGATGATGTGACGGCTGACCATGATATTTAAGTACGTCAGCATGCCGAAATAAACCAACATGATTGATGTGCATGTATGCGCGCGCCCTTAGCCTGCCGATACGCTGCTAAATAAGACTTAGGCACAGAAAAAAAGGCGAGCTATAATCAAGTCCAAAAAATTGATTTGTTCTCGACGATCTCAAGATGCATTAAAGGATTGGAACAATCCTAAGAGGCTTCGATCAATTCGAAAATACCCATTTCAAGTACGGTTCCTACTTGAAAATCAAATGGTCCTAACTCAAGACTGAAGTAGGTACGGAATTCCACTGTCTAAGCGAAAGAGCGAAAAGAAACCGAAAGCAAGTTCGAAACTGAGAGAGTAAAGTTCTCTCAGGCTAAATGTGTACACTAGATTGGACCTCCTGAATATGATATTTTTAAGGTCATGGTCTCACCCCACCTTCTGATGCTTTTTGTTGTATAGTATGCGTAAGAAACACAGTGTTACCTATTATCACATAACTGTTTCATTTATAAAAAGTCGGCGTCGATTTAAATTAAAAATTATTTCAAAATCCAAAACCAAAAAGAGAGCACTGTTCATTTACTGGATTTTTTTTTTTATACTCTGTACCGAAGGTACATAGAGTATATTAAGTTTGTGCAAAAGTATGTAACAGGGAGAACGAATCGTTTCCGACCCTATAAAGTATATATATTCTTGATCAGCATCAACAGCCGAGTCGATATAGCCATGTCCGTCTGTTCGTCTGTCTGTCTGTCTGTCTGTCTGTCTGTCCGTCCGTCCGTCCGTATGAACGAAGAGATCTCAGAGATGGTAAGAGATAGAGGTTTGACATGTTTGGGACATATATTTCTTATACTTGCAGGCAGATCAAGTTTATTTTCAATTTTTGCCACGCCACCTCGCGCCCCCGTAATTTAGAAAAAACGTCATATCTCCTACAGTTTTGATGATAGATGGTTCGTAGAGATATCTAGTACTCAAAATTATTTATCGATTTGCTGAAGGAATGATAAAGATTGGATAAACGATACTCATGTTATGAGCAAAAAACGGCCAGTAAACACCCACCACCCCCCACCCATCACCACAGCATTCTATTGAACGGCAATCTTAGTGAGAGAGAGAGAAAGAGAGAGAGAGAGTGAAACATTGAGATGATCGAGTATAACTCGTGAGCAAATGCGAGCTGCGACGTTAAGGGTACAGAGTATGTTATAGTCGGGCTTGACCGACTTTCTTTCTTGTTTTATGATTGCGATATCAACTAGCCAATCCTTTATTTATCGCTTATTATTGATCATCATTAACAGCCGAGCCTTAAGGAACGCTTGTTATCAAAAATTGGGCTCAATAAGCTGACCAAAAGAACAGCAGTCTCTTCTGCCATAAATCCACAAATGTAGTTGCCTATTTGAATTTCAAAAGATGACAGCAATTTAAATGAACTAATAACTTGGTTGTAAAAATTTGCATATGGTGAACGTGTCGTATGATTAATTTTAAAAAAAAAAAACTTTAAAATTAAAATAAAATTTTTGGATTTTCACAATTATTAATTATACAACAAATATTAGCTTTGGAAATGCCGAAACCTCCTTTTTCCTATTTTGCCGTTTTGAGCTCCGATCTAGTGTACACACTGTTTAGCAGTTATTGGAGGTGTGGATTTTGGCACTAACCCACAGTGTTTCGTCTAGTACAAGCTAGCTGGACAAAATTAATTCTCACAATTGGCAAAAACAACAATTCAAAATAGTAAACAAATATGTGGAAATAGCAAAACAAAAAAAATTTCATGGAAAAGAACCGTTAGTTTCTACAACTAGCCTTCCAAAGTGGAAACTTGTTATGTTGCTGCTGAATGCATTTAACATTGAAAATTTGCACGTGTTAAAAAAGCATTATATTCGGACTAAACACAACTAGATTTATTTCAAGTGAATATGGGTGATTCAGTTAAAGGTCAGTGCTTCTCATGGAGATAAAATTTGGGATTAAATATGTGAGGTTTTTTTTTTGTGCCGATTTAAAGTTGTGTTTAATTTTTGATGCAAATTGTTCGTGTTTTCAATCTTTGATAGAGTATAACTATTTATGCACTCATATGCACCGGCTAAATTTATGGTATATGTTGGTGCTGTTTGTTGGCATTGTGTGCTACAAATTTGGTGGTGTTCAAAAGTGTTCAACTACTTTTTTTTTATATTTTTACTTTTATCATACTTTCTTTATACTTCTTGTTTCTGACAAACTGTATTTCTTATTTATAAACATTTTTTTTTTCTTTTTTCCATTTTTAAGCTGTCACGCTTATAAATCGTCTATAAATAATATAAAAATTTTTCTCATTACAAAAAATAACATTTTCCCAACATCTTTTTACCTGTAGTGGTCCAGTGGCCATCTACTTAAATATGCCTATTTTTGCATGAAACTACCAAAACTTTCAGAAGCCAAGTGGGGATAAAGTGTGTGTTTTTCGGGGGGAGGCTCCATACAAAAGTTGATCAGGACACTACAAAGATTCGATTGGCATTATAAAATAATTTTGTGCAGCTAGCTTGTTCTACATGAAACACGTTTCTTAACTTTTTTAATGACCCAATTGTTTAGTACTGGTGAAAACTGTGTATACAATAATTTTGCAGAATGGACAATGAAATAAAAGTTTCAATGCATGTATGTTTTAACGACCTTTATGATAATTAAACCTTCAAATTTTTTGCCGGCTCTAGGTCTCGTTATGTTGGTACATAACTTTAAAACAGGGACACACCACACCACAAAGGAGGTTAGTTGACCGAACAGCTGTTTCAATGGTATCTCTACCATATCATCAGCGGTTTCAATCTTAGTTTTTAATATTTTGGCTTATATTTTTTGAGAAAAAGTGTAATTTGTACAAAAAATGTCAAAAAGTCGTAAATTTTCCTATTTTGGGGGTCGATCACTTTTTTATGTTTCCCAAGGACTTAAAAATCTGCATATTTTATTATTTGGCGTTAAATTCTCTTTTCAGAATGTATTCATTTGAGTTTGTGGCTTTAGTACTTTAGAAGTTATACGTTGAATAATGGAAAGACTTTCTAGTCACCCTAAATTAACCCATAACGACTTAACGGGACATTTCCGACCCTGACCCTAGAACAATTTTTTTTTAGTCTAAAGCCAATTAATGCAAAAAGCCAAAAAAATAATTTTGTCCAGCTAGCTTGTAATTCCAGCATGAGAAAGTAGCTGCTGAATTGCACTTGATGGGTCAAGTCTATTGAAGAGTCTTCAATAGCGAACAGTTTCGAGGCTATGCCCATAGGCTAGGGGTAGCCCATACGGACTAGTTAAAGGTCTAGGCCTGGACTGGTGTTCAGAACCGCAGGGTCCATTGTAATGGTATTTCGTGTCCTGTTTTTAAATTTTTATGCAAACTAATGACGTCGAGCCGGATAGAACTTGCTGGCTTGAGAATCAAAAAGGTCGTTAAAAAATTAGTATGGAGTTCTTGCGAGATGCTTTTTTTTGGGATCAAAATGAGTTTTAACAACGAGCTAAAGTCAATCTCAGTCATTTTTGATGCAATCCTCATTCGAATTGAATGTAGTTCGAGTATCAAGCTCAATTTAATCTCGCACAGAAAAAAATAGATCAGATATCAGCCCTATCTTTAATAATATCAAAATATTATCATTTTTTCATATCAATGGGATACTATTTCCACCTAAACATATGGACGCGATAATATCATCTTGATATTTTTCAGATGAGGGCAGATTCGATACTCACAATACCCGTATGATACGAAATATCGTAATCTTTTTTTTTCTGTGTACGAATTTTCAAGTACGAATATCGAGCCTAAATCAATATCGGACCTTCTTGATTGGATTCGAAGCAAGCTCGAATACCAAGATAAAATCAATCCCGTGTGAGCTGCAGTGGGAATCAAGACAAGGATTCCGGGATTGAAAAATCCGTACTCAAATCAATCTTCGTATTTGGTTTGATAAAATCCGGGCTTGACCGACTTCTGACTTCGTTTGGTATTAATTTTATCCCGGATATCTCGGATATTATTTCCGTGTGCTAGGGCTTTTACTGGCTGGTGGGTTTCGTACAGCGACTTCTGCAGAATCTGCATTGGAAGAAGTGGAGTCTGTCTTACGCTTCTTCTGTTCGTGTCTCGCTCTGGCTCTGGCTGACATTTGCGACTCTGCAGCAAATGCCTCCTTAAAGTTTGTGTTTAGGAGAAATGGGCAGAAGTCAAGCTAGCTAGATTTACCTCGATGGGCCAACTTACTAGCCTCATTGTGCTGGAAGGATTAATTCATGTCTTACCTTTTCAAAAAAAAAAAAAAAACAGATCGTAAGTTAAAGTCGGCTTTAAACGTCTTCGATATACCCGTTACTCATGGAAACAAATGTTTAATAGCCTTTCTGTGTTCCTGAGGGGTGACAGCCAAACAGTATGCCACATTTTGTTAACTCGGCTATTTATCATCCAATCTTTATACAAATTTCAGGGATTATAGATATTGCCATTATGGGGGTGGGCGTGGCAAAAATTTGGTATAAACTTGATCTGCGTGCAGACAAAAGGAATGTACATTTCAAATTTGGTTACTCTAGCTAGTTCATACAGACAGACAGACATGACTATATCGACTCGGCTGTCGATGCTGATCAAGAATATATATACGATATGTATATATAACGAAATTAAAGAAGGCAAAAATAGTAATATTATCATTGTTTTATTGGCTTGAGGCGAGTTGCGTCCTCACAGAGTATGCAACAATTGCTTATCCCCTTATACTGGCGAAAAGGCTGGCAATCTTTCCCCAGTAAAGTGGCCACGGATGTTGCAACGCCTTAACAATTTACGCTCCCTCCTGTCACATCGTCGTATTCAAATTAACAGTCAAATGTATTGGAAGAAGGCTGTTCTCACTAGTCGCTTTCACAGCTGGATGATACGGCTTGTTAGAAAGAAAATAGTGAATGTTCTATATTGATTTCAAAGAGGAAGTTTAAAATTCATGGCACCAAACTTCTTATTCCTAGCCATTCTGCTTAAACATTGAGCAACGTTAAGACCACGAAACTTATTAATCCTTTTCCACTTTAAAACGCAGAATTTTCTTTTAAATTTTTATTTTCTCAGCTTAGGCACTTTTATGCCGTTCAAGATAAGTAACATGATGACAATAAACACCATCCGTTCTAAATGAATTCCCTTCAGGATCGTCCGATGAATCGCTGTGGGCACAAATTAATTAAATATCACTTAGACTTTAATCATATCTTTTCTTAACTTACTCAATTTCGGATAGATCACTGTTATCCCCATAGGCAGTTGGTGGATTACACAATATACAACAAGATTTGCTCTCAGTAAAACACACCAGACAATAGACGCCTTTACAGTTGGGCGTATTACAGATGACATTATCTGTACTGTGGAAGAATAGTTTTTACTATGTTTACAACCTAATCGCATGATTAACCGACATAGTCAAAGCTTTGTTGCATACGAGACAGACTCTGCCCGTAAATGAGCCCAGAAAACTGCCGCAGCACCTAAACGAATGGGTTAGACATTTACATTTAAGCTGCAAAAGTACAGCACCCACCAGCTCTTAAGTGAATTAAGCCAGGTAAGCCAAATGAATTGATTACTCTGATCTGCATAAGTGTGCAAAGCTCGAGCTCTGCGTCTGGCTATCTTCATGAAGGTCTCTAAAAAATATGAAATAACATGTGAAAAAACTTTGTTATTTTTCTATGGTATAAGTTAACCCACGTCTATCCTGAAGTATACGGCGATGCAGATACTGGGCACGTCTATTGGCATCTTCTGGATAAAAGCAAGCTATGATGCGATAACGCAAGCGTAGACCATATGGTTCCCAGATCAACAGAAACCAAGCCATTAGGCACAGCATAAAAATCTCCCAATAGTATAGAAAATGTGGTACTCCCGGCACTGGTAGACATCTCAGAGTATCCACTAGCAAATTCTTGGTCAAGGGTTCAAAGGCATGTACAAGACCCCGAAGAATGTCACCTATCAAACCGCCACCTTTGATCACAATTTTGGTATAGGGTGGAGCTAGATAAACGAAGATAAATAGATGATATTTACTTACTTTCAGTTAGTTAGCTTACTTACGCTGCAGTCCAGCAGTATTATGGGAATGGTAGGTCATCAGTGCCAGCAAACAATATAGACCATAGTCCACCAGGCAAATAGAGAAGAGTTGTACGCCCGTGATAATCAGAAAGAGTATGGAACGTGTCATCACATTATACTCCACGGGCAGCAGACGCAAAGCGTTAATCTGCATGAAAGTCTACAGGGAAACTGATGATCAAAGTGACTATGAGAGAACTTACCCTGACATATCTCCTCTGTTCGTAGGCACGTAAAGGCAAAGCACTAACTCCCGCCACCCGTTGCTGTTGTTCATCGTAGGAGTAAAAGTCTTGAGTCAAATAAACATTGTCATAGATATCGCTGTTCAAATATTGCATATGAAAGTATATAGATCTCAGGATGACGGTAAACATCAATATAAAGACCACAATGTCCAGCCAAACAAATACTAATAGAAAGTTCTGCATTTGCCATTCCAAATGCTTGCCCATCTCGTGTTCGAGTATAATATCACTTTTTGTATCTGAATCGCTGCTTCCATTAATGATTTTCTGTTGATGATCAAAGGTGATGCTTACCTCGAACAGATTGCGGATTTTGGTAAGGTTATCTTGGATACCTGAAGGATAAAGTGTATAACTTTTGAAAGTGGTGCCAAAAGAACTGTGTGAAGTGCTGCTTATTACCGTTACGGTGGCTACTGCGCAGAGTAAGTGCGAAAATGTATAATAATTCACGAGCTTTGTGGCTACGTAATATAAAACCTCTTTCATTCAACTTATCGTTTGCTAACTTGGTGGTCCAATGCCGTTTACTATACATAAACTCATGAACAAATAGAATAGTTGTAAAGACGATAAATAGTAAATTTCCAAAATACTAGTTTAATGCCATGTCCCAAATTCAATGTAGTAATTTGTAAGTCTGGCAGCACTGTTTTGAAATGAAATGAGGGAGTCCCCGGCTTAAGCTTGCGTACTGACAAATGTTTTGACACATTTCTTTATACACCTCAAATTGCTCTGGACTGTGAAATAGATGCGTGTTACATAAAAATTAGAAAAACTACATTTTTCTATTGATTTTGTTTGCTAAAGGTCAGATATTTAAGCATGTTCTCAATTCCACTACTTTTTGAAAAGTAAATCGAACGCAATTCCACTTGGGTCTCGTTTTCGCGGTTTCAATTCCGAATCGCTCTCTTTTTACTTTTTCTAAACCAGCGAAACGATGAAATTGGAACAGTCGAAAAAGAGAGGCAAACTTTTTTGATTTACTTTTTCGATTTGGCTGTCACCGCCAAATTGCGGACATTTTAAACAAAAAATTTTTTTGTTAATCAATTACACAGTGCTACAGTGCGAAATAACCTGTGTAATGACAGCGTACGTTGTAGAGCTGCTCGCGTATAGCACTTCCTCATACTTGGTTTTCCTCGGGGACCCCCAAAATCTCAAGTTATGACCCAAAAACCGTTGATTGCTCATTTTGCTTACTTAACTTGAAATAACTCGCGAATGGACCAACTGATTTTATGTAACTTTGCTAATTCTGATAGCGACAAGAAGATTCTTATATATTATATTTAATGGTTTTAGAGACTTAACGCTTTGGCCGAGAAACGCGGGTTACAGACCTGGTATTTTCAACTTTTTTTTATAAATTCCTACTTTGGCCACCACTGGTTTAACTTTTTTATTCTATTCGATTTTTACTTAAAGTTTATTATAAAAGCCCATTTAATTCTCCGTAGAACAAATGTTCTCTCGATGAATTTACTTACCTGATGACGAAGTTATTCGCGGATATCTGAGCACACTTCGACAATCTAGTATACTTTTTAAGTGTGTTAACAGAAAATCGATTGATTGACCATTAATGCCCAGAAAAGTATACTTTACTAAAATTTGGTGGGATACTTTCCCTCTAGTACGGCTGGGGTCAGTCACTCTCTTTTCGTCAACCCAGCGTTGCTCTTGGTACGGTGATGCGTCGTGCCGCCTGTCAAATTGTAACATGGGCCGAACGCTAAACAGAGAGAGAGAGAGAGAGAGAAGGCGTACGCTCAAATTTTTTTCCGTGAGAAAGCGTGTGCAAAGAATAGGAAAGGATTTCCAAAAAAAGGTATATCAATCCTCGAACACCCTTTTAGCAAAATATTTCACAGCATGCCATTGGATTGCATTATGGCGCTCCATGCACGGCATTGGGTTAAAAGAGCGTCGCTTATGGCACTCCATGCATGGCTTTAGGGCGAACGAGTGTCGCTAAAGTCGCTTTTCTTCATGGCATCGTGTCGAACGAGAGTCGGTAATGTCGCTTCTATGCATGGCATTGCGTCGACCTAGCGTGCCTGGAGAGCCGTTAACGTATTGAGCGGACATCGCCTTGAAAAATACGTCAGTCAATACGTCAAATCGTCGACGGAACGTTGATACAGCGTGGGTCGGCCGTACTAGAGGGTAAATATAGTTTTTCATATAATCACACAATCACACAAATGTTTACATATATGTTTTTTGACAATTTTGGACTTACATTATTCCTCTACCAGATCAAGCTTATTTTAAATTATTGGTACGTCCTCTACCGCCACCGCAATTAGGATAAAACCTGATAGTTATCAAACACGCGAGGCTGTAGAGTGTGCCAATGTTATGACAGTGTCAAAAGCAATTCGAAAAGACAAAAGAGTAAGTCTTAAACGCTCGCAGCATGATTGCATTTCCATATAAGTGCAAGGAGACCAAATATATGAATAGGTATTGCCGTGTACTACATCTTTAGAGTACATGTTGCTAATGTGTCCCATAAATGTATATGGCAGGAGTGGCAAAATTTTAAATTAAACTTGATTTTGAACAAGCGATTGCAAGCGAAATCTGGCAACATCTTATCATCACGAACTGTCCGACGGCGATTAGTAAGTGCAAAGCTACCTGGCAGGATAGCCCGCAAAGTCCTTTTGCTTAGAAATTTGAAGAAGAGGGAAAGCTTTGCATTGCAGAGGATGCCAAAAATTGGCACAACATTCTCTGGAGCGACGATACTAAGATTAATTCGTATGAAAAAGATGATCAAAGGAACATTCGACGACCAGAAGGCAATAAAATTCACATTAACTTTAGTATTTTTGTAGTTTCTCTTTAACTCTTTTTTGATTTTTACCATTTTCTGTTTTAATGATTTAAGCCCCGTACTCAGAACGACAGAAAATTCTTTTTGTCACAGTATTTCATACCATTAGAAACACATTGGCTTTGCTTTGATACTCATGTGGTGTTAGAAAGTGGTTCTACTTATGTGAAATACTGTAACGAAAGGAATTTTCTGTCGTTCTGAGAGCTTGCCTTAAGGCTCAAATCGGTTTATTTTAAAAATTTACTTCATTCATAGAAAAAAACAAAGGCAAATGCCAAAAGTATGAAATAAATTTTATCCGTGAAATCCATAAAATCTACCTATAAAGCGCATGATGCTTATTACTCTAGGTCAGCGGTGGGAATGCCCTTGCTCCCATTGCTCCGAAACTAATTTTTCGGCATTCAGGCATATTGCGTCGCAATGGCTTGTTGTTTTTCTGTTGCTGTTTTGTTGGACTGCTCCCAAACTCAAAATCAAGATTTCTCACAATTTCGCTTTCCCCTACTTACGTCTAAAGATATCTTGAACAATATGCTGCTGTAGCTGAAGATTATTATCGAAAAAGCTGTTCAATTCCTTAAGATTCCCGCAGAACCATTCAAAACGTTCCTTGGCTTTACAAATGGGTTTCTGTGTTCCAATCTTGTCACGACATTCTTGCATGCTGACATTACCAGCTCCTATGCAACGTTCATAGGGTGTGCCCGTTAGAATTTCAAACGAATTCTGCTGCATTCGTAACCACTCTCCACAGGTGATGTAAGTGGAATCTAAAATCAAAACAAAGAACCATCTAAACACTCTTTAGCCTCTATTAAAACTTACGTATTGCCGTTATGCGGGTTTCCAGTTCGTCCAAAACTCTTTCCAAATGCTGCATGGTCTTTTGTATTTCCCTCATGGTCACATAAACCGCTTGCTCTACCGCGTAAATTGGATCACCCATGATATCATGCATGGGAGTTAGTGCCTGCTTTAGCAGAAATTGGCCACAGGCCAGACTTTGTGTCATTATGCCTATATTTCGTATGATATTCATCACAGGTCCTGTAGCGGCTATGAAAAAAGCAAAGGCCATGAGTAGAGCACGACCCATATAGCTGCTCAAAGTGGGCAATGTCAGGGTCATGACACATCTGTAAGAGCTTAAATTAAGAATTATCATCAGTTGATTTTCATTCAAAACCCACCTAGTTGCTTGACTATAGCCAAGTATCAGCAAAAGAAAAATCAGCAAAACAATAAACAACCATTTGCCATTCAAATCACGAGTGGCCTTTTGCGGTTGCCAATAGTACCAGATGAGTACCAGTAGTATACCCAAAACATAACCCACTATAATATATAGCATAACATTATCCCGATTATCGATATCCTTAAGATGATTCTCATTAACTACTGTGCCAGAAGGTGGTGGCGGATCTTTCCTCGGTGATGTAATGTCATAGATGGGAGCATCACCGTCCGAAGACTCAACGTGGTCCACATAGTAGTGCGTTTCGATTACTTTTTCCTTTGCCTCCACTTTAGAACTTTCCGATTCCTGCTGGTTGTGTGGTCTTCTCTTATTTGTCAATAATAGACGATCTTCCTTATCCTTTTGCAGTTCATAGTTATTTCTTTGCACCAGGCCACCCCTGACAGCTTCATAATAACCTTGGTAGTCTGCATCAGTGGAAGCATTCTCAGAATTTTCCCTTGTTTCAGGATTGGGAGTAATACGGTGATATCTTTCGCGTTTATCTTCTTCTTCTGATGAGTGAACCATTTTAGCTTATGATGAGAATATTTTCATAAACAAATGACTTGAAAGTCAAAGTAAACCAAAAAAAAAATTTAAAAGAAAATTTAATTGTTGAAAATTATTGTTCAAAATAAAATAGTAAAATAGTTTCCCATACCGGGAATTGAACCCGGGCCTTCCGGGTGAGAGCCGGATATCCTAACCACTAGACAATATGGGACTTATATTCAGCCGGGCTAATTTTGCAATTTATTTTTTGTATAGCTCTTTGAAAAAAAAGAAGATATTTAAGTGTAGAAATATCTGTCCCAATTTAACATTTAGTACACTGAGGGAAAAATGCTCAGAATTTTAATACTTTTAATAATTTTACACCTTGACATTAACATTTTTACACCCTTGCAGAAACTTTTTGCCAGAAAAACCGCGAAATTTGTCAAATTTTCATTTGAGTATTTACGTTGGTAAATAAGAGGCGTCGATTGAACAGGTCACAATTTGCCAATTTTTCATATGACCAAAGATTATATGAAGACTTAATAGTCGGCAATAGCAGACGGGTAAATATAGGAAGTGCAGATCGAACTGTTAAAAAAATCGCGAAATTTCCAATATTATTATTTGAGTTTTGATTTTTCGCGAAATTTGCAAAACTTTATGAGTTTTGGGAATCATTAAGATGTGATAAATGGCAGTTTTGGACGGTCCAAAAACTTGCGAAATTTATAATGTAGACAGTTTAATTGACGGGTCAAGATCAAGCGGACCAAAAATCCGGATATATACAAAATTGTATGATTAGTTCAGATTATCATGAAGATTTAATAGTTGACAGTTAAAGACGGGTAAATAGGAGGTGTCGGTCAATCGGTTTAAAGAAATTTTAACATTTGCGAAATTCTTATATGAGCTTAGATTGACACGAAGACGGGTATATCGACGGGTAAATAGGAGGTGAAGATCATACGAACCAAAAACTCGTGAAATTTTAAAAAAAAATTAACGAGTTTAGATTATCATGAAGATATGATAGATGGCAATTGTATTTTAAGCTTCACTTCTTCGTATTGTGTTTAAAATTCTAAAGGGGCCGCAGCAACGCACTCAGGGTGCCTGGTATGATAATATGTATTGCAAAACAGTTTGATGGCAAATCTCTTAGCCGTTTTTGAATTAAAATGTGTTTTTATCACTCATTTTCGGCATTTAAATTGATCACAAGTTGAATTGGTGACGTTGATTTACAAGTTCAAACAAAATTGCAACAAAATCAGAAAATTGTTAGCACTGAAACATTATGTAATTTCATAAAAACAGGTTTTTATACCCTTGCAAAGGGTATTATAATTTTGCCCAGAAGTTTGCAACGCATAGAAATATTCATTTCCGACCCCATAAACTATATATATTCTTGATCCGGGCGACGAGCTGAGTCGATTGAGCTTTGTCCGTCCGTCTGTCTGTCTGTCCGTCTGTCTGTCCGTCTGTTTCTACGCAAACTAGTCTCTCAGTTTTAAAGCTATCAAGCTGCACAGAGTCTTCTTTTTACTGCACGCTGCTAATATGTCGGAACCGACCGGATCGGATGACTATATCTTATAGCTGCCATAGGAACCATCGGTAAAAAAATGGGTTTTAGTGAGAAAAACTTTTTTGTTCTTAATGTTAGCGTTCCCAAGCACGGTCATTATTAATATTAAAAGCTTTCAAACAGATTTGCAAACTTTGGTCAAAATCGGATGACCATATCTTATAGCTGCCATAGAACCGATCGGTCGGAAAATGGGTCTTACTGAGAAAAACTTTTTTGGTTTCTATGTTAGCGTCCTCAAACTCGTCCCTTATTAATATTATATGCTTTCAAACAGATTCGCAAACTTTGGTCAAAATCGGATGACTATATCTTATAGCTGCCATAGGACCGATCGGTCGGAAAATGGGTCTTACTGAAAAAAAATATTTGTTTTCAAGTAAATCGTTCTTAAGGTCGGTGATTATTAATACTAAACGCTTTCAAACTAATTTGAAAAATTTGGTCGAAATCAGATGACTATATCTACAGGCTGCCATAGGACTTATCGGTCGGAAAATGAGTCTTAGTGAGAAAAACTTTTTTGTTTTAAATTTTATCGTTCTTAAACTTGGCGATTGTTAATTTGATATGTTTTCAAAAAGATTCGCGAAATTTGGTCGAAATCAAATATTCATCTGACGGAAAATCGATTTTAGTTACAAAAGTTTTTTGATTTTTATCCAAGCGTTCTTAAACTCTGTCATTTCAAAAACAGCTTTTGCAAGGGTATAAAAACTTCGTCACAGACAAAGTTAGCGTGGCCTTCTCGTTTTTTGTATATTTTGCACATTTTTTTATGCAAATATGCAATTTGTGCAAAATTGTTTTTAGCGGACTTAGATCATTGATCAATAAAAATAAGATGTGTGCAATCAGAACTTAAATCGGATATGCGGTTCAAAATATGAAAATATGCAAAATCCGATGTCTACTCATAACTTTTCTTTTATATAAGTTTGATTTCAGGTGTAATGTGTCTGATTATGGGTGAGTTGATTTGTGATGATATGAAATATGTTCAGTGTATTGATGGTGTAAAGTTGATTGAATGGGAGGAAGTTGCTAAGTTAGTATATTTGTCGTTAGGAAGTTCCCTAGGGAAATTTTTTTGATGCGTCGTCTTACTCTACTTCCTGCTTTCTTTTGACTGCGCAGGAGTCTTCTGGCTAGTGTGTTGGCGTGACTTCTTAGTCTCTCCATGTAATCACCTGCCTGTTTATTGATTACGTTACCAATCTTGGGCACACTGAGGTCACTATCCGCAGACACCTTGACTAAAGGACCCAGAGCTTTCTCAGATGGGATTTCGCAGTTATTTCATATACTTGGATCCCATATCTCCAGGCAGGTGCTATGATAGCTTATTTCGGAGTGAAGTGAAAATCGGAAAACTATATAGTATAGGTGCCATAGAAAAGATAGGTCTAAATAAAGTCTTAGAGAGAAAAACAAACATTTATTAATATTATATGCTTTCACATAATTCTGATTTTGATCCAAATCGGATGACTATAGCATATAGCTGCCATAGGAACAATCGGTCGGAAAAGTAGTTTTAGTAAGAAAAACTTTTTCGTCTTCAACACAAGCTTTCCCAATCCTCGTATTCATAAGTTTTCTATGCTTTCATATAATTCCACCAAGTTTGTTGAAAAACGGACAACTATACTATAGCTGCCATACAAAAGATATATCTGAATAAAAGTCTTAGCAAGAAAAACTTATTTCTTTTCCATGCTATAGCTTCCAAACTTGTTGTTGATCAATATTTCGTACTACCACACAATTCTGCCAAGTTCGATCCAAATCGGAGGACTATGGCGTATAGCTGCCATAGAAACGATCGGTCGAAAAAGTAGTTCTAGTGAGAAAAACTTTTTTGTTTTCAACGGTAGCGTCTCTATACTTTCCAGTTAGGATTGTTATCTGTTTCAACACAATTTTGGCGAGTTTGATCAAAATCGGATGAACATATCGTACAGCTGCTATATAAAAGACTGTCAGGCATTTGGCTTCTGTATCTAAGCAGGAATCCCATTGGATTTAAAATGCTAAAGAAAGAGTAACCACTGAAAAATAGCGAATTATATTAAATTGTATTTGAAAATTTTTATTTGAATGCGATTGGAATGTGGTCTCAACGCGTTGCGCCATTGCACACACTGGGGGCAACACGTCTAAGATACTACATGTATTGAATTGAATCAACCATCTGTCTAAAACAATAAGACCACTTGTAATTCTCAAGTCGCAATTCCGTACCTGCTCAATATAAAAGGGGCAACTGAAATTTGGTGTTTAAATCATTTTTTAGTCAAACAAAAGTGCATTTTAACTGATTTTAATACCAAAATGACATAGTTAAATCCAATATAATAGTTATAGTTTTTATTATTATGCGATTTTTCCCCGAGCTCATGGAAAGTCGAGAAATAGATGAATATTGCAGAAGATAAGAACAATTATCATCTGAGGGAATACCAATACATAGAAATGAAAGTAATTTCGATCGATTTATTCAAAGTGTCGTCTCTCTCCCTTTCTTCTCTCTATTAAATCTCTTGCCAATTGACCAGTACAGTAGGTCAACTTTACAACCACTTTTGTATCCGAATTTAATTAAAAACCATTCAACACTCACACAAACAATGCTGGCGCAAAACCAACTAACTACATTTCCACAGTGGAAATCGCTTCAACAGTGAATAAAGCACATAATCATCAATTATTCGCACAATTACCGCAAACAAATAAATATTCTTAATTTATTATGTTTTCGAATCGGGGCTCGGCCGCCCACAATGGACACAGACGAAAATCGGCTACGAAAAATATTAAAAATAAATTTCCAAGCCAAAAACAACAAACACACAAATTTTCGGGCAAACGAGCAGACGAACTTACGGTTGCCGTATGGGAGATTGAGATTGATGTTCATAAATTAATTCTTTGCAGACGTCGTCGTCGTCGTCGTCTCTCCGGCTGTGTCAGGCGATAAATTTCATAGTTGCATTTGGTAATTCCAATTTGTTTTAATGTGTCGTCCTCCGCGGTGAGTCAAGTAGACACATATAATGGGAGGTTTATTGGCCGTGCGGTGTATGTAGATCCATTGCTATTTTTGGGTTTGGCCTCGTGGGATGGAACAATTGTCGCCGCTTATCAGAGCGGCAGGGCGGTGAAGCTTTTTGAAGTTATCCAGGGGCGGAAATCGCATCTTGTTAAAGACGAAAAGTTTTCCGATCATAAATCAACGATTTGTTTTGTGTGTCATGGAAGGGATTCCTTGGCGCCTTCATCAATTTGCAGGGATTAGACCTTAGGATTTGCTGCTTCTCATAATTAATAAACTGTCGCTGGCTTTGCCTCATTTTGTTGGTGTCATGTTCTATTTCCACATAAATTTTTAACGTGCCATGTTCTTCTCATAAATTAACTTTATGCTCCGGGTTCACACTTTAATCGTCTGCTTGGGTGGGTGAGAAAATGTTGTACCTTTCGAATGGCTTCCGCAATGAAGCGAAGGGAAAAAAAAAACAGTTATTGCAGTTGAATTGCATTTCCCCGAAATTGTTTTCACTCATCAAAGAAATTTCGTTGCCTAACCATTTACGTTTCTCTCTTTTCGTTTCATTAGTTTGTCCAACTACGGAGTAAAAGCCATAAAATGTAACTGGTTACTGGCCACCGTACAAAATGTTCTCGTAACTCTCAAATTGTGGCTACCTACAAATTTACTGGTCTTTTACTATGTAATATGTGTGTTACTGGCACAGCAGACAAGCAAAGACCGAGCGCGGCATTTTATTAATGAAAAGCGCAAAAGTTGTTCTGTTTTCTGTATATTTATTGTATTTTTTTTTCTCATCGTGCGTGTGTGGCCCAGATTGGGGTCAGGGCAGGGCTAAAACAGAGATTTGTTAACTGAAAGTGAGCGGCTTCTGCAACCAGGCAAATGAAATGATTAAGAATGTTGTAAGATAGGGGAAACGATTTGAAGGGGAGAGTTACAAAATAATTAGAATAGAAAGACAATCAATGCTGATTCAATTTACCTTAAATGTCACAAATCTATATAAATGTATAATACAATGTCGTGTTAGTTACACCACGTTAGTCTCAAGGACGGTTGGACGGTCCTTTAAGATCTGTGACATGTTGGATTTTTTTCCGGCCCGAATAGGAGAATAGCAATTAAAAACTCGCAAAAAGTTGATCGGTCTCAAAAAATCGTGAAAATTTGAAGAGTAAATTGTTGGAAATTGTCAACGGATAAATAGGATCGGTCCAAAAAAAGCGAGATATATACAAAATTTTATAATGAGCTTGGATTGTTACTGGTAAATAGAAGTGTTCATCAAACGAACGAGTAAACTCGAAATTTCCTAAATTCATATTTACTGGGGGTTATTGCTGGCTCGAGGTCAAGCAATAATCCCCAGTATACAAAACATAGCTCACTAACCACAACAACACTAAATTCATATTTTCAATAAGTTTACATCAGTGGTGTCCAAAATGTCAAAAGTCTATCCCATGGGATAAGAGCTCTTAATTCTGCCAGCGTCGCAGCCGACACACGTATAGAGAGAGAGAGAATACGTGTGTTCTATACGATGCGCGTGTTCGGCTTTTTGTTCTCACGAGACATTTGTTCGTTTGCTTCTTGCTCCTGTTGAAATGTTTACAACATGCTTACTTCGTGTTTCGCTGTTACGCACACAAGCGCAATGCTTGATTGTGTGAGTTTGGACACCACTGGTTTAGGTTATTATAAACAAAAATGAAGAGATATATGACGAATATCAAAAAAAGGTTCACAAAATTGCAAAATTTGCTAAAACTAAAGTTGAGAGATTATCATCAAAAAATATATTTACGTTCAAATTTATGCGAACTAGCGAAATCCTCAATGGAAAAGTACCTAGATGTACCAATGTTTTCCGAATGATTTACCTGAGCCTAGTGTCACCTACCTAAATGAACCAGCTACTTAAAGTTTAGCGGCTTCGAACCCTGGAGTGAGCCGCTCCCGATTTCTACACTCAGAAAAAAACGTTCTCAGAGTTCTAGGTCGATCGGAATAGAATTTGGTTTGTTCTTGGATGTACTTAAATTAGGTACGAAACATTATAGAATCAAAATACTACTGTTAATGTTATAAAAATAAGATAAAACGTTCTTGAATCAAGAACTTTTCGTATTTACAGTGTACCAAAAATTTAAGAAAAGAGCGTTCTTAATTCAAGTACAAAATTTCTTGGATTGGATACAAAAAACACTTTCCATGCAAGCTCCAAAAAGTGGGCAATGGAAAATGCGAATTATTTTAAATCGAATCTGTTCTTAAAATTCCCTCCTAGCTCTAACACTTTGCTTATGGAGTGAGGGTAGATTTCTGACCAACTGTAATACCATCTTGGTCTTCAGTAAATTAATTAACTTTGGACTTTTCCAGTCTCATTTCATTTAATATAGAGACCTAGTTGCAAGAACAAGTTGATAATCAGGGCTGCAAACCGGTTTTTAACCGAACCGGTTCGAACCCAGAATCCCGGCTTTTTTTTTTACTGTGAACCAAACGCTAAACCGAACCACGAGGACTAAAATAGATGAACCCGAACCTGTTCCGAACCCAAGCTTTTGGTTCGGTTATAAAAAAAATGTCTTCGATTTGTTATTTTCTCCTTTTCGCACTCCCAATGGTTATTAACATACAAACATACATACATATATGTATGTACATATGTAAAACAATTTAAATACGTGAAGAATCTGAGCTATTGGATGTAGTACTTCTTTGCCTACCTATGTAGTTTATATTACATACACATAGACCACAATACTTCCAGTCAGAGATATTAATTTGTAATATACTACAAATTCAATGTAGACACCTATGTACACTGCACAATGTATTGAACGTTTTATTTTTCATCTTATACATATACATATGCGCCAATCTAACCAACCCGGTGCATGCTACTGCAGAACATGTCAGTCGAATAGAAACAGATGTGTGTGCCACTCGCAGCGTTGCCAATTTCGCTATTATTCCCACCAGATATACCTATTTTTTAAGCTCGAAAGCCGGAATCTATTCAGTTTTCCCGGAGCCTGCAACTCTAGCTAATTATTTGACATTGTTTAGCTATTTTGAATTACTCTTTGTTAAGTTTTAGCATTTTTAACAGTCGATATTTGGTGGGAAAAATAACTAAATTGGTAACACTAGCCACTCGCCAAAAATTGGGCGCAAAGAAGAATTGAAACAGAAAGAGACACAAAACACACAAGTCAGAACAATAAAATCGCGCATTTCATTTCGTTTGAGAAGGTGTGAAGCAATGACGACAAATTTAATATTTACGAAATTTACATTCAATGTAAGCACTGATAAAACAGAATGTCACGAATGCAAACAAAATATGACCGACGGGCATGTAGCAAATTTAATGCGGCACCTTCAAAAGAAGACATAAAGGCATTTTGTGATCAAATCATTGTGAAAAAAAGTTTCAAGTGTGGCGAATAAACACCAATCGATGCTCAATTTTGTAGGTGAAAGGCTGATTAAAGTGCATACGAGAAAGCATAATCAATCGGACTGAAAATTTTTACTCTCGCAATGAAGGAAGTACATATCCAGCAAACGAGCGCCAATCGCACGGCAATTATAATTATAATAATGCAACGAACCAAGGTAGTTAAATTTTGGTTCGAACCTGCAAACCGGAGGCTCCGCAAAATGTTTTGGGTTTGCAGCCCTGTTGAGAATAAAGGGCGCTGTCCATGGCTACGAAAACGGCCGCGAAATGAAAAACTCCATATAAAAAAAACTGCTAAGGAATTTTTGTGTGTGGCCGTTTTAAATTCGGTTTCTACCAATCGCGAGAAATTCTTACGTTTATCACTACGTCTTGTTCAAGTGCTGTTTAGTGCTTTAAGTGCTGTTAACGCCTCTTTTTTGCCGTGACGTGAACAAAATAGGTTTTTATTCTAATTTGTGCTGCGAAATTGAATGGCCAAATTGAAAATGAAAAAAAAGATTCCTGCAGAAAGCGTCGCCTAATGGCACTTTCTATGGCGGTCAAGCTGAATTTAATAAACGCCATGAAAGTGAGGAGCGAAATGCGGGACTTGGCGGATAAGCCCGCCAGAGAACACCGGCGGACCGGAGCACGGTCTGCAACATCATGTGGCGTCTCCTGTCACCACAAACCACAAGCGAGGAGCTTAAAATCTATTTGGCCAGCGTTCAAACACTTCACACTCCAGTCCCCTCAATCAGTTCGATTTGATTCGCCTACACTATGTCTTCGATCACAGCTACCAGACCAAAAGGAAAATCGTTGAACAGCCGCCGGTGCTCAATGATCGCGACAGTAAAACGGCCACAAACCAAATGCCCGCTCCCAGTTCAGTGGACAGCGAACTGCTGGCAAGCGGTAGTATAGCGGATAGTGCAGCCTAAAATGACCCCCTGAAGGTGACCGAGCAAAAGCGGATCGGGCAATGAGGATGTGCCCTACATCAATGCCAATTTTATCAAGGTAACAAATGGGCGAACCAAACTTCAACTTTATAAATCAATTCCATTTCAAAACGTTTCCCTGACAGGGCCCCGACTACGTGGCCAAGTGCTATGTGACCACCCAGGGACCGCTGCCCAATACCATTTTCGAGAGCTATATTTGCCGCCAAGTCACACATGCTACAGCAGTACATCCAGAAGATCATCATGACCTGACCAACTTTACGGAGGCAAATCGCCAAAAATGCGCGAATTACTTTCCAATCAATATGAACGAAATCTTTGCCATGGCAGCCAAGTGCGAGGTGTTCATTAAGTGCCGCTGCTCGGGACTACATCGAACTGTCATAATGATAACAATTAATTTATTATTAATTTCATTTAATAATAAAAATATATTAAAATAGCACATTAAATATGTTATTTTCATAATCCTGCAAGGTGTTGTTGTTTATAAGTTCGCGGGCATATTTAACAGCGCCAGAGCAGCGCACGGTTTCTTTGAAACGTTTATCGACAGAGTAAATTGTGTTATCGTGGTATTAACATAGGCTTAGCAGACTCTGTTAAGAATATGCGGAATATCAACCTTTTCACAAGAAATTTTTTGGCGACCCGTGGATACCGCCCTTAACTTTATAATTTTATAGACTTTAATCAAGAACATTTTGTACTTATTTGATGCACTCTAGTTTTTTTTTTTTTTAATATATTGGGGTTGACTTTAGAATTTAATTTACTTCAAACGAAGAATTTTTGTACTTATCTTAAGAGTAAATCAGGCTGTACTGTAACAACCTCAAAGTATGATCAAAAAAATGGCCTAAATAGTTCGAAACAAGTATTTCGGGACTGAAAAAGTCGTATTTAAAATAAGAATTGTGTACGTCAATCAAGTATTTTCGTACATACCGTACTATTGACACTGTTTGTACTCGTTTCAAGTACAAAATTCTTGGATTCTCGGTTTAGCCCTGGTATACATAATTACAAACCGGTTTCGGAATGGTACCGTTTTGTTCTCTTCTTAAAAAACATTCCAAATCGACTCCAGTACCAATACCGAAATGTGTTTTAAAACTGTTTATTTTGGTTAACTTTTTTGAGTTCTGTAATGGTGGTACGATTACCTGATCGTAACCAAAAGAGATGCTGCCGTTAACAGATCCAAATAGACAACATAGATCTTTCTAGACAGAACACCATTCGATGGTACACAGAGAAGTGGTTTACACCCCAACGAACTGGACGTGAAATTGTTTTACCATAATCTATATATATCTATGACAAAATAAGTTTTGCCGTCTCAATGAGAACTTTGAATCTCATCGCAATTCGCCATACACTAGCCAGCTCTGAACGCCAATTTTTTGTTAACACTGTTCGGTTGTGGAACCAACTCCCACCAAACTTGAAGAGTATTAGTAGTGTCACGCAATTTAGGGTCAAATTACATTTCTATCTACAAAATTAAATTATATAACTAATTTTAATAATAATAATAAGTAATATTAAGTAATTGTTCGCTGATTCTTATGTTTTTGTGACTGGTGCAATAATCATTAAGTATACACTTGTAGCACCAGGAATTTCTGTCAAATAAATATATCTCCAATCTTCCAGAATATGGACAAGAGACACCAGAAAAGGTAAATATCTATCGCCACGGATAGTTAAGCAGCAGATATTCTCAAAGTTGGTCCTAGACAATGAAAGAAAACTGGATCTACCAGGTAGCTGGTATAAAATATTCTTACACTTTAAAATTATAAAATATTTTCCGACCGATCGTCAACGCAAATGCTTATTATGTTAGTTACATACCATACAAGTGCTTAAATAGTTCTCAATATTGTCAAAAGTATCCATCTCGCACATCTGTTCGATCAGAAATTTCCACTCCTTAGCATAAGATGAACTCTTTGGCATTTCCAAACAAATTGACTTCATTTGCCGAGTTGTTTATTTTTAGGGTGGACCCTACAGAAACCAAAAACAAAACAAACTTCATATAAAACTGCACAAATCATAAAAACTCAACTCACACATTCCACATAGAGCTAATCCCGGCATGGGGGCCCCCCCCTCTTCGGATAAATGCTATTTGAGTGCAATGAAATTGAATTCAACGTCTTATTTTTTTTGTTC
Organism: Lordiphosa magnipectinata; assembly: GCA_037044535.1. Lineage (NCBI taxonomy): Eukaryota > Metazoa > Arthropoda > Insecta > Diptera > Drosophilidae > Lordiphosa > Lordiphosa magnipectinata. The sequence continues at coordinate 229,524 of JBAMBO010002017.1, forward strand.
TTGATGTTCTCTCTTGATCTTGAACACCCACCAGACTTTTCTGCTTCTTCGTCTTCTTCTTTTTGGCGTGTCGTTGGCATCTCTGGCGCATGTTAATTATGCGGACTACCTATGCTTAGCTGTCAAGATGTGGGCCGTGCCAAGACCTTGACTCTTGAAGATCTCTGTTTTTGATACGATTTATACAATTTTTTGATTCATGGCGTCTCAATACAAATTGTATTCTGTAGGCAAGCCGTGTCGCCATATAAGAATACAAAAATTTTGAATTCAATCAGCAATTTGCATAAATTTGCAGCAAAAATAAGAAAGAGATATGAAAAGAAGCTGCTTAGGCTTTATATGGCGGTATTAGCCACCTCCAACCTCCTCCTGCCTGGGAGAAGAGTGGGCCGCTGACCGAGAGGGCGACTAATGGGACAGCGGAGTGACAAACAATTGATTGAATGACGACAGCGTGGGCTGAATAGGGCCCCTTCTTAAGTGTCTGTTGATCTAATATCGTAGACCTGCACCAAACATTTGGCAAATTTGTTTCGATTCATTTCGTTTCGTTTTTGTCGTGCGGGCAAATACTAAAAATACTTAAAGAGGGTGGAAGACGTGTTGGGATAGCATCTGTCTGAAATATCGTACGATTTTGTGTATATAAAACAAGACAGAAATGTTCTCAGAAAACATGCGAAAGAGTCAATACTCTGGGAAAGTATTTAGAGCAAATTTCCGTTGGAATATGCAAGCTGAATGATTGTCAAAATCATATCAGACTTTGACTTGGACCTTTTCCGCGCATCAAGGCAAGCACTTCGAAATCCTGCATGTTGATTATACTTCCCCTCATAGTTGTACTACCCTCGCTCCTGAGGGTATAAATATAAATATTGTCAACCGCTGCCGCCAGTTTCTATTTTGGTAAATTTCTTTCTCGTTCAGTGGGCTGATCGTCGCCTCGTCGTGTCTTTATTGTATTTGTTGTATCGCTAAATTTAAATGCCCAAACATCCATAACGAAATTCATACGCCGCATCCCCCGCGCTTTCAAACGTGCCAGCCGTCTGGTTTGAAATTCTAGTTCTATTCTTTTTCCCAAATTCTGTTTTATTAATTTTCTAGCATTAGTTTTTAATGCGTCGACGCTATAATTAAAGTCGCCATAAAGCTGACAATATTTTAAAGGCAATTTTCCAAATGCGACAAATTAATGAATTTATGTGACACGTAGCCCCTGGCATCTCCACTGGCCACTTGGCTGCCACCTGTCTGGGGAATCATTTGTTTTTGGTGTTTTTGTTGTTTTTTTTTTTTGGGTTCCGAGTGTCGCTAGGCGCCCCCATAGTTCCCACCCCCTTGCTGTGGCGTGGGCGATTTCAATTTGTTTTCTGCGAAACGATGAAAAACTTAAAGAGCTGTCTCGTATATTAAGATTGTTTCTGGGAAATTTGTTTAATAATAATAATATTTTTTTGGCACTCACCGAGTGCATGATATGAGGCGATCACACGATGCTTGCTCTTAAGTGTGACCAAGGCGGAGGACTTCCCACATGGCCAGAAAGGTGGCGTTCCAAGTTTTGCAAATTCCTCAACGACATCCTGGGAAACTGTGTGGGCGTTTAGGTGTGTGTGTGTGTGTGTGTGAGTGGGTATGGTTCTGAAAACTAAATCAAATCAAGAACCGGCCCTTAAATTAAACCCGCAATGGGTTTAGTGGTCAATTGTGGCCTTTGAAAAAGTCTTAATCCAAATATGAATTGCAAATCAAACTAAGAATTATTTGTTGTAGATCGGCCTTTCTTTGGATTTTGGTGCTTTCAACATCGTTAGCTGATGCTTCAGGCATATTTCTAGACATTCTTCGTTGTCACAGATAAGTCTTTTGAATCTTCAGATAGCCAACGTATTGCGTATATTAATTTTTCTTAGTTTCTAGGTGGTTATAAACCAGGGTGATCTAAACACAGGGGCCGAACACATTTTGATATTTACACCGACACTAGCCGAATGCATGCCGAGGCTTGTGCCAAGAGAGCAAACAGATTTTGTGTACTTGGCCAGCGGTCGATGATGTAGGACAGAGCTGTTTTGCGTCGCTTTATTTACGCACATCAATACACTTTCACTTTTTGGACTCGCTCTTCTTGACAAACCCTGGTCTTGGTTGCTTATATATCAACGTATCTTATTATCTCAGAGCCAAGGAACGTAACGATTATAATTTTTAAAATATAAATTACTTTTAAGAATTATTTTTATTATCAAATTTTAAAATAAGAATAAAAATTGATTTTGAATATATTTTAAACCAAGCGGTGCATTACAAAAGTAGTCACATATCATATGATGAATTTTTTCATTGTAACATACATGTGTATCGAATTTAAAAGACACGTTTAGAGATATACGAAAGGCATGGTATATAAACCGTCAGTCTGATCCTTTTTCCATCTTCATACGCGTACTTCACACGGCTGCCAAGCTCGTCGCAAGATACCGCATCGTTCCCAGCACAAAGATAGATTAAAGATCCAATTTTTTTATTTTTTTTTACTCTATTACTATTTAGATTATACATTTCGGCAAACTCCTAAGGCTCCGCTACAATTCTGCGTCTGTACCTTAATGCTGCAGCAATATAAGAGGAGAGCAACGTCCAATTTGATCCATTTAGGAGATCCAAGACCATCTCCCTTCCAAAAGCAGTTCCTCCGAAATACAATTGCCTGGTCTCTGCTATAATGGGACAGTCGACAAGAAAGTGTAGTATGTCCTCACGCACTCTCATATTGCAAAGCGTACAATTTGCAGACCTTATATGTGGTATGAAATTTAGTGCCAGGATCTCACCACGCGCTATAAAAATGCTTCTAATTTGGTCAATCGTATATACATCCGGGAAGTAGCTGACTGTACCGAGCTCATAATTTAGTTCCCTTCCTAGTAGGCGAACCGTGCTGCGCTGCGCCTCCTTTATAAATTCGTCTCTGTAGCTCTCACCCATTCTACGTACAATTTTGTCTGACCAGAGCGCCCATTCAATAGTGTCGTCCAAACGTAAAGGTACGGATAGCTTCTCCGCCAGGTTTTCCCACTCTTTGAAGTGCTGTAATTTTTTACGCAGTTAATACGAAGACACAATCTTTGGGAGTCGGTGATCGGGCATGCGCATTACCTTTTGCATATACCTGAAATGGATGTCGGCTGTATATACGTGAAGAGGCGAAAGTCCAGTTTCTAGATATATCATTCTGTTTGGCGTATACTGCGGCAGGCGGAATAATCTTTTAATGAAATAATAATCCATTGATATATATCAAGTCCTTGAAGGATCAATATTAAGGATATCACATTTTTTTATCGATTCAGTGCCACTGTTTATACATATCGCTTACTAACAAGTAAGAAAGTCGGTCACGCCCAACTGTAACATACTCTGTACCTGCAAAATTGAATGCAAAATTGAATGAGTTTATGTAAGTATGAACGTTTTACAGCATCCCTTATTTATTCAATTTGAGGAACAATATTTTTTTTATTGATTCTGAAAACAAGTTGCACCTGAAGTCAGACATAACCAATTTTAGAGCAGAAAATGCCCTTTCAACTGACACTTGGGGGGTTGCTGGCACGCAATGGAGCACTTTCGCCAATTGATGCAACCGAGGGTACATGTACTTTTTGTCCTCCCAATACTTCATAATGTTCTCACTTATTTCAATTGGATTGGGAGAATATGCGCTTATTTCGGTTATGGCTAGTTTGTTCCGTCTATCATTCTTTAAAAAGTCCTTCACTTCTAGTTGTAGGGAATGAGCGGCACACTTGATCGATACTATTGAGTGAATGAGTACATCCTTCAAAAGTTACTCTTCATCAACGTTTTCACTCACTGCGGTGTCGGGGTCATGGTTCAAGAATTCCACAGCTTTAATAATGTTTTTCCCATTATCCGATGTTATGGAGTAAATTTGCTGCTTGGAAATTGAAAACTCTTTTAATATATTTTCTATTTCCGAATGTTCTCAGCTCAATTATTCCCAGTGTCTTAATTTCAATGCGTTGCTCACGATAATACTGGGCATTAACGCCCAAAATGCCTCTTCCATGTCTCGAAGCGATATCAATTTTTAAGGATATAACTTTGTTCTTCAATAAATTGAAAAGATTTCCCTTAACCAAGTCATATTTTTCTGTTACGTGTTGCATAACATTGCGGCATGTAATAGGGTTCATTTCTAATCCGCGAAAAATTTGCTTCATCAGCTTCTTGAAGGGCGCCGAGTCCAGGAGTGACCAATTGCACACAAATATCTTTTACTTCAACTTGCGTAAAAGATACTCCAAATTTTGTTTTCTTCCCTTTAAAAGAACGGTCACAAAGTTTACACTTTGAAATCTTTTTTTCCGAGACTAAGCTACAAAAATTTCGAACAACTAAGTCCCGACTACGACCCATCTCGATCTACACTCTAATGAAATGAGAATGCTTAGACGTAATGAACGAAATATTGGAAGACTCCCTATTTGATAGTCAATTTCGAACTAAATTAATCAGACTTCAATCAGCCTATAGATGCACCCACATTGACATCTCATTTCCACAGTCAGCAACAGCCTACAAAGTTATACACGTTATTCTTTTAATAATACGACTTGCTCAAAAAAACTATAATCGGCCTTGTTCCGAAACAAACTTCGGGCTTTCATCAAAATTTGGGCAAATTATTTGCCTGTGGGACCTTAGCTTATCTCTGGAGGGATTTGAACTCGGGGCCCTTGGACTGAAACACGATTGGAATGATATTTTAGACGGGTTGCGCCACGGCGCGCGTGTAAGGCAAGGCACCTAGGACATTACTTGTAAACCAATATTTGCTTGCTTGTAATTCTCAAGTTCGAATTCATTGCTCTCCTCATTTATTTACGACCAACTGAAATTTGTACACGATTCGTGTAGATGTCCAACATATAGCATTCAGCATTTGTAAATCTTAACGTTAATTTAGAAAACCTTATAAATGAAAAATGTACGAATTCAGTTCTGATTTTGAGTTACATTTTCCGTTCCGTTTCCGCACGCGCATGTAGAAATTCAATATCGAAACGTTAATGCAGAAAACCCTTAAGCGTTCCTGTGGTATTCAGATTGCTACATGAAAAATAATGCTGTTTTGGATATTGTTGTGGTTAGTGACCTATGTTTTGTATACGGGGGGTTTCTGCCGGCTCGAGGTCAATGTCAAAAATACAAAGTCAAAAATATAAAACTTAATTGGAAATAAGCTTGATTGTCTAATGTGGTGTAGACTTACTTTGTCTTTGCCCCCGCAGCATTTAACTTCTCTACATGCGGCGTTTACTTGTTTTATTTCTACATGTTGCATGCAGTTTTTGTGGAAGCCACGTCTAGCTTTCTGCATTCTTCATTTAGCGTGTGCAATTAAGCAGGGCGAAATACGTTTCGTTTAGGATTGTAGTCAATTTTGTTTTCTCTGTGTACGTCTGACTATTTTCAAATATTTTCAATTTAAGTAAAATCAAATTCAAAACTTAGTCTTATTTTGAAGCAGAGTTCCCCAGCCATAGCCCCTGGAGGCCGAACACATTCGGTAATTCGCTTGCATAAGAGCCGAATGCTGGCCGAAGTCATTTCAATCCCTTTCCCTGCAGTATTTTCACGTTTTCACATTTTCTGCTCTCTCTGCTTGGGGGAACCCTGTTTTAAAGCCTCGCTTGTGGGTTAAACCCCGTTCTCTCGGCCACCAACAGCTGAAACTTGACTTGGAGTTTTTGTATATGCGCCAGCCAATAAGCAAATTAATTGAGTTCATATTTAGACTTCAAATTTTCTGCACACATTTTCTCTCTACGCTGGTTGTTGCTATTTCTGCTGCTGCTGCTGCTATTGTTGTTGTTGTTGTTGTTGTTGTTGTTGACCGCACGCGTTTCCATAAACAATACCCACAGAAAACTCGAGCCAAACTCAAAGCAAAAACAAACAAAAACGTCCAAACGCAACGCGTGGCATCCACAACTTTAGAGCATCTTCTGCTTACAATTTTCGCCTATTTGTTTTCCAAACAAGATTCTCATGCCAGACAGGCAGGCGGGGCTCCCTCCACCTCGCATATCCACACTCCCTCCTCCCTTGTTCAAGTGCGTTCAATTTTCAATAAATCCATAAAATTTAGTTGCCCCCACCGAACGAAAAGCCACAGAAGTTGCTCCCTCCCATCCACAAGCGATGCGTTTATTTTTTCCAGCTCGGTGGTCGTCGTTGCACGGCAGACAACGAATGCCTCGCTGGCGATGCTTGGCCTAGCCTGGACAGCCATGTCTGCAGCAATTTTTGTTTTTTTTTTTTTTTTTGTTTTGGTCTGCTCCAAGTAAACAATGCACCAGCAACAACAACAACAACAACCACAGCGACAATTCAGCATCAGCACATGCCATATGATTCATGGTACAGTGGAACAAAAACAGTACTAAATTGGCAATGGATTTCTTTGAAAGAATTTGAAATATTTTTTAACACATTTGCCTACACCTCTTGCTATACTTCATTTAATTTGAAGTGAAATACACAACAAGCTTAGCCTATGGGTGCCGCAATTGCTTACGACAAACAACAATTGCATATTATTGTCTCAAGACAATGTTTGGACCTCCTATTTGCCCTATTGATGAAACCTTAATGCATTATTACACAGCAGAAAAAGAGAAACAGTCAAAGCGATGAATTTTTCAAGAAGAATGACACCGAACTTTTGGAACTCGAAGGTGGTAATAATCAGGGACTAGGCATTTATATTGGCCTAAAGCTTTTTCGACTGTATAGGAAACGGACCAGCAACCTATGTCCATTTCCCCTGATATTACAGAAACCGAAATACAGCTATCGGTCGAATTAGACCAGAGTCCGGCACGTCCCAATCTTAAGTGTATACAACAGCGCTCTGAGGCAGCGACGTGGACACACCGACAGTATACGAGCTTATACTGCTCTCTTTTGCAACAACAAAGAAGTGCTAAATGAGCGCGCTCTCGCGTGGCTAAACACACACAATCAAAGCCAAAATTAGCATGTATGTTTTGCCGGCCCCTGAATTAGACACATCAACTGATACCAAAAATAGTTTCGGTCTTAATCCCTGAAAACTATCTTTATCACTGCGATACCACACACCTTACATGGCTCCCTGAGCCTTTTTTTGGGCTTCCCAGCATTTGAAGGAGAATAGTTTAGTTTCAATGATGAGTTTTAGGCATAGACTCAGCTTATTTTAACGAAATTTCTGGAGGGTTTGCCCCTCCTTTTATGTCAAAAAGTTTGGGAATAGTGCATCAACCTATAAATTGACTATAAAAAATGAAATGTGTTCATCATTTTTTAAACAATGCTATGCTAACCCAACCTCGCCACCTTATATGCACCCATAATGTATATTCATATATACAAAAAAGTTTAACTCTTAGGGCGCGCGCACACATGCAGCTGAAAGATGAACTTACGGCAGTATTTACGGCTGATTTTGACAAATAACCACGCTTCGTGCATGCAAGTATGCACAACATGCACTGGCTTGGTCTTTAAAATTTAGTTTTAAGCTCAGCCTAGCGGAATCAATCAAGCATGTTTGTCTGTTTCGGCTTACAGACGTACTAAAATATCATAGTCAGCCATCAGTTCATCTTTCAGCCGCATGTGTGCGTGCACCCTTAGAGTTTACCCTGACTGACTGGTGACTGCCGCACAACCTTAACCTTAAAAAAAAGGAAGCTGAGTTTTTGACAGTAGTTTTACTTATGCCGAAAGTGAGTATGTACTAAGATTCGGTTTTTAAAAATTCTGTTGGGAAATGTGAAAAATTCGCGGAAAAATGTTGCATGAAACTTTTTTGTTTTTCATCCGACCAGGTTCAAAATCATCCCTGAAAATGATTATGATCTATATGAAAGTTCAACAATATTTGCTTACCAATCTTTCGGAAAATTCACCACCCCCTTTGTGGAAAGTGGGCGAAAGTTTAGTTCACAACGATTGGCTCCGAACTCGTTTTTAAAGTTAGTTGACTAACATCAAAACAGGTCACTAAACCCCATACACATAGTTACACATAATAAAATATCCGGTTTTTTTGACTTTCAAATTTCGTCAAAGCCGCCCAAAGTTGGAACATTTGCTGGAGAACTGTAGTATGCAACTCTTTTGATTATCATCTGATCAGGTTCTAACTCATTTTCAAAAATCTATATGAAAATTCAACTATAACTGCATACCAATCTTCCGGAAAAGTGAACCACATGGTTGGAAAACGGGTGGTCAAGAATGTATGAGCGAAAGTTAAGCTCCCAGCAACTGGCTTCAAACTCATTTTTAAAGTTCCTCATTCTTATACTATAGAAACGTCATATTCAAATTTTGGAAAATCTACCTTCAAAGTTGAAAATGGGCGGAAAACGCGGACGGACAAAAATATTTTTATCTGATCAACTTTAAACTTATTTTTAATGCTTCAAATTATAAAGTATTAACAACGTGATTGTCAAAATATGAAAAATCTGGAAAAATGGTTAGAAAAACACCTATCTTTTTCCATTAGATCAGAATTAAAATCATTTTCAGTGCTTTATGTGGATATTTCATATATTATTTTGGAAAATCCACCGTGCTGGGGGTTACTTTTCAATTCTCGCCTAATTAACTTTAAACTTATTTTCAATCCTATACACACAAGAATGTGAAATAAGTGACTTTCAAACTTTGGAAAATCTCCCTCGATGTCGGAAAATGGACGAAAAACTGTTGTATGAAGCTTCACATACAAAAATATGCAATACGTGACTTTAAAATTTGAAACTCAGCCATCAAAGTAGGAAAACCAGCGTAAAGCTGTTGTATGAAACTCTTCATTCATTCATTCGACTATCAACAAACCATTTTTCAAAGCTAATCAAAAGAAATTTTTTCAACGTGATTTACAAATTATGGAAAATCCGAAAAATTTGATGGTATATTGTTACAAAAAAAACTTTATTTTCCATTCGACATAATATTCTAAAACAATAAAGAAAGTCGATCAAGCCCGACCATAACTTCATAGCAATCTTCCGGAAAAGTGAACCACATGGTTGGAAAACGGGTGGTCAAGGATGTATGGGCTAAAGTTAAGCTCCCAGCAATTGGCTTCAAACTCATTTTTACATACAACAACATACTCTGTATCCTTACCCTCGAATTTGCTCACGATGGTTAACTGGCCATTTTTCGCTCATAACTAGAGAATCGTTCATCCGATCTTTATCATTCCTTCAGCAAATCGATAAATAATTTTGACAATTAGATATCTCTAAAAGGTACGAACAATCTATCGTCAAAACTGTGGGAGATATGACTTTTTTTTCCAAATTTTGGGGGCGGGAGAGGGCGTGGCAAAAATTGAAAATAAACTTGATCTGCCTGCAAGTATAAGAAATATATGTTCCTTCGTACAGAGTATAAAAATTAAAAGCTACACATAAAAAATATTTAATAAGTGACTTACAAATTTTGGAAAACCTATGTACATATACAAATGCTAGCGAAGCCTTAGCTATAAGCTAGTACAGAAAGGATAATCAAAATCGAATCGATCCATATTGGTTCTTTACTTCCTGGGAGCCATTTTACAATAACTTGTAAGAAAAGAAAGGAATCAGTACACAGTAATGGGCATATATTTTACATATCTCTTTGTAGGTGTCATTTCTCTTTTTGATATTTCACAATGCCATTTTACCACTGTTCTACTATGCCAAACTTACTGTATGCACTGTGAATGACGGAGATGGGAGAATAAGTGAACATTTCTCTGCCGTCTGCTTTTGGAGCTGTGAAGTTTTCCCTTGCCTGGGATATTTGGCATTCGTTGTTACTGCTGCTCCGGCTGCTGCCGCTGATGTTGTGGTCCCAAGCAGACGCATCTGTAACTCATCATTTTCTGAAATATTGCTCTTTTGCATACCTGCATTGTTGTAGTTGTTGCTGTCGATATTGTTGGGTTAACAGAACTTAATTCCGTTTTATCAGAGAAGGCGATTTCCATCAACTTGTCGGGCAGTCGACGCCACCGCAGACATAATTTATTGCCACTTTTTGCAACAATTTAAATTTTCTCGCATTGATGTTTGCTTTTTCTATATGTGCCGAGTTTTCACAGAGATGAGGAGGCGCAACAAATTGAAAAAAGGAGCTCACCGACTGCAATTTGAAAGTTAATTGGCTCAGACAACACCATAGCAGGTACGTACTCGTACCCAGCTATCGCACTTGCCTCCTAAGTGTTTAATTAATGCAAAACCTACGAATTCGCTACTCTGTGCAGTCAAGCACTTTGTTGCATTAGATGCGCTGCTGCTGCTGTTGTTGCCTCTATACCCTTGTTCTGGGATCAGGCCACAAAAACCACTTAATCTACAGCGTGGCTAAAACATTGTGAGTGCTGGCTGTTGTACAGCAAATGGGAAACGAAATGAAGATGGAGACGCCAAGCCGGCAAACTGCCAAATGTTGTGCAATTTTCGCCTGTTTGGTTATATCTTGGGTGTGGACATTGTTGATGGTAATTGTCTTTAAAGAAGGGTAGGATGATACGGTTATGCTCTATGTAAAGGCCATTTAAGAGATGAAAATGTGGTAATACTTTAAGATGATTAATAGTCTGGTTAGTTGGAAAAGATCATTCTTTTTGGAAGACTTATTTTGTGAATCATATTTTAAGGTGTTTTCTTTTTGCTAATCTCCAGAAAATAAACTTCATCTGCCTGCAAGTATAAGAAGTATATGTCCCATACATGTCAAACCGCTATCTCTTACCATGTCTTTTGTTATGCGGACGAACAGACAGACGGACATGGCTATATTGATGCTGATCAAGAATATATATCCTTTATAGGGTCGGACATTATTCCTTCTCCCTGTTTCATACTTTTGCACAAACTTAATATAGTCTGTGTACTTTTGGTACAGAGTATAATAATTCCTCTATTGTTGTAATTTTAATGCATTTCCTAACTTTTTTTGAAAATTCTAGTTTTCCTATGAAAACATTAATATTCCATGAGAGAAGTTAATTCTTACAAATAAAAATAGTTGCTGTAGTTAAAGATGTGAATAACTTGACTCTTGAACCCAAATTAACAAATAAGATTTTGTAGCTACCATCAGGTAGGGGTAGATTGTCCAAAATGTTTGTTTAATTCAAGTTCGAACATTGTTCGAAAAAATCTACACACAGTTGCCGTTTTTTATGCCGCTCTCATAACTTTGCTTTCGAATTTTCTCGAAAGTACGAAGCAATCTCGTGGATTTTAAGTTGGTCATTGATTTAGACCATTGGTGTCTAAACTCACACAATCAAGCAATGCGCTTGTGTGCGTAGCAGCGAAACACAAACAACGCTTAACATGAGCCTCGTATGATAACAAACACGCGCAACCTAGGAGAGCAGGCCGCCGATCGTGCTATTTATAGAACACACGTATTCACTCTCTCTTTACGTGTATCGGCTGCAACGCCGGCAGAATTATGAGTTCCTATCCCATGGGATAGGCTATTGGCATTTTGGACACCATTGATTTAGACCAGAGATGGGCAGGCACACATATCGACACACTTTTCACACGCATACAAGCACAATTTGCGTGCGCCCCATTCGTGTTCTATAAATAGCTTTCAATGCTTATAGCGTACGTGTGATTTTGTGCAGTCGGCCGCGGCAGAGCTCCTATGCACACGAGGCAGCGCGCTGCCTCGTGTGCATTGGAACTTCGCGACGCGCCCATCTCTGATTTAGACCCACAACACATTTTTTAGTCGGGCGTAATTATATCGCAATTCTTTTAATGAAAACCAAAAATTAAAAAAATCAAGTGTTTTCGAATGAATTTTAACGCCATAATGGGTTAGGCCAGAGTTTTTAGCCCTTTGGAAAGCGATAAATTTGACTTCTATCGCTCGCAAGGCAAAATGCCAAACAGATAAGCAGATAACAGTTTGCAGCTCCAGAACTATTTAAAAGATCCAAAAACACATGGAAACCAGCTTTAAGGAAGAGATCTAACTCCCTATAGTTTTTTTAATGCTTGGTGCTGGCGAAAGTAAAACATCCGGTGACCCTTTTGGAACAGTACTCCCAGACGCCCATACAAATATAGTCAACCATCAAGCAGTCTGCTAAGGGTTAACATCGGCCAGTCCGATCCACACAGAAACACCGGAACCTCGCTTACAAATTGCCAGCCATTCGCCAGGCGGTTTTCGGACAGCCATCGGCCAGGCCGTTCTCCATCAACCGTCTGGCAGCCAGTTATGGGTAACCATCGGACAGGCCGATCGGCACAACAATACCAGGGATTATACATGAAATGTCAACCATCCGCCAGGCGATTTGAGCCAAGCATCGGAATGGGCATTTGCGTTAACCATCTGATGATCTGTTAAGGATAACTATAAGGCCGCCCGATGCGTACAGCAATACCAGAGATTAGAGGTAAGAGCCGGTTGTGTAAAAGTTTTTAAAGAAAAAAACTTTTTATTAGAGGCGGGTTCGAACCCACCGCACAGAAGGCAAACACACTTCCCTCTGCACCACAATCGGCCTCATTTTTGTTAACCATTCGGCAATAACTTAAGTTCGCACATGATATGTCAGCTATGATGTCATAGCTGGTTAAGAAGCATTTGTAAATTGGTATGACACCAAGACCGAAGCCCATCATCTCAATCCAAGCGGCCAGATGCTAGTACGGTCAATAAGGAATATTCCTTGAGGTTATGTGCAGTTTTGGTTAAGTAACCCGACTACTTCACACATTGCGGTTTTTATCCGTCGACAATCATCTACGTGAGTCTGTCGAAACGAAGTATTACTATTAAAATGCGAACGCGAAATCTTTCCGTTACAGATAAATGAAATGATAACTCAATTTGTTTTATGGTAAGAAATATTTAAGTAAGAAATTTTATAAAATATTTTAAAAAATATATAGCTCAATTAGTTCGCCTTCTGATCTTAACAGCAGTGGCGTTTGAGCTAGAGCATTCGACTGTGAAGCAAACAGTCCCGAGTTCAAATCCCAGTAAAAGGTATGAGATTATAAAAGAAAAATTATCAAAATACAATACAACACATATAAAAGAAGAAGAAAAGTGAAAATTATAATGTTGCGCGGTGGGTGTGTGTGTGTAAAATGTATAGAATTCAAATGTATATGAAAAAGAAACCAAAAACTTTATTTTTCTTTTGGTTGATACAACCGTCTGGCCGATGTACCGACTGCCATAAGGCTTACTCAAACAGCCTGCCGGTCGGTTGGACACTTTTGTCTGACGCCTGGCAATAGCCAGGATTTCGGATTTGAGGACATCCCATATAAAATCTGGTATGAGAGCTGGTATGGTGGCCGGCAGCCTTAGTCAGAATCAGGCTGACATTCTCCAGCCGTACGGCGACCTTCCGAACGACAGGGAGTTTAACTACTCGAGAAGAACGTTCTTAGAATTGCTTCAAATTCCGTAGGAGTAGACGCAATCCTTTCAACTGTGCAATGTACCATTTCAAATGCAAGACATCTAAAAATTAAGAAAAAAACACCGCTGAATGCCATTCGCAATGCAAAAAAGGCTCCAATTTGCAAGAGATTATATAGGTATGATGTGGATTTTTCAATCTGACACTCGACTTAACAACTTGACGATCGATCGTCTTTACTGATGAACGTTTTAATTTACCAATACTATTTTCATGATTTGAGAAAGAACGAGGTTTATTTAAGCCGCCATCATTGACGTTTTGGTAAGGGGAGCCATAACGTTTTATGGAACTATTGACTTGAAACTTATTAAGCAAAAAGAGAACGGCGTGCGCTTCAAATTATTACTAGAATCTGAATTCCCAAAATTAAGTGAGCTATTATGAAAAATTCCATGGATTTTTTAACAGTATAATGCTTCTATTCATAACGCTCGAAACGTTAAATCGTTTATTTGTTATGTTATCATGTTATGATGTTAGTCTCCAGCTCTAAAAGTAATTGAAAATGTATGGAGGTGGCTTACACGCAAAATATATGAAGAAGGAAGACATAACGAAGATAAGACATCGTTAACTTTATGAATTAAACTTGCTTGAAACGATATTTCGTTAAACTACAAAAAGAACCTGTACTGCTCTATGAATGACCGGATTTTCGAAGTTATAAGTAAACAAGGAGGGTGCGCTCATTACTTAAAATAGTTTGCTTTTCTTTTTAATCTAGTACCATTGCTCGTAAATAACTCTCAACCCTTTTTCCAGCTCGCTCTGCTCACGTCACTGACCGAAAAACCAAATATAAAAGGGGATCGGGCTTCCCGCAACCGAATGGTTTCTGTTATTGCGCTCACTGTTAAGTGGCTGTGGTTGACCACACAGCACTGATCGGTCTGACAGCAACCGAATAACAGGCCCAACTCAATCAATTGGTCTTAAATTGCGTGCTTCTTGAAGACCAAACTCTCAAAATGTTATTTGAAAAGTTTGCAGACTCAAGAGTTGCACCAGAGTTTAACATAAGCAGAGAGAGAGTCTATGCGAGAGAGAACGCATATAATTCGTCGCATACATTCATATCGTTAGCCGAGCCTTACACACCGATGCATCCATACGAAGAAGACCTTTTGAATTCGGAAACTAGGCCAAACGGTCAAAAAAAATTTGTGTTGCGAGAGGAGAAACCAAATAGAAGCAGAGAGCGTAGTTAAAGGTTGTTATGGTACCTCTTTTCAATGTGGTCACACGAAATGTGTCGTTTTCTGACAAAGGCAAACAGGGGACCGATTTTTGCAACCTCTGTCTAATACTTAAAGTTATTTAAATGTTAAGAAACACTTTTCATAGACAAAACATGGATTTTGTAAAGTGCGTCTATTCTATTGAGCAACAAAAAAATGTTTTATTTAAGGTACCTTTAAGAATAATTTTGAAAAAATAGTTTTGTTACATTTTTATAATCCTTAAACCAGGAAGATCATAAAATTAAATAGTTTTCTGCACATTTACTACTTTACTAAGGTTGCGTCTAACCTATTGACTAGGAGTATAAACCGCTTTGCTT
Source organism: Lordiphosa magnipectinata (assembly GCA_037044535.1). Lineage (NCBI taxonomy): Eukaryota > Metazoa > Arthropoda > Insecta > Diptera > Drosophilidae > Lordiphosa > Lordiphosa magnipectinata. The sequence goes on from JBAMBO010002017.1 coordinate 244,655, forward strand.
TAACTCTTTGACTTGACAACTGAAATATTTAGCCAATTTCGAGGGCATTCAAACTTCGTAACAAAGTTGCCATACCATTTTACCTGTTGGCGTGGGCTGTGTGTTTACCTATAGTGCATGTTATGACTTTCTGGTGGGTGCAGCAGCCACATCCCGGTCTCTTGCTTTCTGGATTATCCTTTGTTACGCATCGACAAGCAGTCAGGCTTGGTACATGGTACCCGTACCCAAAAACCCTCAATGAGCCACGCACTTTTCGCCCAAAACGACGTAAGATCTGCGCTTAATTGCAAACATTTTGTTGTTCAAGTGAACTCTGATTGCCGCTCTTAACGTGCCCGGCTGCTGTTCCGTTCCGTTAATTGGGCAAGGGGAAAAAATATGCGGATGCCACTTTGATGCCTTGCCGATGATACGCAAAAGCTGCAGTACCCAAAAAATTTGCATTTCAACCAGCCCGCGATTTATGACCCACAGAGAGAGAGACAGAGAGGAGCTGCTGCAGCAGCAGCAGGAGCAGCCTGTGACGAATCCAATTATGAGGCGCGCCAGCTGCCAACTGTCCAATGAATCGGTTCAACCGGGTGACGGTGACCGGGTGCCATGTGCCTGACGCGATAATGTGCCATCAAATGGCCATAAATAAAATGCACAAAGCGGATTAAGCGTTTTGTTAACAGATTTATACATATTGAACTGAATTATGGGGCCTGGTTCTGAACTGACAATCTAAGAGAGCAGCGAGCAGAGATTATTCAGATTTAATGAGGTTGGATAACTACTCGGGAGGGGAAGAAAACTCTGAGGATGTTAAATTAAGGCTAAAATTTTGATTAGTTTAAAAGCTCTGTCATGAGGAGGTAGCTGCTGACTTGCAGTAGATAGGCAAAGACTGCTGATGACGAGACCGGGAGGTTTCTGAAACAGCTGTACTGTCTAACAGCCTTCATTGTGGTGTGGTGTGATTTTGTTTTGAAGTGTGTAAACATAACATGACCTCGAGCATACTAAAACTTGCTAGTTAAGAAGTTAATGTAATATTTACAAACCAATATTTGTGACCATTTTAGAGAAGTATTTGGCGAACGTAGTAAAAAGTTTTTTCTGGAATATATCTCCATCATCGATGTCTATTTAAATGTAGGACAAGTGCAACTGGGGTGGGTCTCTACTGATTCCTATTTCTTTACTTTTTTCACATATCAGACAGCTTTTTTTTTTTAACATTCAATTTAGTTGGCAACTAGAGCTGGTCAGTGGCCAAATATGACGCCAATATGGCTAACCAATGTGCATCCACAAAATCTGTACTCATTATACAAAATGTTGGATATTCCAAATGCAAACAAATACAAAACATTAGCCATTCGAGTTTGTTTGGCATTGCTCCATTCTCGAATTGGCCTCATTAGGCGGAAACAGGTAATGCATTCGTTGCGCGGGGGTTTGAAATTTAATAACTCACAATTTTTTGAACTCACAAGTCAGTCTTCAAGTTGATGAGACATTGATGGTTCAATCAATGAAGAATCTAGAACCCACCCAGCATGTGGAGCCAATTTAGCAAGATCTCGGAGGAGGCAGCTAAAATCCTCGTTAAGTCATCACCATTGACAACCAACAGATAGAGGAGAGAGGGGGAGAGAGAGGAGAGACATTTGACAACAAATATTTTGTGACATTAAATGCTGCTGCTCCATGGGCTCCAATGTCCAATGTCAGCTTCCTACCCAGCCTCGACCAACTTTGCTCATTTCACTAATTTAATGAAGACCTTTTGCAATGTGGTTCGCGTCGTGGTCCTGGAACCCATTGTCTTGACGTCGTCATCAGATTGATGAGCCTCTCGCTGTGGTCGGGAACCGCCTGCTGCTCCTCAGTCGGTTGGGGATGATGCTGCGCCTGCATCAATAATTTGTGTTCGCCGTTGAAAATAATTGACCAAGTTTGTCTGTTTGCGGTTTGTGGCATTTAATCTACTTGCCAGAGACAGCGACAACTGCACCAAGGCGGCAGCAGCTGCCAGCCAGTGAGCCAGTCAGCCCGGCAAGGTTGCTCTGAAGAAGACGACAAAGAAAAAAAAAAAATTAAATCCTGGGGCAGGCTACTGGGTTCCTTCGCCGCTCCGCCTCTCTGTGGTGTACAGCGCGTAATTGAAATAATTTTAAGTGAAAAATCTGCATTCAAAAAATATTTCTGCGGCACACAAATGTCAGCTGCAGCAAAAACAAAATTCCAGGAGCAGTCACTGAAGCAATCGACTCTTGAGATTGACCGGTAAATGCCCTACGAATTGAGTTAAAATAGATTTTTCTTATCATTTTTAAGTTTAGGCATTCGAAAAATTAACCGCATAAACAGTCAATGTTAAGTCACTGTTAGGACATTGTTTAGTCACTGCTTAGTTACTGTTGAGTCACTGTTCAGTCACTGGCAAGTCACAGTTTAGTCACTGTTAAGTCACGGTTAAGTCACTGTTATTGTAGTCACTTTTTAGTCACTGTTAGGTCACTGTTTAGTCACTTCTAAGTTACTGTTGAGTCACTCTTTAGTCACTGTTAAGTCACTGTTTAGTCACTGTTAAGTCACTGTTAGGTCACTGTTTAGTCACTGCTAAGTTACTGTTGAGTCACTCTTTAGTCACTGTTAGGTCACTGTTAAGTCACTGTTAAGTCACTGTTTAGTCACTGTTAAGTCACTGTTAGGTCACTGTCTAATCACTGTTAAGTCACTCTTTAGACACTGTTAGGTCACTGCTTAGTCATTGCTAAGTTACTGTTGAGTCACTGTTCAATCACTGTCAAGTTACTGTCAAGTCACTGTTAAGTCACTGTTTAGTCACTGTCAAGTCACTGCTTAGTCACTGTTAACCCCTCTTCCCACCATCGCACCATCCCATTTTACACACCCCCAAACACACAACCCACCTAGAAGCAGCCAAATAGTAAAAGCGGTTGACTTTGCAAATACAAAATGCAAAGACAAGGCGTACCCAAAAAAATCTGTGGCAAAAACAAAATTTGTCTAGTTTTAGTACCCCAGTCGAACGTCCATAAAGAAGCTTCGCTTCAAAATCCTTTCAAGGAGTTAAGACTATAAAAATAGCTAACATTTCGTCTGCAAACAGCTCAGGATTAAGAATCTATAGGTTTTTTGTCCGTCCGAGCCAAACTGCACAAACAATCATAAAATAGTTCAGTTCTAAAGCTGCCTTTACACTTGTCATATATCTCTAAATAGTCGGTTGTCAAACTTCTCTAAAGAGAATCTCTTATCAAATAGAACCTGTTCTCTTTCATCAAAGAAGGATACATTTTCTAAATATTTAGAGATATTTGCTTTGCTATTACACTATCGTCAGAGAAACTCTTTAGATATATATGACAAGTGTAAAGGCAGTTTAAGCAAAACTTAGCTAGCTTCAAAATTGAACATTAACATTAAATGCTTCTTTTATAAATTTGTTGCTCGTTAACATTAAACCTGTTTTGCCCACAAGTCAAAAACTGAGAAACATTTGCTATATTTGCGTAGTCCATAAACAATTTTGAAATATTAAACAATAAAGAATATAAATATATTCTTAAAATCATCTTTAGGCTTAACGTCCTTACTGCAATTTGTTAAGCAATTTAGGCTTTAGCTGGTTCAACGTTTTCATTAGACCATCGCAATGACAGAAACCCTCAGGTGAGCTCACTGCTGAAATGAGCCCTGATTTGTAGGAACTTGTAAAAACATGGCTTTCCTTACATGCTTTTCGGTCATGAATTTAACACGGGCAGGCTTAATTTTATGACGTTGGATTAATTAGGATAGAATGGCTGAGTTCTTCATTATTATATTCACTTCTAAGGGCGAGCGCACATATGCGGCTGAAAGATAAACTGACGGCAAAACTTAGAGCTGATCTTGACAAATAACCGCGCTCCGTGCAAGCAAGTGTGCACAGCAAGCACTGTTTTGATTTTAAAAATTCAGTTAAAACTTCAGCTTTGCGGAATCAATCAAGTATGTTTGTTTATTTCGGCTTGCTGACGTACTAAAATATCATGGTCAGTCTTCAGTTCATCTTTCAGCCTCATGTGTGCGTGCGCCCTAAGGCCATATACTGAGAGAAGTTCAATAGCAGGCATGTGCGCTCAACGTGCATTTTCTATTGCCGCGCGTATAGGCACTCACGCATGGCACAATGCCTTTGCAAGATCGAACACAAAAACATATATGTACGTAGGCGACGAATGATTTGTTGTATATCAGACAGCCACGAGCACACACACACACACTCAATAATCGGATTTCTCTTTCTATTTCTTGTGATTGTTATTGATTTAGGAGGAGGGAACTTTCCTGACCACTGCAGTGTGTACCAAGCGGAAGTGGTAGCCATCCAGGAAGCTGCCACCTACCTTAACACACTTAAGGTCAAAGAAGGAAACGTATTTATATATTCAGACAGTCATGCCGTACTCAAGGCCTCAAGTGCTAAAACACTTACGGAATGTTGCTTATCTCTAAACGTGATCGCACGACATTTTTGTATACACCTAACATGGGTGCCTGGACACCACAACATAGAAGGAATCGAGTCTTCGGACAAACTGGCCAGAATAGGTACCACCTTCGAACTACTTTCAGAGAAGAGTATGATAGGGATGCCAATGGCAACATATAAGCTCCACACAAAAGCTGAAACACTCTGTCTCTCTACGTATCGTTGGAAAATCCTTTCCTCCTGTGCTGTATCGAGACTTACGTGGCCTACATTCAACCTTAAACGTACTAACACACTTTTACGTCACAGAAGGGAACACATTTCACTTCTGGTGGGGACCCCCACGGGTCTAAGACAGTGGCAGACACGCAGCACGCCTAGGTTCACACACCGTAACTTCTGCAGAAGCTGCAGATATAAAGAAGAGGAGGAAACGGTACACCTTCTCTGCCTATGCCCTGCTTTAAGTAGAAGGAGACTTAGGACACTTGGTCAACCTCTCGGAGATATCCGGGCTAGAGATGCCAGATCTACTAAAATTCATTCTGTCCACACAATGGTTCAGTACCGAGGACCCCCCTCAGTCTTAAAAAGAGTTAACAGGGAATAATATGACATCGCAATGGGCCCAAAGTGGCCTAAGTGGGAGAACGACTTGTCGTTCTCAGCCATTGCAACCTAACCTAACCTAACCTATTGTTTTAGGAATATTTTCCTCATTAGTAGTGATCCCTATGCGGCCGTAAGCTGGCAATGGGCACCTCTCCTCTATAGCATAGATTACTCAGGTTTCGAACGGAATTACAACTTTAAAGTAACAAAATAGCTAAACATAATTTAAAAATTGTCAGACATAGCTGATAGCATTTTCAAAATTTAATAGTATTTGCACTTTCAAATTGCTAGATCTAGCAACTAAATAGCTGAAATGGCAACACTGTTACAATTTTGAAATTTGTATTTCAAACTTTCGCGCATATTTTTGAAAAGGAATTTTGAAAATTATTCAAATTCGGATATGCAGCTGCCAGTGTAGTGTTGGCAATCGAGCTAAAATCATTTTGAATGGATTGAAAAGAAGTAAAAGAACAAAAATGGCAAGCCAAATTGAAGAGTATAGCTGGCAATACTCTAGGACAGAGATGGGCGCGTCGCGACGTTCCAATGCACATGAGGCAGCGTGTGCATAGGACCTCTGCCGCGGCCGACTGCACAAAATCACACGTACGCTATAAGCATTGAAAGCTATTTATAGAACACGAATGCGGCGCACGCAAATTGTGCTTGTATGCGTGTGAAAAGTGTGACGATATGTGTGCATGCCCATCTCTGCTCTAGGATCAAGCAATTCGGAATCAAAAAAGAATACTTTTTTTATTCATGACGCGGTTTTGCCATCGAAAAATCAGCATATGAAATAATCACTTTTAAGCTACATTTTAGCTTCTAAAAGACGACTTCGATTCCCATTTCTTTCGATTACTTACTTTTACTTTCTATTACTTATAATGGTATTGCCATTTGAAACTAACTAGAACTATAATTTCTTTCCAACCCAGCCTTAAAATCAATATACCCCTCTCACATTTCTCACCACAATTTTATGGTCTCAAAAATTTACATGCGTAAATTTGAAGAGCCGCCGAGTGGACACACAAACACAACAAAGACTGAAAAGAGTCAACAGTTTGCATTTTTCAGTCTTTGAACCCAACTTAATCCTGGACATTAAAGCAAATTGCAGCATCTGCTCAAAAAAAAACACAAACATCTCGAGTCGAACGCAAGCCGAGGAATCAACTTGCACCATAATTTGCTTAATTCAACGACGACGCTCAACCAAAAGCACGCGGCTGCCACTCGTCAATGGTAGCCAGCCAGCGATCGACACGCCGCAGACGATGGTTGCTGATGAGGATGATCCTCCCTCCTACCTTAATTTTTTTTTTTGCGGTGACTACTTCAGCGGCAGCCTCAATTTGAGTGTGCCCTTGGGGGCAATTTCCAAAGTTGCATCGTTCATTTTTTTTTTTTCGGTGGCTGTAATTTTGGTCAGACCATTAAGTCAAGTACTGACATGCCACCCCAAGCTTATATGTATGCATGTTGAATGTACATATATGTATCATAGAAGTACATAACTTGACCAAATGTCAAATGTCACAACAGTCCAAATCCCACTTTGGAGGGGGGCACTTAAATTCGATAAGCAAACAGAAAAAAAAAACAGAACAACAAATATCGATTTATTTCTCCAGTGAGCCAAAGTTCTGCAAAAAAATTTTTAGTTGCATGTACACATTTTTGGTGTTGTAGCGACTCTGGCGCAATATATCATATATTTCCATATTTCGCTTTTATTCCATTTTGTTTATCATCAATTTTAATTCATTTCGAGGAAAGCTTTTAGTTCGAAAAGCTTTAGATTGCAGCGCACCCCTCCATGCCACAGATTTGGTCATCCCTCAGCCACTTATGCAATTGAAGTGACAAGCACTTTACGAGTATCTCGGATTTGGTCATTTCGATGCCGCCATAGCAATTGAATTGGAGTCGGGGGCAAAATGTGTTGGAAGTAATTTACAAATTTATGATTCAATCAAATTGAACCCCTACTTTAGCCTACAATTTCTGGCAGCATTTTGGAAAAATTTTAAAAGATGAAACTTTTATCAGTTTATTGAAGTTGCTAAAAATGCCTATTTTTACAGTTCTTAGACTCAAATTGTGGGGAACCCAAACTTTATCGTAAAGTACTTTTTCTTAACTTTAAAATAAACTCATCCAAACAGTTCTGCGATTTTTTTAAGCAAAGATATACCATTTTGAATATATGAAACCATTTTGTACTGTCCATAAGTATGCAATGGATGTTGTGAAACATTTGTATAAGATGAAAAGGCTTCTGTAGAGTGTTTGCATTGCATACTTTTAGGCAGTTGAAAATTATGTCATTTTGAAAACAAGTGTTCAAAATGGTATATCTTCCCTTTAAAAAACCGTAGAAATGCGTGGAATAAGTTTTTTGTTGATTTCATGAATGGTTCCATCTAGAATCGAAACCATCCCTGCTATTAACTGTACCTTGTCACTCAGTCATATCTGTGCACAGGGTGGCATCAAAATGTGGCTACCAAAATATTGCTTAAAAACGGATTTCTGTGTTATCAAACTACTTACCTTACGTTTGTTTCCCAAATCTTTTACTCATCTTTTACTTTATTTTTTGGTATTTATTTCATCTTTAAAATCCAATATAGATTACATATTTGAATAGTTTTCGCCATTTTTGTGAATAGCCTAACTAAGCTCTTATCTACATAAATTGTAATTAAATTGAGTTTGTTTATTTTTGGCATTATAACTAAAGTAGGCATCTCTTATTTATATTGTTATATAGAACATATCCATAATATTGCTTTCGCTTAAATCCAAAGTCTCTTTTAAAAATGAGCCTGGCTCAGAGTTGAGCAAAGTGTTTGATTTCTCAACTTATTCCTTTGGCATTTACATAAGATTTCATTTGTTTTTACAAATTTATGAGTAACTTTGAGCGTATCTCCTTAACTCTACCAGTAGAGGCATGGAGATATTTTCATATGTTTGAGCACACCGTCCATTGGAATGACTAGAGTAGAGCATAAGATTTGAGTATAAGATCAGGATTCAATACGGGGCTGCTCAGTCTTCTTTGGCTTTGATTAACCCATGCCCAAGTCATGCAGAAGATGTTGTTTGATTACCTCTCCCTCCCGTTCGGCCAAAAGTTGGGCAGTCACCGTGTTGATAAGATTAAATGAAATAGCAAAAATGCTAAACGCTGACCACACACCCAAGGCTAGCCAGCGTAGTAAACGTGGACGCAGACCACCATCCAACTGTCTAAGGAACAACAGACCCAAGCTAAGGCCAGCCAAAGCTCCAGTCATGTGAGCTATATAGGAGACAGTGGGTCTCGAATGATCTTCCAGCATGCGGGAGTACAAGGCATAACCCAAATCGCAGGAGACTAAAGCAAATAAATTGTAAAAATATTTATTTTAAAAAAAAATGGTTTAAAACTTACCAAAAATAATCACAGCCATTAACTGGAGGAGACCATGTCGCATGTGCTCGAGATTAAGCAAAACACTTGCCAATTGGGCAGCCAACAAGGCATACACCCCACCGCTGGCACCTACCAGATAAACTTCCGAGTCCACCACACTAGTACCCAAAGATCCAGCCAACACACCAGCTAAGTATATAACTGCGGTACGTAGTGAACCATGAACTAGTTCTAGGGGGAAACCGAATAGCAATTGAGACACCACATTAAAACCCAAATGTAACCAATTGGCATGAAGTAGGGCGTAGGAGAGGAAACGCCAAAGCTGCAGACGTTGTTCCGGGCTATAGATGAATGAAGAACTCTCTGGTGACGTATCACCCACATAGATGAAAACGAAAAGCTGTGAAAGAGAGGTGCAGGATTAAGTAAGATTTTATATGAAAAACGAGGAGGCCAAGCTAACTTCGTCTGTGCCGAAGTTTTTATACCCTTGCAAATGCAAATGACACAGTTTAAGAACGCTTACATAAAAATCAAAAATTTTTCTTACTAAAACCCATTTTCCGATTTTATCAAATTAACAAACGCCGAGTTTAAAAACAATAAAATTGAAAACAAAAAAGTTTTTCTCACTAAGACTCAATTTCCGACCGATCGGCCCTATGGCAGCCTTAAGATATAGTCATCCGATTTCGACCCAATTTTGCGAATATATTTGAAAGCATATAAAATCAGTCGTCAGCGAGTTTAAGGACGCTGACATAAAAAACCAAAAACAATTTCTTACTAAGAATCATTTTCGACCGATCGGTCATATGGCAACCATAAGATATAGTCACCCGATGTCGCTCAACTTTTTCAAATTAGTTTGAAAGCGTTTAATATTAATAATCACCGACCTTAAAAACGATTTACTTAAAAACAAAAAAGTTATTTTCCCTAAGACCCGACCGATAGCTAGAAGATATAGTCATCCGATTTTGACCAAAATTTGCAAATCTGTTTGAAATCATATAATATTGATACTAGCCGAGCTTGAGGGCGCTAACAGTGAAAACAAAAAAGTTTTTCTCACTAAAACCCATTTTCCGACCGATGGTTCCTATGACAGCTGTAAGATATAGTCATCCGATCTTGACCAAAATTTGCAAATCTGTTTGAAAGCATATAATATTAATAATGACTGAATTTAAGGCCGCTAAAATTGAAAACAAAAAAGTTTTTCTCACTAAGACCCATTTTTCGACCGATAGTTCCTATGGCAGCTATAAGATATAGTCATCCGATCCGGTCGGTTCCGACATATTAGCAGCGTGAAGTAAAAAGAAGACTGTGTGCAAAATTTAAGCTCGATAGCTTTAAGAAACAGACAGACGGACGGACAGACGGACGGACAGACAGACGGACGGACAAAGCTCAATCGACTCAGCTCGTCAAGCAAGCAAGAATATATTATATATAGTTTATGGGGTCGGAAATGAATATTTCTATGCGTTGCAAACTTCTGGGCAAAATTATTTATTATTATTAGCTTTTTTATAGCCGACACCTTTACTGTACAAAAGCTTAACCAACCTTTTTGTTTTCTGAACTATCAGATATTATAGACTATAGTTTTAAATCTAGAGCACTATAAACACAGGCTGCAACCCTGTAAAAGTTCGAGCAAGTTTCGAACCCGTTGTAAAGTGTAAGGTTTAGTTCGCGAACCTTTTCCTGTACTTATCGAACATAAGGTTTTGGTTCGAGTCTGGGTTCATAGATTATTCGATTGTTGACCGATTACCAAACTATGTAAATCGTCAGGTTGATTGGACCACATAACTTTTTGCAATAATTGGGCTCATTCAGCAGATAATTCTGATTTGCGATTACTGATTTACGATTTGGAATTGCTGATGATAGTAGGCTTTATGATATTCTATGGCTTTAGTACTTTCTATGAAAAAAAAAATAACTCATAATTAAACTTCAATAATCTAAAAGTCCCAAATTCGCCCTGAAAATGTTAAATTTTCCTATAAAATCCGTCCTAAGGCCATTCTTTCTAAATTTTAGAGAAATTGTTTTTAAAAAATTAATTTTGAGGGTAAATACTTAAGCAGTCTTTACACTTGCCATATATCTCTAAAGAGTCTCGCTAAAGACACTATATTATAGTGTAGTAGGCAAACATATAACTCTGACGAGAAACTTTTGACTACTCTTTAGACAAAAGTCATGAAATAGAACCGGTTCTATTTGATAAAAATAACTCTGCTGAGACAAAGCTGTCAATTTTGTGGCGTTGCCGATTCCCAAAAAAAAATACAACATTTTTATTCGATATACTCGATTTTATTTATTGATTAAACTAAATTGAGAACTCTGAAAGATGATTCCACCTGTCATTCGAGTGTTTAATTTGAATGCAGCATCAGCAACTATAACAAACGGTACATTCCTAGTACCATCAGGTATAGCTTCATTATCCGGGAAATTAAGAAGATTATCTTCAATGCCTGTGCATAGCGTGGAATCGACGTAAACGGCAGCGTCGTTTGCTCTTCCATTGCAGCCAATATCAACTGAATAAAACTTTGCTCTACATCTACCAGTGCAAGAAGCACAATGCTGTGGAATCCTTTATAATTGTAATCAAATTATGCGTTATTCCTTTTAGCTCGAAATGCAATATGTTTGCCATCTAAAGAAAAAATGTTGAAAAGTGGAATTTTGGGAAATCTTTATAGCACAAACCTAGCGCACCGAAGCACATTTCGTCGAAATTTGGCGTAATGGTTCGCCATTCCTGCTGTGGTTGAGGCATCTAGATAATGAAACTAAATTTTAGAAGCGATTGACTTTATATGCTGTAAAAGGATGAACTACCTTTATATAAATTGATTTTAAGTCGGTAATTGCATTAATAACACAATTTTGGAAATTGTCGGTTAAAAAATTCTGAATGCAACAGATAGGGACGCAATAGAGTCTCCGGTAGCAAGAAATCGCAGTGTCACAAGAAGGCAAAACTTTAGCTATGTATGGAGAATGTATCCTCTTTTTGAATTTCGCGTCTAACAAACTCAAGCAACTTGTGGAAAGTTGATTTGTTCATGCGATTAAAATTTCTGAAGGTTTCGTCGTCCTCGTACTGGAGCTCACGTAAGAGAAGCTGCGCCGGTTCTGTGCCTTTACAGCGACGCAAAAGCCGATTTCGACTCCACATGGAACGCTTTTTACAATATAGTCGTCTTTTTGGTCCTGGATCATCCATTTCGTCGTCAGCCAAAACCGCATCCATTAATGTTATTGCGTTTATTTGATAGTAATCCATTTTCACACAAACAAGTTTCACTTTTTTACTCTTGGCCTGTGTGTCAACAATTGTTGAACCAGTACTGAAGTCGTTGAAGTAGCTCTGAACATCTAGTTCAAAATTCTCTGTTATTAAAAGTGTTATAGCTAATCATAGCTTCTCTAAAGAGTTTCTCTTTAAGAATTTAAAACAACCGACTCTTTAGAGAAATATGATAAGTGTAAAGGCTGCTTAAATTTCAAAACAAAAATTCTTAAATACTGTAAACCACTGACTCTTCGGGGATTTCCGGTCTTTATGTACACACTATTTACACAATTACTATTTACATTATCAATAAGGTCTCTGTCAATTTATATAAACACGTCCGTCTCGGTCAGCGTTCATTTACTACTACCCTCCAATCCACTAACGCCTCCTTCTATGCTCGCATCTTCCATCCAGTGTGACCAAAGTTCACTACTTGCATAATACCAAAAGCCTAAGTGTGTTCTTCCAATTATTTATATGTGTTGATAGTGGGTACACCTATAACTAATTTGTGCAGTGATGATTACAATGATTACTAATGGATACTCGTATAATTAATATGTACAGTGATGAATACAATGTTTACAATACAGAAATTTTGTTGGCCTATAAATTTGAGTGTTTAATTTTTTAAATTTTATTCAATTCTAGGGCGATTTTCTTATATATAGAAAAATAATTTTCTGAGTGTACTAAATATAAAACTTCATGAGAAACTTGGGACAATGGTAGGCTAACATTGCCATCGGTAATCAATCATACTTTTCATTTGATTCCTTTTCAGCAATCACCATTCTCAAATTTACCAATCGCAATCGGCAATCACTACATTCAGCAAGTAAAATCGGCCATCTTAAAACACAAATCGTAAATCGATATCACCTGCTGAATGAGCCCATTCATAGGTCCCTCTAAAAAGGTATTGGACTTTGAATTTTGGATCTTTGGCCTCACCTTCTTAAATGTACGAAATTAGTTTTCCCCATTTTCAATTCCTGGTCAAAATCTCAATATGGATTGGGTTTCTTAAACCCATTTTTAAGTATTATCTCAAGCGTTTCTTTAGTATAAAATTATGATTTCCGTTCATAGTATTAAGAAAGTTATAAAAGTTCTTAAGAATTAACTTAAATGATTGCTTGAACCAAACCAATTTTTGTATACATTGGGTCCGTTTCGGGTTTAGGTTCGGGAGGTTAAATATTAAAAAGGTTCGGTTTATGGTTCGGTTCAAGAAACGTTTCTATGGGGTTCCTTTATCCTTCATCAAAAGTACCAAAGAATTCCACCAAAGCTTTTCTGAATAAAAAATTTGTAATAGACATCGCAACCTATTTTCAACAAAGTGTCTCTCTAACTAAACTAGGTTTAGATTCAGACTTTAATACTAATTGACAAATCGAAACAGTTCTTTTGGGTGCATCTTATAGCCTTGGTTCTCAGAATCTTATACCAATTCCTTCCAAAAAATATATTTTTACTGTGGCAAATTGATAATCCTACACTAGACTACCTTCAAAGTAAAGTTTTTGCAGTCAAAGCATGCCAAAAAGTCACCTTTTGGAGCTTAGCTCGTTTAAAATCATTTTCGACCAAAAAGAATAAATTTATTTTGTCTTTATCCGCTCGCTTAACTAGATTTTGTCTTTTGTTTTGGAACCTGTTCGGTAACCCTGTTTTCAATCACCCCCAAGCACAGGGAAATAAAACCATCAAAATGCCTTGGAAAGCCATAATCAAGATAGAAGGGGGAGAAAAAGCAACCCCCAAATCGACGTAGACTGGCAACAGACAGCGACGAGACGACGCCATTCCTTTCCTGATTTCACTGGCGGCGTCCAGTCTGCTGTGTGTGTGTGTGTGTGTGTGTGGGGCCAGACGAGGAAAACAAATCGTAGACGTGTTGGATTTTCGCACGCACTCGCTGTCTCCTTATCCCCCCCTTCGATACATGTATGTATGCATGTATATCCTTTAACCGGAAGCTTACTTCCATTTACAAATGCATGAGTGTGTGACGGGAGCTGGCAACGCGTTGTGTGGCAAAGTTGGCAATTTGTTTGCCTCAAAAGTCAATTGCTGGTCCAGCAAACGTGTGCGTGAGTGCGTTTGAGAGGGGGGGGGAATTGAAATATGATCAACCCAAAGCTGAACAACCCTCCTACTTAACTTGAGATGTACAAAATGCATGCCAGACGTGACTACAAAAGAGAAAATAGCGAAAGAGCAAGCTGGACAGTACAGTTATTCCCCGATTTCAGAAAGTCAACACTTGCAACTGGAGGCAGTTGAATGAGAGCAAAAAGTTCGATCAAAGGATACAAGATTTGAAATGCAATTAAAATCAGGTTTAGAAACCATGTAAGAAAATCTATACTCAAAGGAAAGAAACTTTTGTTGGTCAAGAAGAGCTTTTCGAAATTATAGAAGGACGTTCTATGTTACAGTGCAATATAAAACACTGAGCCAGACAATAATGGAAAGGAAAATGTATATAATTCCTTAGGATCTATGCAACTTTTTGAATGCCTAATTCAACAATAAATTGGAACTAGTTTAAGAATGTGAATATCCTGAAATGTATTTCGATTGGCTTCGAAATTATATGCAAAGAATTTAAACAGTAATTAATATTAAATATTAAAAAAGTCTAGCAGTTTTTGAAATGTTTCGTAAAGTACCTTATATATCCCTAAAGGGTTTAGAATAGTTTTGGGCTCTTCATGAGCGAGTGAACAGAATTGAGTTTTTCACTGAACTTAACAAGTGAACATGTTCTTCTTCAATTTTTCATTTTTTGAGTGGGTCTTGTTCAGTCAGAGTTTTTTAGTCTCTCTTGCTGAGAAAGATTTTTAGTTTCTCTTGCTCAGTGAGTTGCTCTGTGAGTTGCTCTGTGAGCTGTTCAGTGATTTGTTCAGTAACTAGTTCAGTGAATTGATCAGTGTGGCCTTAGCAGTGACTGTTCACTTAGTTCGGTGACTGTTCAGCTGTTATTGGCTACGCGTTTGAACTGAATAACTGAAGAATCGAACTGCTGAGCAGCTGAACAACAGCAATTTGAGTGAGTTGAATCCAGGGTTCGTAAAATATCACTCAACACAGAGAAGGTCTTTATTTCTAGATAAGAAAAATTCAACAATGATATTTACGAATTAATGTCGTGAGTGATAAAAAAAATTGTGAGTATTGTTCAGAGATATATTTCACAAAAATATCACCTGATATATATCACAAGTGATTAATATCATTAATTTTTTCATCACGAGTTATTCAAGGTTTTTTTTTTATCAAACTGTTAAGGAAATAAAAGAAAAATCGGGGACAATACTTCACGTCAACTGTTCTGACCACTAAACACAAAGTTTTAAGTGATCTCGCTATATTATTCTTATTCAAATGAAATATAATTTAACAATTCATCGTTAAGCTTAACCAATAATATGTTCTCAAGCGACTTTGCGCTTAATCGAGTTCTCAACCTGGTAAAAATATATGGTAGTGCACTGAACGCCCTTTCTACAGAGACTTGTGCTGCTGGCACAGCAAGAGCAATTTCGGCAATTTTTCCCAAAGTTGGTTCTTTATATTTATGTGATCGACAGTACTGCACGACCCTGCCGTCGATTCTAATCCGTTCACCGTATTGTAAATTTGTTATTTTGCGTTCGATTGAGTTGTCATCGATTGGCGTACAGAACATTTGGTCAGATTTTAGAATACTCTACTTTAACTTGAATCACTTTGAAAAAACGAACAAGTGAGCATGTTCAGTGAAATAAATAAACGTTACCCAACACTATTTTGCATATCTGTTTGATGTCAATGTATTACAACTCTAAAGAAAGGCGAAATGTAAAAATTGCAGCGTTACTTTAAGTTGAAACTCACAAAACAATCTTAGCCGTCTCCTCAAAAGCAATCACCCAACTGCAGTGGAACCAGTTGTCCGACAAAAAATCTACCCTTGAGGAAAATAACGAGCAAGACGGACTTATCACCTAACAAAGGATTACAAGCTTTGTGTAAAAGCCAGCAGCTGCATGTAGAAGCCAGCAAATGCACCGTTAATTGGTTCGAGTGATCGCTAATCGTCACTATGCCTTGGGGTTAGTTGACGAGCAAGTGAACAGCTGAAGAAATGATCAACTGAACAACCGCTACAGCTAGAACAACTGAACAACTGAGCAATTTAAGTGAGTTGACTCACTTTGATTGAACATGTTCAGTGAAATGAACAACCTTTACCCAACACTATTTTGTACACAGAAAAAAGATCACGATTAGTATCATTCGGGTATTTTGAGTATCGAAATGGCCTTCATCTGAAAAATTATCAAGTTGATTTGATAGAGTCCATATATTTAGGTGGAAATAGTATGCCATTGAAATGAAAAAATTGGTAATATTAAAAATAGGGCTGATATTTTATCTCTTTTTTTCTGTGTAACAATTTTAACTCATTGGCATTTTTCCATCTATTAGGGATTGAAATTAAAAACTGTTTCCAATTTGCAAATCAATCCTGACAGACTAAGAACACACCCCTTTATATATGTTTGAAATAATGTTAGTTAACAGATCACCAAAATTAATGTTAACCTTTGTAATTTAAAATGTTTTATTAGCAAGTTCAGCTGGCTCGAGGTCCGAAAAAGTTGCGTTTGTGCACAACTGTAGTCAACTTATGCATTCTACTACAAAAAGGGCTGGTTGCCTATAATGTACTGTTTCACCAAACTCCCGGTTGAATCATCAGTAGGCTTTTCGCTAAAAAAATGGCTGATTGCCAACTGCCTCTCCTTACAATCATTGCAGTGAAAGCAAAATTAGACAAGCAATAGATGCTTTCATCTCTTTGTTGTTGTTATTTTGTAGTACAATTGCATAAGTTGTTTACAGTTGTGAACAAACACAAACTTTTTCGGACCTCGAGCCAGCTTAACTCGCTAATTAATTATTATTAAGCTTTTAAAATACTATTAGTATACAGCCCGTAAATAAATGCTAAAATTTATGGTCCTTAAGGAAAAGGCTAAAAGTGGGCAACACATTTTTATTAACAGGCTCCATATATATCAGAGCCCAAATATAAGACAAAAGGTGATATTCTTATAACTCCGCTATTTATTAACCGATCTTAATAAAAATGTTAGAGATTATAGATGTTGGGTCAACAAAAATGCTATACATCATTCGGAGCCTATATTTAAATAACAAAGTCATGGTATGGGATGGAAACGAAGTCGCTGAACCTTTTATCACAATTCAGGGTGTCAAACAGGGTTGCCTCTGAAGCCCCCTCCTCTTTGCACACTATATAGACGATATTGTGCCATCGCTTCCGTGAGGAGTAAGAATTGGTGAAGAGCGTGTCAAAATCCTTATGTACGCAGACGATCTAGTAATCCTCGCGGAAGATGCCACTTAACTGCAGATCATGATAAGCGCCACACACAGCTTCTGTCAAATGTGGAGTCTCCAAATAAACAGTAATAAGTCCAAGATACTGATAATGAAAAATGGAGGATGTCGTAAGCCAAGAGATGAGAAGTGGTTCCTAAATGGAGAATAGCTTGAAGTGGTACGTGAATTTCGGTATCTAGGGGTTGCGCTAATGCCAAGTATGAGCTTTAAACGTCATTTGCAACAAAAGCTTAAAGACTCTAGGATTGCTATAAATAGTACGTGGAAACAACTTTTGGGCATGAAAAATATAAGTATGAGGGTAAAATTCAAAATGTTTCTTGCCACAGCCAGAGCAATAATGTGCTATGCAGCGCAGGTGTGGGGATACGCCAGTTACGAGTCAAAGCAGTTTTCGTGAAAAACTGATTCTTCCTTCCACTGAAGACGCCAAACTATGCGATACATCTTGAGACAGGTCTGCCCACTCTCTACACGTACACGCTACAGTTACACTTTGATTACCTCGTAAAGGTGATGAAAATGCCCCAATCAAGACTGCCTCATAATGTGGCAACGTATCTGTTGGACTCCAAAGCACAATTTTTCGCAGAGTGGGTGCAACTGGCTACGCAGCAGGGCCTTGAGCACAACTTGAATGCAATAGACACGTGGGATCACCTTCATATCAACCTTCTGCAAAAGCTAGATCAACACGCAGGAGATCTCTTCGAGTCCCAGGCACGCCAAAGTCAGTCTAGATATACTTACAGGGTATTGGAGTATAATCTAAATGAAACAAACTATTTCCACGATCAGTTTGATGCGTCAACAATTTCAATGGTATTTAAGGCGCGAAGGGAACTCCTTTACCTAAATTACACTCCTTACAGCGCAAGAACAAATGACCAATGCGAGCTGTGCAACCTACGCGAGAGGGAAGACGTATTTCATTTTGTCGCTCGGTGCCCCGTTCTAGCAGAATTCAGGCGGTTTCACTTCGGCAGGCATCCTCTGAAGATGGGGGACTGTATTGCGTTGCTTAATGTGCCAAACTACTCGTCTGTTGATGATGATCAAGAATATATATACTTTAAATGGTCGGAAATGTTTCCTTCTGTCAATTACATACATTTGTACGACTTTAGTATTCCCTTTTTACTCTACGAGTAAGGGGTATAAAAGAACCGTTTCTACTTGCTTATAATAAAGAGACTCTGTTAGGCTAACATTCACTGTTACCTACATTTTTGACGTTCATCTATTTAAATTACATACGGATCCACATATCACAGTCAGAACTAACCATCCTTAACCTAATCTATACTTCAACCATTTCATTAAGAATTTCTACTATAAAAGACTGCCTTAGCCTTTTCATGCCAAGTGGAAGCAATTAATGTAAGCCAAGCAAAGTGCAGATTGTGGCCGCAATGTTGTGTAATGTCGGGGGCTGATGTCATGGCAACCCCAAACATGGTTTTTATGAGCGTCCCAAATCAACCCTTGGCCCCAGAATTTAATCGCATTAAAAAGGCAACATTCTGTGGGTTCATTTCGTGTGTCTTACCTCCAGTAGTGATGTCAGCACAATGAAACAGGGCGGTGGCCAACAACGTAACCAGACTCTAGATTTTGTCACAAGATGTTTCTCCTCCCGCTTCGATTCATCGGCCATCAACGATGTCGTTTTGGGCATCATTCGCTGTGCTTGGCTGTGCTGCATCAGCTGGTCACAGCAGACGCCCAGCACCAGACCCGACTGTGAGGATGGCAACTGCATCTGTACAATGGTGGCGCTGGCCAGCATTTCCTTTGACTTCAGTCTATTTTTGGGGTGTCTGTCTTGTGCTTGTGACGGTGCCCCACTTAGTAGTAGAAGCAACGGCGGCGGCGGCGGAGGCTGTCATGATGATTCGCTCGGAATGCTGTCTGGCCCCTGTTTGGCCTCCTGGAGAAAAACGAAAGAAAAAAAGTGTGTGGGGCCAAATTAGCTCAAGGTTGTCTGTGCGGTCCCAAAAACATTGTTGCAGCGACGACAAACTGCAGCGCAATTTGGCAGACAGACAACGTCGCCAATGGCGCCATCATCAAAGTCAATCCCCTCCCCTCCCCTCCCCCAAATGTTGCTTTATAATGGCCCTAGACAGCCATAAAACAGACGGAATTTATTCCTTGGCAACACAATGAAATTTTCGGAAAATAAAAATTTATTTCCGCTGCGGATTTTAGACAGCAAAACCAAACTGAAAAGCTACCCCTTAAGGTCCCAAACTTAATGCGGATAAATTCTTGAAATGGAAAATATTTTAATTGTAGGGAGAAGTTTTCATAGTTCCGAAGAGATTGAATAGTCTAGTTCTGCACTTTAACAGAATTTTAATAGCTCTGTTAACTTAACATTCTGTTACGAATTGTTCTTCATTGCCTCACAAAACTTTAACTCTTTGAAGCTCAAGAAGGAAAACTTCTCTTTTTAATACACGAAATAAAATATATGCTGCATTCCCTTGCGAATGTCTCGCAGTTGGCAAAGTTGAAGTTTCTTTTTTCTAGTCCTAACCATGGCGTGTTGGTTTGTCCTGGTAATGAGTTTTAATGGTGAATGCCTTTTTTTTGTGTTCAAAACCAAAGGACTTGGCTGAACGGGAACTGCACCTTCGGGGGTCAGAACAAGTTTTTCGCCAGACGGAAGTGTGGCTGCTCCTCGCTCCTCTGATATATGGACTAGAAAACCGGTTAGAGCGCATGCCAAAAACTGTAAAAATATCGACAGGTGTATCCTTAATGTCCTCGCTGCTGTTTTGGCTCTTCTTCTTCTTCTTCTTGTTGTTGTTGGCCTTCGCACGCAACTTGTTCGCTGAGGACGCAAAACAGACGCAGAGTGAGTGGGCATATCCTTGAGAGAACTTTCAGCTTGCTTTTGTCCAAAAAGCAAAAATCGAAGTTGAAGTTGATTATGCAATGCTCCTAACCCCGGCTCCTGCTCCTGCTCCACATTCCTTTCTATGGCCTTTCGCATTTGCATTGAGTAAATAATTCCATTTGCATAATGTTGACTATTTGTGTTTGCATTATTTGCCTTTGTGTGTGTGTGAGTTTGTGTATGATTTTTTCCTGTTTATCAAATATGTGAGTGCTGCTTTTTATTGATTTATGCGTCTCAATGGTTCGACATATACATAATGACAAAAGGACCATTTGAATTTCCTTCAAGGACGACTGAAGTGGATTCATTTAGTTAGGGAAAAAGTAATGCAAAAATTGCATTGCAAACATTTTGTAATTACTGTAGCCACAGGGCGCCACAACTAGCAATGAAAAGAAGAGAGAAAGAGAGAGAGCAAAATATAATTACAACTCGGCTTAAATGCTCATGCCGAGAGCAAAAGTTCGAGTTGGCAGCCCTCTCATCATCGCATCTTTGACTTTGGGTGGGCGGATAAAAAGTGAAAGAATTAAAATGTACATGAAACACACAATTATGCATAAAGAAAGTTCCATTAACAATAGCAACAGTTTCAACAATGACGAGAAAATTGTTATAAAACTATAATTGAAAAATGTGTGTGTGTGTGGTGGGTGCACCAAAGACTTGGAATGGACTTCAGAAACGTACAGTCTTCATTGGAGACGACTGTAAACACGCAGAGGCGGCGGCCATAGAGGTAAAGGAAGGGGGGGCTGTGCAAGTGACGGCACTCTATGTGATACAGTAAAATATGTAATGAGTGGACTTGCTTAAACTCACGTATTTCATCCTTAGGGGCTCTCAGTGCCCCCTAACTAAACATATGCAAGTTGATCAAAAAAGTATACCAATTGTTAGCCAAATTTTCAATATATCTTTAAAATAGTCGAGGAAACTGTACCTCATTCGGACCAAAAATGCGTATATTTTCAAAAAGAAAATTGGTTGGGCCAATCAGTACCAGAAAGACGGGATTAGGGTTAAATTACCTGCGTGAACTAAGTTTATGTGCATAGGACTTATAAGCATAGCTCGTAAATAACTCTCAACCCTATTTTCACCAAATTTTCACCGCTCTGATCACGTCACTGACCGAAAGAACAACAAAAAAATCGGGCTCGGGCTTCCCTTAACCGAATGTGTGCTGCAATCGCACTGATCGGGCTGCCTGCAACCGAATAACAGGCCCAGGTCAATCAATCGGTCTTAAGCTGTGTGTTTTTCGAAAACCAAAATGTAAAATGTTATTTTCAAAAGGTTGCGTGTGCCAGTACTAAGCATAAGCAGTGAGAGAGAGAGACCGCATATATGTAGTTTATCGCATACATTCATATTGTTAGCCGAGCATTAAACACCGATGCATACATACGAAGAAGACCTATTGAATGCGTGAGTTTTGCCAAAAGTTCTCAGTCTGACCTGAGAGGAAAAAAACAAAAAAATGTGTTTCTCTCCTCTCACAACCAAAGAGTAACAGTGACCGCTGTTAAAGGTTGTTTTGGTTCCTTTATTCAATGTGCCGGGCGAAAAGTGTTATTTTCTGACAAAGGCAAAAGGGGGACCGATTTTTGCCACCTCTGCTTATAAGTTATAACCAACTGAATTTTTCAAATGTTTTATTTATTATACAGTACTCAACAACAGTAGCAAAAAAAAAAGTACAAATTAATTTTAGTGTTCACTTACTAACAAAAATATTCAACCAAATATTTCGACTTCTTATGAAATAAGTAAATGTGCATAGGGAGATTTTCAAAATTATTCTTATTGATCTAAGAACAATTGCTTTTTAATAGTTTATATGTTTTCCTTTTAGCTTAATAACCTGATTTAATCTACCAGGCATGGAGTCTACCAGTTTTTCCAGGGTTGAAAGGCTAATTTCCTCCCATTCTGCGACCAAAGCATCTTTTAGCTGCTTTATGGTTTCAAACTGACGGTCACTTTAATAAACTTTCCTTCTCAATTGGATTTAGATCTGGGTTGGTCGCTGGCAACTCCAATACTGGTATATTTCGTGAAGACAAGAAGTCTTTTGTGAAGCGGACTGTGTAAATTGAGGAATTGAATTGAAATTGATACAAATCACAAGCAAAATCAACTAGGACATCATCCAACAATTGAACATTGATCTCCGCATTTGTTTTAGTTGGTATAAAGCACAGCGGAGACTTTCCTACATGTTAAAAAGTGACCCAAACCATCAGTGCACCACCAGCGAAATTTCTCTTATGGCATGATTCCCGTGGTTGAACTTTTTCTCAACAGAAAGAATGACCTGCTGTAACTCGTTGGTCCAAAATTGTTATTTTTCATCAAATGCCAAACGGGCGCTTAGATAACGTGGCAGTAGCTTTTGTACGCGCCCGCGTGAAGCATAATGAACGTTCTCATTTTCTGCTAAAACTTGATATACTCGTGTTTTGGATACCTGCAAGCAGGACATGTTTTCTTGGACCGCGAGAGGCCGAATTTGCCGGTTACACCTTTTGTCTATGATGGTCGGTCTGCCGGAACGCTTAAGTTTACCATAACAATTGGGATTTTTTAAGAAGTTGTCAATTGTATTTTGGTCCCAGCTTCCCTCAGTCCCTTTTTTAAGCCACGCTCTTCTTCAAACAGGTGGGTCCCACATAGCATTCTTTTGGAATAATTACAACTTCTGTTGAAAAATCCTTCTTAAGAGTTATTTTTTTATGCACTTACGTTTTTTCTTTATAATAATAAGTATTTCACCTCAATTTATTTTACTTTTTTCCTCTAAAATCCATACTAATCTCAGTTTGCACATATAATTATTTCATATAAAAACCGCGAGATCTTATACGTAGTTATTCGAAAGGCAATAAAGACCAAGATCAAAAGAGTTGATTGCATATGGAAATTTAGATCAAAAAACCAAAAAAAAAATTGCATGCCAAAAAGAAATATAAAATAAAAGTTAATGAAAAGAGAGACCAAAATAAAAATGCACATATACTTAGTTCACGAAACTAGTTCAACTGCCATTTTTATAAGCATCATTGTTGTAGCTTTCTTATATTTTAATTGTCTGTTATACACTAAAGGGAAAAAATCAAAGTATTAAATTAAATTGTATTTTAAAATTTTTACTCTTTTTGGCATCTCAACGATTTGCGCAGTTGCAAGCGATGGTAGCAAAACGTCTAAGAGTATTGAATTGAATCTACCAATTGTAAAATCAACTTTGTTTTAGTTTTTTACTAAGCGATTTCTGAGTGTATTCAATCTTTAGTCGTACGAATTTTCTTTTCGGTTACTATGGTGCGGAGTATGAAAGTAAGCTCACTTACACAATCTCAGTGGTACACTTGGAAAAAAATTATTCTAAAGCTACCGAAATTAAACCCATTCGTTGAGAAAAGTAGTGTAATCCCGCTTTTACTTGAACCGTAAGACACCTGCGTCATATTGAAGGGGTGTCCTGGAAATCTGTAAAAATTTTGGCATCGATTGGTTTGCAAAACGCTCGAAAAATCTATCGGTGTCACAGAACTTCAAGAGACTTCATTTTCTTATTCGAAAATCTAGTTAGAAGGTTTGTGTCCAGTATATAGTCCCATCCCTAAAAATTGAAAGTGTCATTTCAGCCTAACGAATATAAATTCAATAATAAATTTTTATATGGAACTTCCCAAGTATACAAACATTTTGATATATTTTAAAATCTGAATGCTTTCGCAGAGCAGTTATATGTGAGTGAAGTAATGTGCCGAAATAAAGTGCTTTCTCATCTGTAAATCAGCGTTTAAAGTCAAACTTTTATGAAATACAAGTAAGTGCGCTGTAGTAGAGTTTCCCGACTACAAAATACCCTGATCTGGGTACGGTATACACCTATGTTCATGACAAAATTTTTTTTCTCTATCTCTTATAGTCTCTTAGATCGACGCGTTCATACAGACAGACGGACAGGGCTATATCGACTCGGCTGTTGATGCTGATCAAGAATATATATACTTTATAGGGTCGGAGAAGCTTCCTTCTGGCTGTTACATACATTTGCACAACTTCCCATTTTTAATGGGAACAGGGTACACAAATGATAGATGTCTCGGCTCTAGGCGAAATGCCTTAGAATTTGCAGGATATATGAATAATTAGCATGTATTCAATTTGTGGGGAATTTTAACTTGTTCGCTTCAGTCGTCCACGAAGATTTTAAGCACCTGACTTACATCTGGTTCACAGCTTGGACTTGGAAGTTATTCGAGTTGCTTATTCTTAAAATTTAATTCTATGATAACATTGAAGTAACTTCAAAGTCTTAGTATAAATGTACCAAACTCAGAAAGATCTTGAGCTGTACAAAAAATGTAAATTTAATCGATTGTCAAACAATAACAATCACGCCATTCGTTATCTACCGAGTGCTGTGTGTATGCCTAAGTCTCTGTGGCTTACAAAAACAAGTGTGCCAAAAGAGCATAGACTGTGGCCCTTTCTGATCTAGATGTAAGGCTACACGAATTGATTTGTTTAAGGCTGTCTTCACACTGATATTATGTACTTCCTGTCCATGAAGTCCATGTTCTAGTCCTGCTTTTTGTTATGTTTTTTATTTGAAAAGATTGTCAAATTCATAGTAGAATCATGATAAAATCCAGGCCTACTAAATTATCATGTGTCATGAGTCAGGAAGGTAGCCTAATGGTAATCAGCCTATTTTGTTTAAAAACATCTTATTCTAGAAATCTTAAATCAATAAGATCGGAATATATGGCAGTTCAAAGGACTCTGCGGTCGTTACCAAAAATATATTTTATTTACAATTTTCGGTTCGGTTCAATATTATCGAAAAGACACCATTTCAGCTGAGTTTTGAATATGGTTTTCTATATAAAATTCGAATCATCCCCTAAGCTGGCCCTCTAAAATTACTGGAGCGGCAACATTTCACTTATAAAAGCCTCCACTGTACTTAGCAAGTGCTTCATGAGCTGCCTGGGAAAGGTTTCACTTTTTTCTGTGGGGTTTTGCGCATTTTGTTTTTTTTTTTGTGAAATGTGCGACGATAACGAAGCGTTATGAAAGATAATGTTGTCCAGGTAAAGGGGCATCCCACCTGAGTGGTGGATGGGGGAACGTCCAACTAGAGTAACAAAGAAAAACCATGGCGAAACCATTGAGAAGGTCTCAACGCCCAAAGTCGTCACTCATTTCACAATAAAATTCCGGCAATTGAAACGAATGCGATTAAAAGCCGCGCACGCCATGCCAAGTGCGCATAGTCTAGGCGGGCGGGGCGGGAGGTAGCGCAAGAGCAAATGGAGCATCGCGATAGCAACTGCAGACTTACTACTACCGTCTTATGGTCTGACTACAACGACCCACGCAACCTCTGGCTTCAGTACGCCGCTGCCTGCAAAGTTCATTTCCATTTGGATTGCATGTCAGAGCAACTGCAGCGGCAACTTGACGAGTTGCTGAACAGTTGGTGGGATGGGAAGCTGCCGGTTGGGGGGTGGAGGTGAGAGAAGCAATCTCTCCTTGCCTGCTTTCAATTTAATTGTAATTTCTTTTTGTGTTTATGGCGTTTGTCTGCTGCTTACGTTTTAATTTCATTAACTTGTGTGTTTACTGTGTGAAACACTTGGCCTCCCCTCTCTCCCCCCCCATCCATACCCGATAGTGCTTAAATTTTGGAAGTCATAAAACTTGAACCACTGCAAGCTAGTGAAATGGTTATTGTTGTTAAAGAAGCTGCTTTTGATGTTGAGTCTGAGATTTGAGATATTTAGAACAGCAAACGGAACCATTTGATTCCCAGGTGGTCGTCCAAAGTAATGAGTTTACTCATTTTTTTTTAGTGGGGTTTGACAAGATGACATAGTTAAGATCAAAAAGGCAAAGTGAAAAATAAAACAAGAAAGACATGCTCCAGTTGAGGTTCCGACTGCTTCCCAAAAAGTTTAGAAAAAAAAAAAGTTTCCCATACCGGGAATTGAACCCGGGCCTTCCGGGTGAGAGCCGGATATCCTAACCACTAGACAATATGGGACTTGATAAGCCATCTTACGAATACCTATCTCTCACTTCGATCTTTTGGAGGATATTTTTAAGTGATATTTATAAATTGTGTGATTCATTCCCTTGAACAGGGAAAGTACAAATGATGATTTTCACTTAAACAGATTTCCATTCAGACATTCCGCTGCCTTCAATGTGCTTTCCTTCTTCCATTCCCCACCATTCCACACTCTCTGTCTCTGTTTAAGTGTATTTATGTAAGTCTCTTGGAATATTTCTACGACTTCGCGTCAATGCACAAATCAGTTAACGTCCGCCACAGTGCGACAGACATCAGACCTAATCACCTGCAGCGACAGAGACACCACCTGACCACGTTTGCCCAAACAAGTGCAGCGGGTATCCATGTTTATTTTACGGTTCAACGATTATTACCAGTTATTGTCTAATGCAACCGTAAAAAGGGGCCACAGGGCAGACAGGGGGAAAGGGAGAGAAGGCCACTGTTGACCACACAGTGGTGGTGGATGAGGGACGGACAGTAGGTGTTGCTCGGTTACAACCACCACCGGCGATGGTGGTGAATGGGCTTGTTGGGCTGCTATCAATATTTCAAACACGTTCCAAAAACTTTTGCCTTTTTCAGACAATCGAAAACGGAAGTTCACACGGAAATATACGAAAATATAAATAATAATAATAAAACAACAAATATCAAAATGAATCACGCAAAGCAAAACTAACTGAGGAATAGGAATAACATTTGGCAGGAATTGAAAGCAAATTTAGTAATATGACAAAAATACAAACGAAAACTACAAGAATTTGCTAAAACACGAGACATTTGATAGAAGCACATTTTTGTTGTTGTGTGTGTGTGTTTGTTTTTTTTTTTTTTTTGGCATGAGGCCCATCAAAAGATTATCAAGGAGAGAATTCGGAAAGAACTTGCTAGACACAGAAGGGCAAACCATAGTCCATACATACATATATGATGACATATCAATAAATTAGGCACGCAGCCGATTAATGTTTGTGGTGGAGTAGGAGAGGAGAGGAGACTAGACAGACGAGACAGCAACAGAAGCAGTGACCTACAAGCCCCAGGGCTTACAGATACAGTGGATATTCGCTTTAAGGAAGCTGGAAACGTCGAAAGTTGGTAGCAATTCGAGATGGGTGCGGGAGTATTTCGAGAACTTTTATTGAAAGAAAATTTAAAATTCGCCCATTTCCAAAGACTAATGCTGGAATACCCAAAAGTATCTTGCGGTTTGGCACACACAATAATGTTAAGGTAGAAAATCATAATTTTTCAAGCACTTTTCCATGCACAGCTGCTAGACTTTTTTCGAAATTTAGTCGTCGACAACAACCACTTCTACATTGAACATCACTATCACATACAAAATTGTTGTTGCTTGTGACTTTGCCATAGGTAAATTGTGAAATTGTTTGTTGGGGATCAACTCAAACCGAACAGTTACTAAAAATATATTATTGCTGCCCCAAAGTATGCTATGGGTGTTGTTGGCGGCCTGAACTGGTACAGAGTATATTATAGTCGGGCTTGACCGACTTCCTCACTTGTTTTTTGTAAACTAGGACTTGAACTCAGGACCTCGAAGACTTCATACACGGACATCGGCGTCTTAGCTCACACGTCTACAAAATTTTCGGGTGAGATAGCGACCAAATCATGGTAAAGAATGTAAGCAGGTGGCACTTAGCCGCTTAGTCAACAATAAGGGCTGCTTGCAGCTGCTACTGCAGGTACAGAGTCTATAACAGTCGGGTTTGACCGACTTTCTTACTTGTTTTTATGGCTTTTTTTCAATGTTTTCAATGTATATTCTCTGGAAGAGGCTAATTATAATATAATATAACTTAGACTCAAATATTCAATCCTTTATTAGGGATGCAAATTGGTTCTGAGCCGAGCAACGACAAAACGTAAGACACCGCAAACCAAACAAGTGTTATTACGAAAAATAGAGGAAAGCTAACTTCGCCTCGACCGAAGTTTATATACCAGGCATGCCCAAAAGCAGCATACGGCAGAGCACTCACCATTACTCACAAAGAAAAGCATCAATACCAATAAGGGAACAATTTCAAAACAAATACAAAATCACATGAAATTGTTGTTGGTCAGTTTGCTTGCGCGCGGAATCACCAATCAAAGAAGAGAACAAAACAAAATTTTTGTTCTACGCGACGCATACACACGAAATCGTTTGCATGTGTGTCGTTCCGTATACCTCGCGCCCTGCATGTATACGATCATTGATTTCTATCTTCGTAGCAATTACAAAAACATTATATTTGTGGGTTTGTGGGCTATCTGTATGTTGCGTCTGTTGAAACATTCCGATTTTGCGAAGCGCTCTGAGAGTTTCGGAACGTACGTCGTCTTTTGGTTTTATTGTCTTGTTTCTACCAATTAATGATTTTTTAATCTTCATGGGGAAGTCATTATTCCTTAGTATACTTGTAAAATTTATATAGTTTAAGGGTTTAAATAATTTTCCTCGAATATTCTTAGCTGGGTTATTTCCCAAACTCAGCAATAGATGACTCCACTACTTTGACCATTTGGCTAGCCTGATTGTTATATGGCAGCTATACGATATATTCATCCGATTTTGACCAAAATCCCCAAAATTGTGTGAAACCCGATAATATTATAAACTGACATTCTAAACAAAAAAGTTTTTCTCACTAGAACTACTTTTTTAACCGATCGTTCCTATGGCAGCTATATGCTATAGTCATCCGGATTGGATTAAACTTGGCATAATTGTGTGGTAGCATATACTATTGATCAGTAACAAGTTTGAAAGCGATAGCATTGAAAACAAAAAAGTATTTCCTACTAAGACTTTTTTTCAGACCTATCTTATGTATGGCAGCTATTCTATATACTTGTCCGATTTTCATAAAACTTGTTGGAATTATGTAAAAGCAGAGAAAACTTATAAATACGAAGTTTGGGGACCTTTGGTTTGAAGACAAAAAAGTTTTTCTCACTAAAACTACTTTTACGAACGATCGTTCCTATGGCAGCTATATGCCTACAGTCACTTCGTGCAAAGTTTGGTTAAGTTAGTTTTTAAACTGACGGAAGAGATGGCATAGAAACATACGGTCAGACGGACATGGCTATATCAACTTAGCTCGTCATGCTGATCAAGAATATATATATATACTGGGGGAAAAAATCAATCTAAAATCTAGTTTGAAAATCTCGTTTTCAATAATCTTGAAAGCTTAAAAAAACAAGATTGAAAAACATTGAAATGAGCTTAGAAATCTTAAAAACAAGATTTATTATCTCGCAACTTATCAGTTGCCTGTAAAGCTTCAGTTGAATTTTTTTTTGATGTATATAGATTAATTTTGCTAAAAAAAAAAAAACAAAAATAAACAATTTTCGGTTGCAATGCAACCACCCCCACCCCCCTCCTGGGAATCGAACCACGACCTCTTCGTTCAATAATACATTGGCACGGCCGATTGGTCGATTTTGCCGTAGGGAAGTCAATTGTTAAGCGCAGCCAGTTGCTGTATAAGTACTCAGGCTGCGAAAATCTCTGAACTTATACTGCAACTGGTTGGACCTAACAGTTGACGTTCGGTGGTAAAGCGGTGGTGTTAGTGTTTCAGTGAGCAGAAAGTACTAAGCTCAAGTCCCAGTATCGGCTGATTAATAATTTACAAAAAACTAAAACAACTAACTAAACCAACCTAACACACCACCCGATTCCCACCCATCACCTAAAAATAAAAAATTCTTAATATATTTCTGTCCTTTTTTCATCTTAAAAATTGAGATTGTTTCATCTTAAAGTCGAGTATAATCGATCTTAATTCAATATTGTTGGATTAAGATTTAAATTGAAAATATAATCTTGGGTTAAGATTATATCGACTCTATCGAATTCTGACACCGTTTCGTCTCGTTTCTAGATTATAATTTTGGTGTTAAATTGATTTTTTTTTCAGTGTACTTTATGTGGTCGGAGATGCTTCCTTCTATGCGTTACAAACATCTCGACAATTTTAATAAACACTCAACAAGGGTATAAATAACGCAAAAGACAATATATCAATTCACTTTATTTAATCAACTATTTCGGAGTTTTAACCAGTAACCGAACCAAAACCACGATTCTTCTAGCTTTTAAACCATATTACGAACCGAATCGGTGGTCTCAAATGTCTGAAGACCACTGAACCGAAGCAATTCTTATTCCCAAGCGGCTTGCATCCCTGTAAAATATTACGTTAACTTCATAACTGATCAAAGAAGATGATCGAAGATAAATTTTTAAACCCAAACTTTTATTCTTAAAGCAGCGATGCCCAGAGGTATGCTCTTAGAGTACGTTTTGTTTTAGTAATTGCACCGAAGATAGGAAATCAATGATCGTATACATGCAGGGCGCGACGTACACACATGCAAACGATTTCGTGTGTGTGTGTGGCGTAGAACAAAAACCGGTTTTGTTCTCTTCTTTGATTGGTGTTTGCGCGCGCAAGCAAACTGAACAACAACAGTGCTTTTCTTTGTGAGTATTGGTGAGTGCTCTGTCGTATGCTGCTTTTGGGCATGCCTGCCTTAAAGTATTGATCCGGTTTGATTTTAGGTTTGGGACGTCAATAACTGAAAAGTTTCGGTTCATAATCTGCTTCAAAGGAATTCGGTTCGACCGATAGACAGATCTAACTACAGACCACAAGGCTAAAAATTGATTTTATAGGAAAATCCCATCCCAAAAGTATGAAAGTATGAATTTAGCGATATGATTAAATCGGATAAACACAATTTAAAATGTATTTTTTTGAGGTAATAAAGATGTACAAAATGAAGTTACAGTTTCTCACATTTATGTTAGTTTAATGTTCACTTTAACCTATGTGCATGATACAATGAATACAAGGTAGTGCAACACTTGTTCCATTTCGCATGAGCATAACTTTTTGAGTCTGTGACGTTATTTGACAGATAAGTCTTAGGTTGGGCAACGCATTGCACTACCTTCTATTTTTTGTATCATGCTATATGTGTATCCTTTGCTAATTAATTTTTAATGGATGTTGACCCTATTACCCATTACAATTTCGTATCATTTGCTTATCGAACGGGTTATGTGTCAGTTAAAGGTTATAATAGATATGAGAATAGTTTGTTTTTACAAGTTTGTAAATATTTTCTATGTAAGTTGTTAACATGAAGCTGAATATCTAACCAAACCATTCAGATCTGCTGCAACCCGAATCAATTGTTTCCAAAACGATTATTTTAGCTTAACCAAACTCCACTGTATCCAAAAAAAAAAAAATTTGTGGATTGTATGGCCCACAGATGTGGCATATGAGCTCACACACTTGCTAGTTGGCCAGTTGATTTATGCCCCGAGCCTTCAAGTAAAAATCCATTCCTAAGCTACAAAAATTTCCCCTTTGTGCGCTGATCTAATAAAAGAAATCTTCAACTAAATTGCAGCACGAACGGGCGCGACTTTGATAATTAACTTCATGCAAAAGATACAAGAAATCGTTTGCTGATTGCCAAGCCAAGCCAATTTAATGCAAAAGCCATCAATTAACCCGCTTTTCCTAAGATACAGCACAAAACTATCTCTGAGATGAACCGAGTGAACAGTGAATAGAGCAACTTGTGGCCAACGATTTGCACGTAGTTCCGTTAGCTAATTGAACCAAATTGAACCGATTCCCCAATGAAGGCCGCTTAGGAAGCATTTTGCGGAAATTGCAACTGGCGACAGTGTTGCAGACATGGAAGGAAGGAAGAAAGGAATGCGGCCTCCCCAGAGCCAATGGTCAGTGCTTGTTTGCTGCCCCATGAATAATTAATTTATGATTTTTCTCATTGTAAATCATAACAATTAATGTTGCTTTAAATGCGCACCAACTGCGAGAAAAACAACTGGCAGAAGGCAGAAGGACGCCCAAAGGCACCCAGCGAACAACAACATCAAAAGGCAATTACGCTACCAAGAGCGAAAAATGTTAATAAGAACATGGCAAAGAAAAATATTACGGAGGGGGAGGGGAGCGAGTTGCTAGCGAAAAGAACAATTCGCACGATAATGGAAATGAAAATGAAATGGGATGACTTTTGTCTACTACAGGCGACAAATTGGCCAGGAAGAAAGGAACAAATAAAGGAAATGAAATGCAAGCAACAACAGCGTGGGCTCGAAGTCAGAGTCAATGAAGAGTCAAAAGCAAATGGTTGACAAAGGGACAATTAAAGAAAATGAAGAGGGAACATTAAGGGATATCTTAACTTGGGAAAGGATTAAGCTGTGTTGAGATTCGGACAATTATTCTATTGTTTGGCTTTAAAAAGGCTTTAAAAATATTTTTGAAAATCCGCAGCAAGCGTAAATTTATGGTATAAAACTATTGTTTCGATAGTCGATACTTCATTCTGTTGGCAAACGATTCGCAGCATTGAATTTCACATAATGAATAAGTTAAATTAAATTTCAATCCAATAAACTAAAATTCAAACTACAATTCATTTTAGACTTCCTTTATTTGTTATCCCAGTTATTTGGGTTATCACGATGATTTCTCGCCATCTCTCAAAATGGCAAAATGTGGCGGAAAATAAATGAAAATATTTGAAATGAAATATTCTGGCAATTAAACGACGCACAAAATTTGTAAATTTTTTTTTTTTCTTCTTTTGCTGCTGTTTTATGTTTGTTTGTTTGCATTTTTGTTTAATGTGTTCAACCGCAAAACGAATTATGCAGCAGATTTACAAGCAATTTAGCTCGCAACAACAAATTAACAAAGAGAGCACCTAACGCAGACACACACGCACACACACACACGCATAAAAAAGTGTAAAATATTTATAATTAAAACACGGCAGACAACAAAAGACAAAAACCAAACTACACATACAATTAGAAGAGGGGGGGAGAGGTATGCAAAATTAAATCAAATCGAAAGGCCAGTCTAATTAGGGCAACTGGCGAATGCACAAAATGCAATTGTTGATATTGTATTTCATGGCGAGATACATTTTGCACAACCTTTTGCGGATATTCATCAAATTTTGCATTAGCAAATGAGTTGAACAAAAGAAGAGAAAGAAAACTACAAACAAAATCAAGCCAAGTCGGCAGAGTTTCACAGTTAACTCAATTAACTTATAAAATGTAAACTATGCAACAGCAATAACAGCAACAACAACAACAACAACAACAAGCGCAGTGAGCTAAACGGCAACGGTGATTAACTCTTGGCCAGCCACCAGCCCACAGATCTTGCGGATTAGAGATGGGAACGTGAGTTCTTATTAAGCAAAACACTTGGAGCAATATGAAATTGGTTTCGGTTTTCTATATCTATTTAAAAATGGTATGATAGCTCAGCTCGGGAACACGAAACAGAACCTGCAATTTTCAAATTGTTTCTATGCTGTCTGCTTACTGAAATTACAGGAACAAATTTAACAGACTCGCTCACTCTCTGAACAAAACACTTGATTTTGTTTTTCTCGCACTGCTCGATGAGAGAAACACACGAAGCTAGCTTACGATAACAGGGATCATTGGGATCAGCTGATCATAAGCAACTGAACAAAGTGTCTTTTGTTGTTGTTGCGCTAAGTTTTTATTGTTAGACATTTCATCTCAGGCTAAGCAAAAAAGAGGAAGGGGACAAAATAGCACACAAGCACGTATACATATTTGTTGTTTACCGAGGCATACGCGCAACACACATACATGCGCAAAAGACACTTTCGGTAGATTCTGCACAAAGAGAATGAAAAACGTGAAGGCCAAGCTAACTTCGTCTGAGGTGAAGCTGCAATAAAATCAAACATTTTTCTAACTTTTCTAACATTTTCCGACAGATAGTCATCTGATATCGATCAAATTTCGCGAATCTTTTTGAAAACTTATCAAATTAACAATCGCCTTGTTTAAGAACGATCAAATTGAAAACAAAAAAGTTTTTCTCACTAAGACTCATTTTCCGACAGATCGGTCCTATGGCAGCTATACGATATAGTCATCCGATTTTGACCAAAATTTGCAAATCTGTTTGAAAGCATTTGATATTAATAATGACCGAGTTTAAGGACGCTAACGTTGAAAATTAAAAAGTTTTTCTGACTAAGACCCATTTTCAGACAGATCGGTCCTAAGGCACCTATAAGAAATAGTCATCCGATTTTGACCAAATTTTGCAAATCTGTTTGTAAGCATGTAATATTAGTATTGGCCGAGTTTGGGGACACTAACAATAAAAACAAAAAAGTTTTTCTCACTAAGACCCATTTTCCGACCGATGGTTTCTATGGCAATTATTAGATATAGTCATCCGATCTGAAAGGTTCCTACATATTAACAGCGCGCATGAAAAAAAAGACTCTGTACAAAGTTTCAACTCGATAGCTTTACAACTAAGAGACTAGTTTGCTTAGAAACAGACAGAAAGACGGGCGGAAAAAGCTCAATCGACTCAGCTCGTCGCCCTGATCAAGAATATATAGTTTATATTATATAGTTTGTAGCCTTTTCACACTTTGACAGTTTTTTCGAAGCTGCGACCGGTGTGAATAGACTATTATAGGGTCAGAAATGAATATTTCTATGCATTACAAACTTCTGGGCAAAATTATAATACCCTTTGCAAGGGTATAAAAAACTCTAGTTGATTGGGTGATTGGGTACTGAGATGATATGACATTTCGTTTGCCTTTTTTATCATTTCCTAGGGTGACGGTTTTTTTTGTCTCATAGCCTGTAAAAAGGGACCACTTTTTGCAAACTCTGGTTTCATTTAATACTGAGAAATTATAAACGAAATATTTTATTTTCTGCATTGTTTGACGCCAAATCCTACATAACTCAATATATTTCAAATTATGTTAAATTTTCGGCATGTCTCATCTCTAATCCAAAATATCTTTGCTCAATGCTTAGGCTTTCCATATGTAGATGCGTGCCCAGAGATACGTGAATGTATCTACAAGTTACAAGTTACGCTTTGCAGACTCGCATAGTCAGCTGAGCGCGAATAATTACCACGCCAGTGTCTTGGTCAAAGAGATGGAAGAAAACAAGGGAGTCAGGCGGGGGGCGGTCTACTGGCGCCGTCCAAACAGGGCGGGACAGTGGCAAAGCCCACTCCGACTAAAAAAAAAAAAATGTTGCCGCCGCGCGGTGAATGTAGATCGCACGCTGGCCAGCACTGGGGGCTGAGAGAGGCAGAGGGTCATTGTTGGGTCGACGCCAGTAATGCTAATGTGGTTATGAACGCCAGTTGGTCAGGTCAGTGAATAGAGATGTTTTCTTGCTAATCGAAATGTGATAATCGAAGGCGCGGCAACGCCAGAGGAGTTCAACAAACGCTAAGCCAGCCGATGGCGCAGCTGCGAACTAACCACATTTGCACATTTTCACAGCTATTGAACTCATTAACCACGTTTTCTTTGGCAAATGGAAAGTCGGCGAAAATGATCAGTGGAAAAACCGTTCCCGGGAGCAATGCGGAATTACATTTCGATATGAAGATGGTCAGCTAAGGCACCTGAGGTATGTAAAATTAGTTCAGGGTGGAATTTCACCTTTATAGAGTGTCTTTTTGTAGTACTTGCAGTAGATACAGTAAAATTGATTAAATTTGGATCATTCTAATGGTATGTCGTCGTCTTAATGGTTATGAAAAGTGAAGTCTTCCGTTAAAAATACTTGTAAATACTTGATTGCAGTTCAATAATCAACACAAATCCACAAATACTTATTACATTTGGGTAGTAAGTCTTTACGGTACTATTTCAAGGACCTCCCGGTCTTCTCATCAGCAGACTTTGTTGCTGTCACACTTCAAGATGATTTGCAAGTTACTTGTATATCAACTCTCAATGGAATAAGCATTTGGGGATTCCAAGAAACACCGCAACGAACGTTCATTCGTGTAGAATCCACTGCAGGCTTACTGCAATCATGATTGCACATCACACTCGTTCATCACAACTATCAAACTGGATCCATCGATTTGTTGTTATCGACCTGTGCTAGTGAACACTTCCAATGTTTACTAATCTTACTCCATCTGGTGAGAGTAATCAATTGGGTGCGAGGCTAGATTGGCAATATACATCGACTTTTTTCAGAATATTGTGACATTCTTATTATTATTTAAAACTATTTTTGAAAATTCTTTCTACTGAACCACTGATAAATGCTTCTTTCGTACACATTTGTTTACGATCTCAAACGATGAATACTGAAACAACGTTTTAAGATTACACGTAACGTGTAGGATTTCAATATCTAAACGCCTCGTGTTGAAAATCTAAATGCTGCGTGGGCAAATGCAAAATCTACACACGACATAAGAAAATCAGCTTATTTCCAAATAACTATAGTTATAGTTAAGCTTTAATAGACATATCTCTGTCATCTCTAAACAAGCTATAGGTGTTCTTGGGTTTATCAAAAGATGGTCCAAGGAATTTAACGATCCGTATCTCACTAAACATTTATACGTCTCTCTAGTTCGAACAATACTTGAATATGGGTCGTGTGTTTGGTCCCCGCATTACCAAAAATATCAGAACCAACTTGAATCGGTTCAAAAACAGTTTTTAATTTTTGCCCTCCGTGGCCTTAACTGGGATCCCACCATCCATCTTACATCTTACGAGCATCGACTACTCTTAATCGATCTTCCATCTCTTAAGAACCGCCGTACGTGCCATTGTGTGCTTTTCATTTACAAACTCTTATCAGGTGATATTGACTCTAGCGCTCTGTTAAGCCAAATAAATCTTGCTGTTCCTTTGCGTCTTACCAGAAATTTCTCGCCGATCTATCTACAGCCTTGCCTAACAAATTGTGCTAACTATGAACCTTTCCGAAATTTGTGTCTTAACTATAATATGTATTACCATTTTTTCTCTGATCACTCTTCTGTGTTAGATGTAAGAAATAATTTACTATAATTTTTTAAGCGACCCCTGCAATGTTAACAGAACTTTGTCAAACTTAAATAAATAAATAAATAAAAAAAAAAGCAATCTGAATACCACACGAACGTGTAGGTTTTCTACACGCCACGTGTGGATGTTGAAAGCCTACACGCGCGTTCTCATTTCAACACGTGGTGTGTAGCTTTTTTCTGCACGGCGCGTTTAGAATTACAAATGCTGAACGCTACATGTTGGAAATCAACACGAAGCGTGTGCAAATTTCATTCCCCTATATAAATGATGAGACCACTGAATTCGAACTTCAGAATTACAAGCAAGCAAAAATTGGTGTATGTTTTTAATACAAGTACATCTTACTCAATACAAGTAACACATTAGATGCCTTGCCTCACAGGCGCTGCGCTGCGTAGCTCAGCCGTCTAAGGCCCCAAAGGGCCCCGAGTGCAAATCACCCCAGAGTAAGTAGAAACAAGAAAGAAAGTCGGTCAAGCCCGACTATAACATACTCTGTACCCTTAACGTCGCAGCTCGCATTTGCTCACGAGTTATACGCGCTCATCTCTAAGTTTCACTCTCTCTCTCTCACTAAGATTGCCGTTCAATAGAATGCTGTGGTGATGGGTGGGGGGGTGTTTACTGGCCGTTTTTTGCTCATAACTTGAGTATCGTTTATCCGATCTTTATCATTCCTTCAGCAAATCGATAAATAATTTTGAGTACTAGATATCTAGAAGGTACGAACGATCTATCTTCAAAACTGTAGGAGATATGACGTTTTTTCCAAATTGCGGGGGCTGGAGTGGGCGTTACAAAAATTGAAAATAAACTTGATCTGCCTGCAAGTATAAGAAATATATGTCCCATACATGTCAAACCTCTATCTCTTACCATCTCTGAGATCTCTTCGTTCATACGGACGGACAGACGGACAGACAGACAGGCGGACAAGCGGGCATGGCTATATCGAACCGGCTGTTGATGCTGATCAAGAATATATATACTTTATTGGGTCGGAAACGATTCCTTCTCCCTGTTACATACTTTTGCACAAACTTAATATACTATATGTACCTTCGGTACAGAGTATTCACAATATTATTTTGTTTAATGTGATATTTTTCAGCTTTTCTGCACGGCGCGTTTAGATATTGAAATCCTACACGTTTTGTGTAGCTTTTCTTCAACACGTCGCGTGTAGCTTTCTCATTTCAACACTTGACGTGTAGCTTTTTTTCTGCATGGCGCGTTTAGATATTGAAATCCTACACGTTTCGTGTAGGTTTTCAACACGTCGCGTTTAGCTTTCTCATTTCTAAACGCGGCTTGCAGAAAAGTTACACAAACTTTATGGGTTGAAAATCCCGGTAGAAATCACACATTTTCGTGTAGCTTTTGCATATTTTTTAACCAATTTATATAATTGGGGGAACAGTTTTGGATTAGGTTCAGAATTTGGAATGTCATTAACATATAAGGTTCTGTTCTAGGTTAAAGTGTGTTAATCCATTAGGACAAAATTTCTAAAATTCTTAATGTCAATTAAAGATACTTCTATTTCCTCTGCCTAACAGTTATCTCTACCTAACAGTTATCAAAATTATAATACCCCCCCTATCAGGGTATTTAAAAATTAAACAATTTCTAATGACAATAAATATATAAACCATCAAAATTATAAACATTTGCAGTGCTCATTTAGAGTATTGTCATTTAATTTTAAGTGTTTGCAGCTTCAATTGTAAATTCTTCCGCTTGCAAAATATTTGTCACATGAGACATTTGACAATTTTTTTTTTCTTTTCCCTTGCAAATGGCAAGGCAAACAAGATAGAGCACCTACCTCAACAGAAATCGTTCAAAAAAAAAATTTACACTCTTAATATCAGCATGTACCTTGTACCCAAAAACGAATTGATATGGGCTCTCATATTTGTAGTTTGTCAACGCGTTGTCCAATTGCTGACGTCAAAGTGGCGTCGTCTATTGCCCCCCTTCTACAAGTGTTACAAATCCGGGGAGGGTTTTGCCCACACACTCTTTGGCGAACCAAACTCGTTTTATTATGAATTTTGGGATGCGGATTTCAGGTGTTCACATTGCGTGGGCCTGACTCATACCCAAGTCAAGAGTTCTACTGCACAGATACGAGTAACGGCGGCCCTGGGGACCGTTTTGTGGGTTCCGTTTCACTTTTCATACTCAAAAATGTTGTGCTAATGTGTTTGTTTGCCTCAGCAACAATTTCAACTATTTTCCAGTTGCAGTTTAGTGTCGTTTCACACGTAAGATACCGAATCTGCATCTCTCTTTGGCATTCTTTGAATGTTTGTTTGCGGTTTGTTTGCAAGTCTGTTTATCACAAGTCTTTGGTTCATCTTTTGTTTTAGAAGCGTGCACGAAATCGATGAATGAATCAGTGTGCCATGGAGTTTCCTTGGTTAGCTATGTGATTCATAACTTGTATTTTGCATTTGCATATGGTGCTGGTTAGGCATTTTTCTGTGTCGTAATTTGCCTCGCACTTAAGTAAAATATTTACGAAAAAAAAAAACACTTTTCCTTGGCATTTTTACCCACATTTATTTTCGTTGCATTTCCGGCTGCCATTTCCACCTTGGCTCCTTTCTTCTACGTTCCTATTTTTTTTTTTTTTGGCATAAACATTTCCTAAACTTTTATCTAATTCTACAAACTGCAGCCAACCAACTTCATCCATTTCGCAAGATTCCCAAGACATTTCCACATTTTCCAAGCCATTGTTGTTCCATCTTCGCGCTTTTGTTTTGGTTTTTTTTTTTCTCTGTTCAGTGTGTTTCAACTTGTTAGGCATTCAACTTTTCACATCGTTTTTCCACCCTTTTTTTTCTAGCTTTGATTTGGTTTTGTGCAACACACACAAACAAACACACACACTTTTTGCGACCTAAAGGCGCCTTGAACCAGGTCTTATGCAAGACTCGCGGGGCTTTGGTTAAATTTATTAAATTTCTTAAACATAAAATTGCACTAATTTATTAGCTTGGATGGGTCTTCCTCTCCTTGAAAAGAGACACAAAACAAACGAACTACAAAATAGTTTGCAGCTATTGTCTTTTGTCTTGGTTTTTAAATGATCGTAGACACTAATGAAGGTCACAGGTTGTGATGCGAGGGGAAGTTGTAGACAGCTGTAAGAATGATTAAATATATAAATGTTTGACATTTGTGTTGAAATTGTTGTGAAAAATGATGGCAAATAATTTTATGCTGAATGAGTTTCAGTTATGAAAGAGCTAGAATGGGTACTGAATGAAATCGGATGAACTTTAAATTTTAGTTTGTATATTCAAAATTGATTGAAGAAACTTTAAACCTAATTTCAGCCTTACATTCCCAGCTTTCTGTTTCCCACAACCACAACAAAAGCCAAGACCCAGCTAACCTATTTAAAAATCCAGGTCTTTCGTTCTATTTTGTGTCATGCAGATGGCCAATTTTTCTTTTACCTTTAGTTCTAGTTCTTTAAACGATTTTTCTCAGTTCACACCTCAGCGGCAATTAAGTATTGTTAAAAAAAAAAGCAAACTTGACATAATTACACTAAAAAATACATTCACAAATTTACAATAATATAAACAAAATAAAAATGCATTGCGTACAATTTTTATAAATAGCAAACGCAATAATTTTTATATTTTTTGCACTCACAATAAACAAAAAGAAAAGAAAAAACGGAGGCCCCCCGTGGAAATTCAAGGCGGCGCGTTGTCGACGTCTGGCGGTCGCCTCGTCCCCATCTTACTACCCAGTGTACTTTTGAACATGATATATGCATTTCTACTACTTACTTGTTTGGGGCTTGTTTCGAAAGAACAACAACAAAAACTGTGCAAAAAATTAGCAATGCATTTATTTTTTCATCATTCACCAAAAGACACTAGTGAAATATGGGCGCCAGCCACGCCTCCACCTTGAGCATGAATGAATTGTTTGTATGTGAATGCGATTAACACAAAAATACGTGTACGAAGTACAATAACAGCAATCAGCAAACAAATACGCATTTAATCAAAAATAAATTAACGAAATACAACAACAATAGGCGAGTGCATGAAATACTTTAGTGAATGAACAAATAAAGCAATAAAAATTCAAACAAAAAATGGTAAACAAATTAAACAGCTAAAACAATGAAAAATAATTTGTTTCAAAGAGGTAATCGGACTTTGAAACTTGCACTTGTTGATGAAGTTCTCTCTAATAGAACAGATATATATATACTAATATGCTATAAGGTATGAATAAGAGATCAACAATTTTGTTTTTTTAGTGTGCAAGAAATGGAAGACGACTGGACTAGTCAATTAGTCTCTCCAGTATGCATATGAGGGTGACTCAATTTTTTTTTGCGAATACTCAATCTTGAAAGAATTCTCAGCAAATTTAGCTAAGAAACCAAGTTCAAGCCATATCACTTTATGTCTTTTTTTTTCATCTTTCAGGCAGCATACGGATCATTTGAGCAGTCTAACAACTTTTGGATTATTCGTAGTCATCGACGGAAACAATTGGCAGTCAAAAGGAGTAATGTCTGGTAAATATAGCGGGTGGCATACAGTGATTGGAAAGGTACCCAGTTTTCTTACCTAGGTAAGGTAGAAGATATCTGGAATTCCCAGTACCTAGGTAAAGTTAAAGGTACAAAAAGGTACTTTTAAATTAAAAAGCATGGTTCATTAATTTATATTAGTAATAAATATGAACTGTATTATAAATCCAAATATAAGGTTTGAAAATGGAACATGTTAATTTCATATGATGTTAGTTTATTAAAATGTCGCCTTTTTAATATAACAAGAGTTTCAAATATTTCGTCACCTATTCTATTTCTTTTTAATGTATGTATTTTGCATCTACTGCTAAAAATTCTTTCAATAGGGACAGAGCTAGGCAAATGTGTATACTACTTATAAAAAACATTGCAATTATTTTTATAATTAAGTAAAGATTCAAAAGATTTGCTATAATCGGCAAGATAAGTTAAGACGTCCAATGCAATATTAGAATTTTCATAACGATTCTCAGTTTCGTCCGATCTTCCATTACTGGTATAGTCAAAGTCTTCAGAATCCTTTGAATTTGAACTCTTATTGACAACTGTTTCCAAATTTTCCATAATTTTTTTTAACAAGCCAATCGTTAAAACACTTACAATTTTCTGGTAGTAACTGGGAATCCACTTCAATTTAAAGCAAAGAAGTAGCTTGATGTCAAGTTTTCAAATAATGAAAATCGTTTAAAACTCCTTTTTTAAGCGCAGCTGAACTATCGCGCTCTATTACCTTTAAATCAGACTCTTCTAAAAACTCAGGCTTCACGCGTTTCCTTCAAAAATGTACACTTTAATTGCTTTTCAAAAGTTTGATACATTTTCTGTAACTGTTTCACCTTTAGATATCTCTAAGTCCGTATTTGCTATGAACTTGAGCTTATATAGTAGCAATAATAATTGCTACATGTGTGTGGGACAATCGCACCCGCTTATATGCGAGTACGAGAGAACCGGCAGTATTTTGTGTAAAAATTTTGCGATTTAAAACCGTTTTTCAGTACAAAATTTATGTAATAATCGCAAAATGTTTGCGAAAGTGAAAATGGGAACACGGCTGATGATAGTCCGCTTTCCTCTTATCTAGCATGGTTCGTATAGTTTTTGAACACGAAATGTTTACCGGACGTCCAGTTAAAGCCACAAACAGGTCCCTGATACTTTTATTTTCAATACGGCAGAGTGCGTCAGCATCTCTGCTATAATGTAATCGGAGCGAAATCAAGTACGAATGGTACTTAGTACCTTACCTATTGACAAGGTAAATGAAAATTAAAACCTAGGTAAGGTAAAAGGTACTCGAATTTGAAAATACCGATGTAAGGTAAAAGGTACACAAAATATTTATCTAGGTATGTACCTAGGTATTTGTACCTAAGTACTTCCAAACACTGGTGGCATAACACATCCCATGTCAACGTTTCTTATTGGGTTGGTACGACAATAGCACGAGCCTTTCCTCATGCTTGGCTCAATCGCTCCAATTGGTGTTGCTAAAGCTCAACTGCAACGGGTTCGTTGAGTGGAAACAACTCATATTGATCAAAGCCAAGCTGATCCTGAATGTTTCTGGTCTTTCTCGAAAAATTTGTTTCTTTAATATTTTCGAAACCAATAGGTCTGGTTGATTCTGGTTGAAAATAACTTTAAAATGATTTCAATACT
This sequence comes from Lordiphosa magnipectinata, assembly GCA_037044535.1. Lineage (NCBI taxonomy): Eukaryota > Metazoa > Arthropoda > Insecta > Diptera > Drosophilidae > Lordiphosa > Lordiphosa magnipectinata. The sequence continues at coordinate 288,140 of JBAMBO010002017.1, forward strand.
TTTTGACGTCTCTTAGTGACTTTTTTCTTGTAAAGATAACAAAAAAGCAGCGCTTGCAGCAAAATGTTGTTTTTTTTGGCACTAGGTTGACTTTGTTATATTTTAAACAAACTAACTTTATACCAGGGAATCAAACCGGAAGCAGAATCGCAACCGTATACCGAAAAGAATTGATTAAAACTTAGATCCAGAACCAGGCCTGCAACCCATATTTATACACTTGCAACCCAGAAGTTTGCAAAGCATAAAAATATTCATTTTCGACCACAAAAACTATGCATACTCTTGTTCAGGGCGACGAGCTGAGTCGATTTAGCTTTGTCCGTCTCGTCTGTCCGTCTGTTTCTAAGCAAACCAGTCTCAGTCTCTAAGCTGCTATTCTGCACAGAGTCATTCGTTAACTGCACGCAACCAATATGTCGAAATCGACCGGATAGGCTGATTATCTCTTATATCCAGTGACTTGGAAAGCGACTCAGTTTTCTTACCTAGGTAAGGTACAAAAGCGCAAATGTCAAACAATATACCTAGGTCGGATATCCGGACATTCAGTACCTAGCTGACGGTACATAAACGGTATTAGCTGTCTCTTTAAGCTTAGGAATTTTCTCAGCTTCACTTGCTGCTACTGTAGTAGTAGTAGTTGTTTGATTATTTTCTATTTTGGCTTGGTCAATTTACCGTTAGCCTCCTCAGTTTAATAAAGTATAGTTATAATTTTTTGCGCAGAGTTATTTGTCAACTGCTCGCTAGTCCAATATGTCAGAATTCGAGCGGTTTCTTGTATGATGATCTTCCTATAACTTATTGCAGCCATGACGAACTTCGGAAAGGCACTGCCAGTTTTTCTCACCGAATAGGTCAATGGCCTCCAACTGTTCCAAATAGATTCTATAAAAATATACCTAGGCTATAGGTATGCCAGGATATTTCAGTACCTAGGCTATAAGGTGAACTATGTCTTCAGTCTCGACTCGCGTACTGACATCAGAGCATGAATCAGCCCTGATTGCTGGAAGTGGTTGGTGCTGTAAATCAGTGGCTGCGCTTTACATCTGGTTTTCAAAATAATTACAATGGATTCCGTGCTGTATTACTCGCTAATGCTGTATTACTCACCTTGTTTATTCCATGGCTGTGGTTGAGCTGACTCTACCATATTCTCGATTCGCTTCTTCTGGCTTGAGCTTCACACTGGAATTACTATGATTTTTGTCTATCGCAACAAGTACAGCCTCCTGCGCTTCGTTCCAGTCTTCAGTACTTGGAACGTCGCACGCTACACTGTGTGCAATGCAGAGCTGCTACGAATTTTTGGAGCACTGCGTTTTCTCCCTGAGCATTTCTAACGCCACCATTTTCGGCAGTCTGATATTGCGGCAGTCCCATCATTTTGTTTATATACCTAAAATGAGTCGAGCAGCGTGTTGTCGTATATCGCCGATAGGCCTGTTTCGGGGTAGCTGCATAGCTTGGGTACTCACTGGCAGTCGAAATAGCTTTTTAAGGCAGTTTCTCATCAATTTTCTCCACGACATCGTAACTTTGATGTCCCCATGCTCCTGTGCATCTGCTAACAGCATTCCAAATTGTCTTCGCGTTCGCTAAGGAAGCATTGTACTACCGCTTGATTGATGTGTTTGAATGTCAAAGTTTGTGATGCGCATCTATTGTGCCTTGACAAAGTAATTTCGACATCAACCGAATTATCCAGCTGTATTACCTTCAAATCAGACTCTTCTAATAACTAAGGCTTCACGTTTGTTCCTTCAAAACTGTACACTTTAAAGGTTTTACAGAAGTTGGATGCATTTTCTGTATCTGTTAATCTTAATTCCCTTTTTTTATTTAGTGACTGATCTGTCATTGTTAACAACAAAAAAGTTTAAAATTTCTTTACACAGAGGGAAAACCCCTGTTCAGAAAATAAGTTGCCTCCAACTTAAAAAAGGAACAAGTTGTGCTAAAAATTCTAGACAACAAATGTTCCAAATGTTCCTGTAATAAGTAAAGTTGTTCTCAATCGGATAATATTTGCTTTGTACCAGCGATGTGCACAAGAACCACCTGGGGGGCGAAGACATTTCGCTATTTACACTTATACGAGCCGAACGCATGCCGAAACTGAGGAGAAGAGAGCAAAAAGCCTTTCAGTCGCTGACTAGCCTTTGATGCTGTCAGGTCGAAGCAAATTCACGGCGCTTTTTTTCACACCCTGATACACTCTCACTTTTTGGCCTCGCTCTCGTTGACCAACTCTGCTTCGTACAACTCCAAATCCGGTTATCGGCTGAAAGAGAAAGAGCGATTTGGCTCTCTTTTCGATCTCTCTCTCTCTTGTGTTTTATATACCCTTGTAGAGGGTATATTAAAATTGTCCAGATGTTTGTAACGCATAGAAGGAAGCATCTCCGACCACTTAAAGTGTATATAATATATTCTGTTTCTATGCTATCTCCTCCGTCAGTTTTAATAGCTATCCCAACCAAAACTTTGCACAAAGCCTTTTAGTATAAATACGCTGCACATTTGTCGGAACCGGCCGGATAAGATGTCTATATCATATAGCTGCCATAGGAACTATTGGTCGAAATAGTAGTTTTAGCTAGAAAACTTTGTTGTCTTCAACGCGAACGTGCCCAAATTTCGTATTTATAAGTTTTCTATGCTTTTACACAATTCCACCAAGTTTAATGAAAATCGGTCAACAATATAGTATAGCTGCCATACAAAATATAGTTCTGGAAAAAGTCTTAGTAGGAAAAACTTTTCTATTTTCATGGCTATCGCTCTCAAACTCGTTACAGATCAATATTATATGCTACCACACAATTCTGCCAAGTTTGATCCAAATCGGATGACTATAGCATGTAGCTGCCATATGGAACGATCGGTCGAAAAAGTAGTTCTAGTGAGAAAAACTTTTTTGTTTTCAATGGTAGCGTCATTTTACGTTCCAGTTATGAATATTATCGGTTTCCACACAATTTTGGGAAATTTGGTCAAAATCTGAAGAATATATCGTATAGCTGCCATATAACAAACTGGCAAGCAAATGGTCAAAGTAGTGGCAACATCTATTGCTGAGTTTGGGAAATAACTCAGCTAAGAATGTTCAACGAAAATCATATAAAACCTTAATTTATATCAATTATACATGCTACACGGGGTATATAAAATTCGGTCGAGCCGAAGTTATGCTTTCCTCTATTTTTTCAACTCAACTTCTTGTCAGCTCAACCAAGCATAAGTAGTACTCTAGATGTGAATCTGCAAAAGTGTACAACGGCTGAATGTGCTGGCGCTCCATTCCATACGTTAAACGCAGAAGGTACTGGGTTCAATTCCCAGTCAAGAACGAACAAATTGCTCTGAGTTTTTCTGAAAAACTTAAATGCAACGAATCTGGGGAAGTCGGTTCTTTAAGTTTGTTGTACTGCGAAGTCTCTGATCCTACGGAATATATGGGTAGAGAAGCAGCAGAGCGTATCCAGGCGCACTCTTCCAATGCAAAGAGGTACATATGTCCCCGGTTCCAATGCTTCCCAAATGTGGGGAACCTGTGCACACCTGATCAATCCTTTTACCCAGTCGAGTATAAAATGCTCTTAGAAACGTAACAATATCAACTACTTGAGTTTTTACGATCTGAAAAAATTGTTCTTGAAGTGAAAACATTGTACTTCTAATGGGAAAAACCGTTTATGGCACTGTTTTTTGGTAACGTTTGTGCTCATCTTGAGTCCGATGTTCTCGGTTTATTCCTTCTGTGTAGAGATTATACAATACAACAATTGATATCAATAGGTAAGGTTAAAGGTACTCGAATTTGAAAATACTGAGGGAAGGTAAAGGGTACACAAAATATTTTTTCAATTTTATCGTTCTTAAACTCGATGATTTGATATACTTTCAAATAGATTCTCGAAATTTGGTCGAAATCGAATGACGATCGGTAGGAGCATGGGACAAATTTTTGATTTTAATGTTATCCTTCTTAAACTCTGATATTTCAGAAACAGCATTTGCAAAGGTATAAAAACTTAGATCTATGGATTCTTCGTGGTCAACGACCGAAACATGTGGCAGTTAAAGGTAGTAATGTCTGTCCATCTCAGGGTTTCTTATTGGACTTGAGAACAACCCCAATATATCCCGACTTTATTTACCAACAAACCTCGGATTATGATACATATAAATGCTTTTGTGATCAGCTTTTTCCTAAATGTAAATGATATTTGTTGACCAAGTCAGTCCGTTTAAATACTTTTCTAACTTTTGATCGCATTTTATCGTCCATCTCGTTTGTATGATTTCGTGCGTGTGTCGGCCCACACAACAAGTGTTTAGAGACAACTCTCAGCCCTTCCTACACGAAACCGATCGAAATATTTGAACGACTAAAAAGCATTTACGAAATTTGGGGCTGTGGAACTCGCGAGAGTTGAACGAATCCCAAACAATGGAACTCAGGCAGAAGCCAAAAAGAAGTCGGCTAAGTAGCACTTGTTTTAGATACAAAACAAAAGATATGCGAAATGCAAAAATAGAGCAGAGCCCAACCCACATAGACCAAAATTAAATCAAAGTTTTGTTTTGTGAGAGATCGAAACATTTTTCATTCATAAAAAAACAGACGAAAAGAGCAAACATGGCGTATGCGCAATGTGTCACCATCAAACCAAATGCCAAATGACATTCCTTAGCCTCAGTTGTTGTTGTTGTTGTTTTACGACCAGAAGCTACATAGATGCAGTTGCAGATGCAGATACATTCAGCCAAGTTTAAGCTGATGGATTTGTTGGGGGGTGGCAGCTGGTGACTGAGCAGAACTTACCAATGGAAATGTTTTGGCCCTTTTTTTCGGTTGGCTCAGGCCATAAGCGGATGATGTGCAAGTTTACTGCTCCAGGAGCAGTTAGTTCCAGCAGTTAAAATTCCTAGAGCGGCAGCAATAAATTTTTTGTTCGTTTCTAGGAGAAATTGTGTAACTGGGATCGCTGTTGGCCTTGGCCAACAACGTGGTCGTCCTTTAGTTTTACTTGGTTTTCTTGCTTGCCGTTTGATTTACCGTTAGTTCGAGCCGCGTTTGTATGGCCGGGTTGCCGTTACAAAGTGCCGTTCACTACTGAGCTCGTTTTTTATGCGCTCAGATACTTTTATAGATTCGCAATGTGGCTTACCCCCCCCGAAGGGGGTGGTAGTCCATGTTTTAGTAGTTTTGCTGTTGTGTTTGTTTGTTTCTTCTTTTTTGCACCCCTTTTTGTATGCCGGCCGGCCAAGGCAAGACCCCTGCTCTTCTGGTGAGAGCGAGAGCTTACCTGCCTGCCTGCCTGCCAGGTGCACTGCAGCACACCACAAAACATGCTCGAAGTTCGAAGCACGCGTTGCCAAGTTTTCATTTGTGTTTTGGTCAAAAAAGCGCAGAGCCGAAAAAAAACGGTAAATGAACAGCAGACGAAGAGGAAGAAGAAGAAGTAGAAGGAGAAAAAGGAGTCGAGCAGGTTTCGGTGGACAGCAGCAGGTGCACTGGCAAGACAGCTGATGGTCAGCAGCAGTCACTTGTCTGACAATTAATGAGAGTTACTCATTACGGCCAAAAGGCGCCGGAGATGTACCCCCCACCCCACCCCACCCAATCATGTCTTTCTCTCTTAAACTTTTTGCAATTAATAACAATGAAATCATTTAAAAACAGTGAATACTGCCTAAGGTGTACTCAATCACTCATTAGCTTAATCACACTTATCCCGATTAAAGTTTAACTCAACTCAATTTACTTTGATTTGAATTCAAATCTTCTTCCCCCTGTCTTCCCCACCCACTGTTTTCTGGCGTGTCAAAAATTGGTACATCCACTTGGCATTTGTGTATTGCATAGCTACTACAAGATACCAGATACTTATTTATGTGGGTTATCTTCTACCATCTACCATCTCACAGCTGGCTCTTGACTTGTTAACATATCGAACACAATTTTGATATGTGGCCTTTCCACTTCGGGCCCACCACAACTACAGCAACCATATCCATCAAGGCAACAAACAAGAAACAAACAAAAACAAGCAACAACAATTGTCGAGCCCTGCTGGAACATCATCATCAAAAGAGACGACAACATCGACGACTGCTGTTGCTGACAGATGATGAGGGCTGAGGGCTACCAACCAAACCTAACCAAACCAAACCAAGCCAAACATCAGCAGCAGCAGCATCAGCAGCAGCACCCTCTCCCCTTGGCTTTGAAATCGCGAAAATGCCTTCAATAGATTTGATTTAAAATGATTTTGAGTGCAGAAAAGGGAGATGCAGTACAGAAGGAACCTTGATTAGCCATCGCAAATGGGGGTGCTGTCAGCGTGAGAGTGATGGAGAGAGAGCGATACGGAATTATGTTCAGTTTGATCAGCATATAATTGCTTGATTAATTTAATTGAATACGTTCTTGTTTAATATGGTGGCGCCTTTCCTAATGAGAAACTCTGAGTACTGTAAAAGACCAAGTGCATCAATCAACTTAATTGGAAATGAATTGGCTAATCTGCGATTTAGAAACATACCTCTAGGTACACTGATTGTGCAAGGCGTTCGAAACATGCAAGGTTTCTGCATTTGCACAAAACTAATAAAATATCTATAATACATGCACAAGTTTTTTTATGGCGCAATTTGGTAAGACAACTGAAATGGAATTGAGAAATGATGCATGTTTTAAAGAAAAATTAAAGAAAACCAGAAAAACTTTAAATATCCAAGACTCACTTTAAAAGAAAGCTACATTTTGAGAGCCAGAGTGAACTCTGGGCCAGTACTTTGTAAGGGAACGTACTTTTTTTTACCTTTGGAAACTTTGAAAAAAACTTAAACAAAACATTGGAAAAACGAGAAAACCAAGCCAGGTTTGTCTGTGCCGACTGCAGATCAGTTTGAAAACATACAACATTAATAATCATCGAGTTTAAGAACGCTAACATTGAAAACCAAAAAGTTTTTCTCACTAAAACACTAAAAGACTGACGGAGGAACAAACCCCAATCGACTCAGCTCGTCATGCCTATAAAGAACATATATACAGTCAAAGAAAAAATAGAGAATTTCACTTTTGGGTTAAGAGTAAAACACATTCACAGAGACGACGGCACCTTAGCCCACTCGACTATCATCCATAAGCAAGACATGGCGTCGAAACCATAGTTAAGAATGTACGCAGTTGTACCGCTGACATCACACAACGACAGAGTTCTGCTTTCATGAGAGTAATAATCAATCTTTTTACAGTAGGTTCTGCACACACCCCTCTCCCTCAAACGAAACTGTGAGAGCATGTTCAACGCTGTTCTCTCAGCGGGGCTTTCAGATGCTACTGCAGATACAGAGTACATTGCAGTCGGGCTTGACGGAATTTCTTACTTATTATATAAAGGATTTGAATGTTTTTCATACAACAATTTTAATTTTGCTTTGAACCAAGGCTGCAAACCGGTCCGGAACCGAACCCCTGAGAACCGGTTCGGTTCGGGTTTTTTGGGGTTCGCGAACCGGACCATGAACCAGGCGCTTCATATTTTGGACTCCTCGAACCTGAACCCGAACCGGACCACTTTATCGAAAAATGAAGTTCGGTTCACCAATTTAATTAATTTATTCAACAGGATTTCCAATATGTATAATCTCTGGAGATTTTACTATAAACGATAGCATTTCTAGCTAAGCGTGAATAATTTTTGATATAAAGTGACAAGATAAAGTATGATGACGATGATAGATTATACGGAAAGAAACCGTTTGACCATATGATGAATCAACTTGGCTTTTAACGGACAGTATAGATCACAATTACTACCAAGTGATTTATATTACGCTGGTTTTTACGACGCGCAATTGTTTTAAAATCTGCAGCAAATCATTGTTTATTACTATCCCCGACAAACATTCTTCTACTATGAGTTCAGTACGAGTATTGGCTGCAGTATTCTCAGACCCGAGATTTCATATTTTGCTTACAAAAAACAGTGGCAAAGCAACTGACTCAACGACTGATTGTGAAGAAGAGTAGCTTATGAAAACAATAGAAAGCAATAAAAAATATCAAATATAAAAGCTGCCAATGATGTTATAGATTTCTTTGGAAATTGTCAAAGAGCACATACATTACATACATCGACAAATGTTTTAGAATTTTGAAAAGGTCATAAAAACGAAGACTTACAAAATATTACCTTACTATACTAGCTGTTCCAGCAACTCAGGTATCAGTTGAAGGAGCGTTTTCAACACTTAAGCCCTCTACGCAGTTATGAAGAGAAGAATTAAAATTTGTTGTTTGATATTTTTACTTTACTTCTCGTTACTTCACAACTGCGTAGAGGGCTTAGAGTTTGTTCTTTCTCATTTGAAAGCTAGTATAGATGAACAGCTTCTGAAATATATAATGCTTAAACTAAACAGTTCCTAAAAATTGTTAATGTAATGTAATAACTTAAGTATTGAATATTATGATTAAGTATATGAATAGAGAGGTATATAAATATCATTATTAACGTAGAATTAATAAATCGAAAGTCAAACTATTCATTATTGTTCAAGCGAACCAAGGTTCGAACCAAACCCTTGGGTTCAGGGGTTCCAGGAACCGGTCCGCGAACCGAACCTAGGACTTTACAATGGGTTCGAACCCCCGGACCGAACCTTCTGCAGAATTTTTGAGGTTTGCAGTCTTCAAAACTGACCAATAGATGGCGTTACTACTTGCTTTGAACAATGCCCCTTGAGGGATTTTCAGATCTGACCAACAGATGGCGCCACTACTGTGACCATTTGGCAAGCCAGCGCTGCGGCAGTGAACTTTATTCTGGTCATAGCTTGAGTATAGTTCATCCGATTTTTATCATTTTCTCGACAAAGTGATAACACTAGGCAACAAGGTCTAGTATATTGAAGGATTGGTGGTGATTCTATCACGTCGAGATTTTTACTAATTTGAGCTGAAAGTTGCAAAAAATGGAACTATACTTTTGTTTGACATTTTTTGGTATTAAAATAAACAGACGGGAGGATGGACAAGGCTATATCGACTCAGCTGTTGCTGCTGAGCAAGAATATATATACTTTATGTGGTCGGAAATGTTTCCTTCTGCCTGTTACATACATTTGCACGATTTTAGTATAGCCTTTTTACTCTACGAGTAACGGGTATAAAAATAGCTATCTATAGCACTCTGACCCATACCGAAAATAGTTTCGGTTTTGGTAGGGATTTACACGGTGAAGCAAACTTTATGAAGTTTTTGAAAAAGTTTTCCTTTGTAGGAAAGAGATAAAGAGGGGCACCACTACACCTCTTTCCTACAAGCCAGAGATTTTTAAAAGGTTCATCAAATTTGCTTCAACGTGTAAATCCCGCCTTAGTCCATGCTTTAAAGCGCTTTGATTTGATATGTAAAGTTTATAAAAAACTTTAATTTTTTAAAAAGAAGCGCTTAAAGCATAGACTAGAATGTCTAGACTGAAAAATTGCTCAGTCGACATCGCTTCTGTCAGATATTACACTGAGAAGAACAAATCAATTTTATGTTGATATGACCCTTGAAATACACTTTTTAAAAAAATCAATTTTTTTATATCATTTGGCAAGAAAATAGTATCATTCTGATCCAAAATAATATCATTTACTTAAATTGATATTGAAAAGTTTCAGAATGATATTTAAAATGTAATAATGATATGTAAAAAAATATCGATTTGAAATTGTTAACATATCAATTTGATATATTTTCATATCGGAGTAAAATTGATATGAAAAAATAAAAATTTATTTCTCTGTGTGGATACATTCGGGCACTATAAGTATCTGGATAATTGAGAGGCATCAAATTTGATCTCTAATATGTACTTATTGCTCCATGCTTAAAGTTCTTGTAAAATTTCGTAAGTCGTCACATAATCCTGTCCCGTTCTGAGAATTTATAAATTTTATTCGTCGCTTCTAGACCATAGTTCTTTTTGGGATCCGCGGGATACCCACGGAACTCACATCCATAATATTACCGAAAAACTCTTTAATTTTTATTTGAAATGGAAACAGCTGCGAGCTTCGTTTCCTTGTAATGGGAACAATGATTAAGCTGTTGATACAAATTATCACTTCGAAAAACTCGGTTCTCTTCTAAACAATTTAGATTTTACAATTTAGATGAAACAATTTAGATTCCCCCTCTATGAAAAGTTGTTGAAAAATTTTCAGATATATTTAATTATGTTAGCATCAAAATCTAACATTAGTGCGAAAGAACAACCAGTTTTTTGTCTTCATTTATCAATTTTTAATCATAAAATGTTGTAAATGTTGCTGTTGTTGATTTATTTTTATTGAAGTAGAGGCTTAAAGGACCTTTAACCACCTGTATCGCTGTATCGGACTGTCCAACTAATTAGTCTAATAAGTTCAATCATTTCTGCATTGGCATTTTAACTCAGTTTTACCGACGATTAATTAATGTCTACCACATTAATACCGATAATTATATACATGGGTATTTGATTTTCAATCGCTTTTAAAACTGAACGCATTATTCTGTAAAATATTCAAATGAAAAAGAAAAACGCAAACGATTATCCCCCCTTATTATAATTTGTCTGCCCACAAATGTGTTTTGTGTTTTTTTTATATTATTTTTTATTTTACATCAATTTAATGCGCCCACCACAAATTGAAAACAGTTGCTCATAAAAGTTGCATGGACCTAAGGCACACACACACACACACACACAAAAAAAGACAATTTTCAATTCACATTTTCACTCTCAATTTTATATTTGTTCATTTTTAATTGCCCTCAAAAGCACAAAGAAAAAATCGTAAAGTCAACAACAAAAAATACTAAAACCAACAATAAGGTGAAAATATTGCGCAAAAACAACAACAATAACAAAGCAGAGCATAAAATCAAACCAAAATAAAAGACGAGCCACAAAATCTGAACGATTTATGCAAAATGAGAATCGGGCGGGAGGAGAGAAAGACGATTATGCGATTAGGCGATTTACCGAATGAGAATAAAATCCCATAAAATGTGATTATGAGTGGCAGAGAAGGCGACAGATGTTTGAAGCTTAACTTAAACTTAAAGATACAAGATACTGTATCTGCTCGTGCCACACACTCAAAATAAAGAAGAAAAAAAGCTGCTAACTGCATATCCTCAAAACAGGATAGCAACCTGATGCCATCCTTTGACTCATGTTTCGTTTGAGAACCGCTTCCGTTTGCCAGGAACTTCGTTCCTGTTCCCGTTGCCGTCCCCGACCAACACAACAAGCAAATGTGGCCAACGTCAATGAGCGCGGATTCATTCTGAAAAATGTTCAACCCATTTGGCATACAAAGTAGAGAGGAACCAGCAAACGGAAAGTGGCTGCTTCTTGTAGTAGTAATTTTTATTGAGAAATCCAAAAGGAAGAGACCTAAACATCTCCTCATCCTACCCCTCCCTGCCTACCCCGGAGCACAAGCCAAGAGGAGCCGAGGTGGTTGGTTGGTTCGTTATGTACACAGGGAATGGCTACGCTTGGTGCATAACAATGCACATTCCTCTACCCACCAACCGCAAGTCAAAGTCATGTATCTTAGAGATACGCCAAAGTATCTGAGCACAGTGGGACATTGAGGGTCTGAGGGGCTTTAGACTGGCAAAGACTACAAATTGCCTGACTGACCAAAAAAAATTAACAAATAAAAAGAGACCCAACAACACCTTGCCAAAAAAACCAAACATGTGTTTTGTTCGCTCTCCCCTCTCTTTTCACTCTTATACCAAACATGTTTGATGGTTGCATTTTGTACTCTTATATGCACAGCTGTTCGAACCTTACAACATGTTGTGTATAAGAGAGTGCTAGAGTGAACTCCTACATGTTGGTTAGAAGAGTTTACAAATAACATTTGTAAGTGAGTGTGTGTGTGTGTGTGTGTGTGGGGGGTTCGATGGAATGTGGCAGATGCAGATCGTCGAACAAAGGGAACTCAAAGCAAAAAAAAAGTGGTTGAGGGACTTGATCGTTCTTGCTCAAAGGGAATTGTCAATGTTGTGAAATAGCTTGACGTTCTTATTCACATTCATTCATATTTGATTTCACTATACAGAATGACAGAATGATTAAAATTTGTATTTTAAAGATAGTTTTTAGAGCGAAGCTCTTTTACGCACGTTCGACTGGGGGACTAAAACTAAGAAAATTTTGTCTTAGCAACTGATTCTTTTGGGTATGCCTTTGTAGTTGTCGCTTTTACCATTTGCCGCAGCGGCAGGTGGATTGTGTGTGGAGTGGGATGGTGCGAGGGGGATGATATGGGAAAAGTGCAGGGGGAAGTGCGTGGGAGTGGGGGACAGTGACTTGACAGCGAATTTAGAGTGACTTGACAGTGACTTGACAGTGACTTTACAGTGACTTTACAGTGACTTAACAGTGACTTGACAGTGACTTGAAAGTGACTTGACAGTGACGTGACAGTGACTTGACAGTGACTTGACAGTAACTTGACAGTGACTTGACAGTGACTTGACAGTGACTTAACAGTGGCTAAAGCACCAGCATTCAGAAAGAAAGAAAATTCCTTTCTTCACAGTATTTCATATAATTAGAAACACCTTAGCTTTGCTTTGATGCTCAAGTGCTGTTAGAAAGTATTTCTATTTATATGAAATACTGTAACAAAATTAATTTTCTGTCGTTCTGATTACGAGGCTTAAGCCGTGACTTAACAATGACTTAACACTGACTAAAGAGTGAATTGACACTGACTTCACAGTGACTTGACAGTGATTTGACACTGACAACAGTGTCTTCACAGTGACTTAACAGTGACTTGACAGTGACTAATCAGTGACAACCCTGACTCAACAGTTAAATTTACAATCAGACTTATCGTAAAGGGCTTCGCTCGAAACCCACTCTTGGTTTATCTTATTGAAGGAAGTGCCGAAAAATACACAACATTCAGGTCAGGAATAGTATTGGACATTTGGAGAATGAATGTGCTTGAGATGACTTAGGCTGTAGGCCGAGCATTTGCTGTTGTTTTTCGCATAGGGAAAGCCGCACCTATAGCCCTCACGCATGGCTTATGGCTAAGCGTAGTGCAAGTGTTCTCTCTTCTCTTTCTCTCCTATGCCTCTTGAAAATTCGAACTCAACAACAAATTCATATGTGTTTGCGTCGTCTTCAATCTATATTTTGTTGTTGGGGGACGAATGATTTCGTGTGTTCCATGAGCAGACCCACACATTAGCAGGAAATGATCGGTTTTCTACTTCTTGAGGTTGTTGTTTCTTAACAAATATTTTCTTCATTTCTATTGGTGTCTACGCCGCCGTAAGCTGGCTCTGGGCGACTCAACTGATCGATCTGGTACATTTTAAAGGTGGGTGCCGCGATTACTGACACGCAGCCAAAAGCAAAACAATGATCTACGATGTTTAAACGCAAGCCAAACTAGTTTTTTGACCGTTAAGTATTCTTTGATGAAACTTGGATCCACTGCAACACATCAAATACCCAGAAAAAGTCAAAGCAGTTTTCAGTTCCCAAGTTTTCTGCAATTTGTAATCCAATTAAAAACGAACTTTAAGCTCAAAAAATTATAAGGAAAATGTTTTAAAAATTAGAAATATTTGACATGATAACAAAAACTTTATATAGTCTTGCAAAAGTACATAAATTTCATCTATATCCAAAAAAAAAAATACCACCCATAACCAGGCCACCAAAACTGTTAAATTCCCCCAGGCAAAAGTTTTGCAGCCCCTGTTTTCTCTAACAAATTTCTACCCATTTCTTGACTTTTCACCAGCTTCGACAGCTGAAATCTTTACATCATTTTAATTTCCTACCCCCAACTCTGCGCAAACATCCGAGTGTAACCTCATTTTCAATGAAACTCCCCAGAAATGAAACAAAGTCCATTAATTCAATGCAAACCATTCAAATGAAATCCATTAGAGTTTATATTTCAGCCATAAAACGCCCCAAAACTGCTCCACCAATGCTGCCATACAACCGCTCTTCTCATACACACACACACACACACACTCGCGCACATTCACATAGTGTAGGCCAAAACCCCTAGGCTCAATTTAAAACCATTCTGTGCATACAATGTCGGACTCCGGACTCCCTCAATGCCATTTTGAAAAGCTTATCCAAAAAATATTTGCATAAGATTCAAACTGCATGCAAGAAACGTTTTAAGGGCTCCCCCCCCCCACCAACCTACCACCCACCCAACCAACCGGCGCCCCATCAACTGGAACTCTAGCCAAAAATAAAATGTAATTTACCAAAATGAAACAAAATAACTGAGCCACCCTGTATGTAGCTGTTCCTCCTTTTGCCGGGCGAAAGTTTTGTTCAAGTTTTTGGCAGTCAAGTGTGGAGTTCATATTTGTGTTGGAATTTCCACCCTTCCTCCTGTTGCCCACTCAATTGCCTAATTGCATGAGAGTACTTGGATCTCTTTTCGGAATAAGAATTAAAGCTCAAAGTACATGGGTAATGTCTGAAGCTAGCTCAAGGTGTCGCCGGGTCTACACTCTCATGACTCTCACCCAGCAGGTAGCCAGCGGGTCAGAGGAGGGAGCGATCATTTACTTAGAAGTTGAGTTATTGGCTGGGCATGACCAAAAAGTGTCGACTTGGCTGTGTGTGCAGCGAAGCATTTGACAGCCTTGGCATATGCAAAATTTACATTTGAATTAAATATTTGACACCAGCAGGCGGCGGCAGCCGGCAGCCGGCATCCAACAATCCCAAATCTCTACTCCCACTTCTGCCTGCAACCTCAACAACCGCAATGACATTCTCATGGAAGCCTTTGCCTTTGACTCTACTCTGGGTTTGCAATTTCTACAGATTAACTTTATCCCCTTTTTTTCGGGTGGCAGACATAAAGTTGCAAGTGCCCACCCTCAAGAGTGGACTTTGTTTTGGGCAAAAAGAAATATACAAAAATCAGTTGACATTTGGACTGAAATGGGTAAGAGAAACAGAAATAGGTCAAATTCGATTGTTTTGAGACAATTTTATTTTAGTTTTTTTTTTGTTTCGGGTTTGATTTGTTGGGAACACATTGAGCTCAAGGATTTTGAAAAATACTATGGGGACGCTGGACCATAAATTTGAATAGTGATAAAGTGGTTTACTGATTTCCGTCGTGGTCGTAAGAGCACCGAACGTTCCAATCACCCAAAAGATTTTGGCACTCCAGAAATCTTTAATGCAATTCAAGGAATGATATTGGACGATAGTAGAATAAAACTCCGTGAGGTGGCTTAGTGATGTACCCACATTTTACTTGAATCCTGGCAAGCAAAAAGACTGTATGCACGGTGGGTGCCACCATTGTTGACACCTCTACCAAAAGCCACCAGAATGAATTGTTTCGGTCTTAGGAATTTCTCAATAGCCATCAGAACTTGTTCATGCGCCGTTTCACAAAGATTATCTTGATTATTTGGCCGGAAAATATATCTTTTGTTCAAGACACAAAAAATACATCATGATAAATGCCCTACAAAGTATGCTAAGTTTATGAAAATATTGTAAATAATTCAGGAAAATATGTATTTAATAATTTCCTCATCAGAAATATATTTTGTGTACCTTTAACTGCTTTGACAGTCTAGATGAATGTACAGTTTGGAACATGTATAGCTATCATCTTGCGATAACTGACTACCAATTATCTAGTTCCATTAAAGGGCAAAAGTTTGTATACTTTGAAGGACAAAAATCATTGTAGATAGTTTTTTGTGCATAAACAGGATATGAGTTGGATGTATCCTCTTCCACAGGTAGTTTCGGCGTGAAGCATAATCTTTTCTTAATCTCCGACTTAAACCATGCGCAGAATTTCTGGAAGCCAGAGGAATCTCAGGCCTATTGGCTAATTTCTCAAGTTGAATGATAAACAATTTTCTGAATATTTTAAATAAATTAATAGTTTTATTAGATTTTTATAGAAAAAATAAGAAAGAAAGTCAGTCAAGCGCGACTGTTATCGTCTCTGTACTCTGTACCTCTAAGAAGCCAGACAAAGTGGCAAAAAAGCGATAAAGTGTGTAAAGTGCTGCCCATCGCCGTTGCGGCCGGTGGTACCCATCATAATTGTTTGTTTTCCTTATAACTCGACTATCGTACATCCGATCTTCACCTTTCCTTCGGCAAATCGATCAATAATCTTGATTACTAAATATGTTTAGAAGGTACGAACCATCTATTTACAAAACTGTGGGAGATAATACGTTTTTTCCAAATTGCGGGGGCGGGAGGGGGCGTGGCAAAAATGGAAAATAGACTGCATCTGCCAGCAAGTATAAGAAATATATGTCCCATACATGTCAAACCTCTATCGCTTACCATCTCTGAGATCTCTTCGTTCATACGGACAGACGGACTGGACTATATCAACTCGGCTGTTGATGCTGATCAAGAATATACCTATACATACTTTATAGGGTCGGAAATGATTCCTTCTCTTTGTTACCTACTTAATATACACTGTGTACCTTTGGTACCGAGTATAATAACTCACGATCAACAAAGTACACAGAAAGTAAGAGTAAGAGCGCTGTTGTCGAGCGGCCTGACTACAAAATATCCAGTACCATTGAGACACACATACAAACACACAAACATAAACAAACGCAAACACACACTCACACGCGCCTTAGCTGCCTGCAGTACACCGAGAAAAAAATTGATATTTTTTCATATAAATTTTACTCCGATGTGAAAATACATCAAATATTACAAATTTCAAATCGATATTTTTAACATATCATTATTACATTTTTAATATCATTCTGAAACTATTTAATATCAATTTAAGTAAATGATATTATTAGTAATTTATTTGGCGACCTTTCTAATGTTTATTTAGGGCCGTTTTCTCATGTTGGTGTTTTTGCAAATCTAGGTGGATTTGCTGCATTTGCTTTGCTCATGTTCAATGCTAACCATCTAGATGAATTTCGTAGCAATCTACTTTACACTCATTGATTTTAAAACCATGTACATGCTAATGCAAATTAAGTATTTTTATGTATCCGCGTATATGGTCACACTGAAAAATTTTTGAAAACAAAAAACAACTGCTGCTAAAAACAGTAAAGTCTGAATTATTATTAAGTAAACCAAAGATGGAAAATATTGGATGTGCCTTTTATATACAAGAACACCTGCAGATATTGCTGAAATTACAGAGGCACATTCTGATTTCCCTAGTTCATTGCTTAAGCTAAGTTTACACATCCAAATAATTTGGCTAAATTCTGATAAAAATAGCCATGATTAAAGATTTTACAGGATTAAAAACTTAAACTATGGTTCCATACGCAAATAATTTGATCAAGCCGGAAAGTTCCACAATTTGGCATTTGTCCAATTTGTCCAAATTATTTGCCTGTGTGAACATGGCTTTCGACCTACTGCTTAATCTCCCATCATAGTAACTAGTCGTTCCAAAAGAAAAACCTTCTCCTCCTCTGTAAAATTCTTACTTTAATTTTTAAAATTGGCGCGCAATAAAAAAGACAAAATTCAGCCGTGTGCAGAGGTGCTGCCAACCTAGTATTAGACCATTCCAGCCCTCCCGGTGTGACCGTGGCGCAAATGCCCGAATTTATAATCAACCTACCTGAGACAACCAATTACAGTTGCAACATCTAGATGGATTTCGATTTGAGCAAAAACATAAACATGAGAAAACGGCCCTTAGTGAGTTGGCTGGCTCTAGGTCCGAAAAAGTTGTTAATTAACATTTTGTGATCACTTTAAGAACGGATTGGACATGTTTGAAGAACATTTTCCAAAAAGAAGCTAATCTTACCCATTTGGGAGTGGGGGGGTGGTCGGAAAGGGCAGACACGACAACTTCATCCCTCCACGTCTAAGCTGTGGTTAGATTTTGTTAACGCTTTTCTTTCTTACTTTACCTAGTCTGGAATTCGAACTCAGGACCTCGAAAACTGAACACGGACGACTGCATCTAAGCGCATACGACTACCAAGCATTCGTCTCAGAGTGCGACCGATTTACAAAGAATGTAGCCATAAACACTCAGCAAGCAAAGGGTAAGACGTTGCCTTAGATTCTTGTAGCTTGACAAGCAAAGTTGATTTTTTAGAGCGAAGCTCTATTATGCACGTTCGACTGGGGAACTAAAACTAGAAAAATTTTGTCTTTGCGACAGATTCTTTTGGGTAAGCATTTTGCATATTGTAATTGCAAAGTGAGCCGTTTTTACCATTTGCCGCAGCAGCAGTGGGTTAATAGTGAGTTAACAGTGTGTTAACAGTCTGTTACACTCAGAAAATTATTTTTCTATATTTAAGAAAATCGCCCTGGAATCGAAATCGCCTTAAAATTTAGAAAAAATTTATATTTTTAAGAAACATTTTTCTACTTTTTGTGAAAAGTTGACCTAAAAATGCATTTTTTAGAAAAAATTTAGAAAAATATATATATATAAAAACCAAAAACGGTTTCCCTATTATAAAACAAGCAAAAATACCTTGTGTATTTACAAAAAACTCGTGGCCCTGCTAAGGAGGATCATTGGACGGATAGCCCAACCACCTAGCAGCAGCCATAAGCAACAGAATTAATTACAGCAAATTGGTAAACAAACACCTTCAAACAAAAAACCATAGCCGAAATTCGGGCTGCGAATTTATAATAGTGTAATTCCTATGTCTTTATTCGCCCCTTTTCAGAGTTTAAATACTAACTGGATGTTTGTTTGAAGTGTGAACAGCAAAACAAGTCCACTGATAAGAGAATTTGGTTATTCTCGAAACAGCGATCGTTGTACGGACATACCCAATTGCTATTCCAAAAAAAAAAAAAAAAAAATGTTAATGAATATCTGTTGGTTTGTGTTGGTTATAAAAAGGCTTGTAATCAACCAAAAAAGACCTTGAGCTAGCCAGTTGTAACATTGACTAAAATCAAAAACAGGTCACCAAAAACCCCACATACAGAAAAATATATTTTTTTTCTAAATTTTAGGGCGAATTTTCTTTATTGCCTTTTCTAATTTTTAGGTAATATTTGTTACAAATTTAGGGTATTTTGCCCTAAAGTTAAGAAAATATAAATATATATATAAAATAATAGCGTGGTGTGGTTCAGCATTTGTGAGAAGTCCCGAGTTCAAATCCCCCAATGGTGAAGTAAAAAATTGTTAATGCAGAATAAAAAGGAATGGGGTTTTTGGGGGATAATGGGAGGATGATGATGGATGATGATGATATTGAAATGTTAGAGTGAGATGAGATGGTGTGTGGAGGGAGATCACAACAACACCCCGAACCCCTTCCTTCAAAGGAAAATTCGAAGGCTTAAAGAAGGAATTAAGAAATCGGGTCATCATGCCCATAGTTGATGAAATCAACCTACCAGAAACGCAAATTGCCATTTCAGTTCCTGAACTTAATTACATATATGCTTGAGTCCTTAGAGAAAATGATTTTCCTTTAAAAAAATCTGTTAGATATTGAACCACAATCCTTACCAAGACGTACAACAAACAAGAAATACAACAACTAATGTCGTGTTTCGCCATATATTTCTTTATACCTAAATATATTTCTTATATTTCAGAAATCATAGTCCAATTATGTTCAAAATTAGTTCTACTTTTTGCTAAGATTCAAGATTGAGTTTGTCCAAACGAAACCAAAAAAAGTGTCTTTTCGCCAGAAGTTCAATTTACAATCAAATTTATCGTCGTAAAGAGCTTCGTATCGGGTGTTATACGACGCCTTCTGCACTGCACTATGATTTCAAAACCGGTTTGATTTCGTCAAAAAGGTCACAAGAGAATGGACATATATGTAAATTTATTAGTTCTCCTATGTTTTGTATGAACGGAAAATAAGAACAAAACCTCTGTGTCTCTGTGTACTATGCACACTGTACATATACCCTCCAAAACTATTCTGTACTTATCATCAATAGAATTCGCAATCGACTTATTGTTCAGTCGAAGCTAAAATCAATTGGAACGAAAGAACAACCAAGCGAAACACAATAAACCCACGACCAAACCACTTTTTCAATTTAATAGGCTTGCAGCCTTGGCTAAACTTTTAGGTCAGTGAAGGGTGCTCAAGTGGCTAGCGAGCTAAAATAACAGCGCTTCGTATATGTAACTTGTGTATTATCTTTCCCACCACTGCTCTAATCCCCAAAACAACTCTTTTAAATGACAAGGTCCAACCTAATGTCGTCTCCAGTTGATATTCTCTTAAAATTTCCAACTTTATTTTCTGTTTTCTTTCATCTGTGCTAGATTTTAATTAAATCAAAATATTCCTAAATGCAAGGCATTTTGTGTGTGGGCGTGGTCTCTATGATCATTGCAATGGCGAATCCCAACCCATGCCAATCCCAGGCAGCAACAGCATCAGCAGCCGCTGACCAACGGATGGGTCAAATTACGAAACCCGTTTTTAAGTTCTGGTTTTCCTCTTGCTGTCTGTGTGTGTGTGTTTCTCGACTGTGATTGGAAGAGAGGCCAATATACATCTACCTGACCAGACCCTGGCTCAACAGGCAGGCCAACAGCAGCAGCAGGAGTCATTAAGTCACAACCACAACATCATTAATAAGGGACGAAAAAAAGGAAAAGGAGTAGATAGAAGCGACAAACCATTGTCCTAATGGTTAACACGTCAAGGCTAATGAGCCGCAACGTAGATTAATTTGTGGGAAAGTCCCGTCTGGCCCTCCTTGAAAATTGTTTGTTTTTATGCATTAGCCCAGCTGGTTGGCCCATTCATTATACAACCTCAAAATAAGCCGCTTAGCTTCTGTGGAGAATCTTTCAGCTCATCAACGTAAATTCTCTGATTTTATTAAAGTTTTCCATATTTCGAATTGCACCTGCATATGAGAAGGAAATCAATGGGCAGCAGCTGCTGCGGAACAACTTCAAAAGATGCCATCGAAGTTCAAAACATACTTAAGGCAAACATGATAATGTTGAGACCCAAAACACTTGTCGAACGATGGGACACACACACACACACACAGATAGAGAAAGCAATAAGAAGAATGAACTTATGCTAATGGCGCGTACCAAAATAGAAGAAAACACAAAAAAAAAGAGAAGTGAAAACAATTCATAAAAAATTTACATAACATTAGCGTGCAGTCGACCCCAAAAGGGCACAATAAAAATTAGAGTGCGCAGGCGCAGCCGGAACACACATTTTTTTTCAGTAGTTGAGTGGGGGATAGGGAGCGGAATTACATTTGTAAACAGGAACAGGACCCCCTTAAGTGTGTTGAGCATTTAAAAAGGTGGCAATAGATCATGGCAAAGACACTGTAGTGGCGCCACAAGAGGCGGGGCCAGTTGGGGGGCGCGACCTGTTGAGATCATAAATCAAATTCCATAATTGACTTGGAATTCGTAAGAAGCTACTTAGGATGTGGAATGATCTATTATGAGGGGGAAGATGATTAAATAGTTGGGATAGGTTGCATTTAGATGGTTTCTAAAAATAGATAATAATGAGAAGTGGAAGTTAAGGGTTTGAAATTGAGTTATATAAAACCTCTGTGAACCACTTAGCCGAACCTGTCAAAATTTCACATTTTTGAAGTATTATCCCTCTTAGGGCCGATTTCTCATCTTCTATTTATTTACTTAGAGTCGACAAACAAATGCTGTCAACAAAAGTATAAATACGTTACAAAAAAATTTTATGACCTAAGGAAGCCTATCAAAAAATATCTAATAAAATTACAAAATAAACTAATAACGACTCCGACACGGTGTGGGAATTTTATAAGCTATACCGCTATTCACAGCCAATTGTAGTCAGAGACGTTATTAGAGCTAACAAAAACGTTAATAATATAGAGATCGAGAAGAGGGAGAGAGAGAAAAAACCAAAACCTATAGTTACGTAGGAACAAAGGAAAAAAATAAGATAATATAATAAATTAAAATAAAACAGAGCTAGAGAAAGAGAGAAAACTATCTAAAAGTAAACTTTAAAAATAAAAAAATGTATACGTAAAACTTAAATCCAAATAACCGGAAAATCTCTGATCCGGTGGGGGAGGATTTTTTAGCCAGTCCGGCAAGCTATGCCCCTACTCGCAGCTGGGAGTGGTCAGAGATTTCCCCGGAGATAATTATAGATAGACGTTTTTAGAGAGAAGAGAGAGAGAGAGATCTGTTGAGAGCAGGTGATAGAGATCATTGTAATTTTGACATAAGACCTGAAAACGATTGTGCTGGGCATAATCAGCTGTGCATCTGGGCAAAATTAAAGGTAAATAGTTTCTAGTTGGCCTAGAAGGAACGGAAAAGTTAAGGCGAGTCTACATCACTAATGATTAACTTATGAAGAAAAGAAACGCCTAGGACTGTTCTACGATTAGCTAACGAAGGAAGGTTAATAAGCAAGAGTCTGCTGGAGTACGATGGCAGACGAAGGTTAGGGTCCCAATTTAGTCCACGAAGAGCAAAAAGCAAGAATTGCTTTTGTACTGATTCAATACGATCGATATGCTTTTTATATTGCGGACACCAGACGGACGAGCAGTATTCAAGTACAGGACGGACTAGAGCAGTGTACGGGAGCTTTGTGGTGTATGGATGATTAAATTCCTTCGACCAACGTTTAATGAATCCAAGTACACCATTTGCCCTATTAACAATAGAGGAGATATGAGGATTAAAACTCAATTTGGAGTCAAAAAGAATTCCAAGATCAACGACTGTAGATATTCGTTGCAGGGGTTCATTGCCAATCGTACAAATAGCCAGCGAAGGTTTGCAACGATGGAAAGTCATAAACATGCACTTGGAGCAATTAAGGTGTAAATGATTAACCAAGCACCAAGACTGCAAGGAGTTTAAACCATCTTGCAATCTAATGGAATCTGTCGGGTCATTGAAAGATAAAATAAGCTTAACATCATCGGCATACATAAGTATCCGAGAATAAAATAGTATTGTGGGTCATTAATAAAAACAGTAAAAAACAAAGGACCAAGGTGGCTACCTTGCGGTACACCAGAAGTTACAGAGAGTTCTATTTCAGAAGTTAAGTTCTATTTTTTAAATAGGACGAAATCCAGAGCAGAAAAGAGGCTGGGAATCCTAACCGATCAAGCTTATAGAGGAGAAGATCTTGGTTTACAGAGTCAAAAGCCTTACTAAAGTCGGTGTAAATGACATCGGTTTGCTTTTTCTTAAGGAACCCATCATTAACCAATGAAGTAAATTCAAGCAAATTGGTCATAGTTGACCGACGCTTAATAAACCCATGCTGGAAAGGTGATAAAATCGATTTGCAATAATGCTGCAAAGTGGAGGTTATAATCTTTCCAAATAATTTAGGAATAGCGGAGAGCTTAGCTATGCTCTAAATAAGTAAGAAATAGCTATTTGACAAATAACGCTATGCAACAGAAAAAGTCCCAAATAACCAAATTGGATTACAAAACCTACATATGTGTAAACCTATCTAAAACGTTTACATACGAATGACAAATTCTCTAATAAGGTGGTAGCACTACCAGTGAACATCTGGGAGCATTGTCAAACAGCTGATATGCTGTGTCATTTTATATTGGTTAAAAGTTTGTCTGTCAGCTGAAAATAAGGAAAACACAACCAAAAGGCAACATGCTGGGAATTTTACAGCCGAGGAGGAATGGGAACTAGTAGCTCTAGTATTTTGTATTTTTTTATTTTATTTAATAGAGTTGACAAATTTTGCTGTCAACATTATAATATTAAAAAAATTTTGTTAAAATATAGTTTTAGAAGAACATTTTTATGATGTGATCCGACTCACATCAGGTGGGCGGAGGCAAAGATTTACAATCTCTGGGAAGATATATGTATTATATATCAAAATATTAGAAACATTTTCCAACATCGAACCCTCAGAATTTAACAAATGGTATAAATCGTTATACAACGTGCATATAATTCGAAACGGGTCGTGAGATTCGAAATTAGATCTACTTATATATAAGAAAATTGGTCGGAACTGTCGTGTAGATCTAGCTGGGATTGAAAAATTTATATGGCTCAAAAGAAAACAAGAATCAATATGGCCATTTATTAGTTTATGAAGGAACATAACTCCATGACAGATTCTACGATCTTGCAGAGACGGTAGGCTTAATAGACGAAGTCTGTCCACATACGATGGCAGTCGACGGTGATGTTCCCAGTTTAGTCCACGTAAGGCGAACAGGAGAAATTGCTTCTGCACCGACTTAATAAGGCCCTGGTATGTTGCATACTGTGGTGACCCAACGCATGAGCAGTACTCAAGTATAGGTCGGACAAGTGAGACGTAAAGAAGCTTAGTGGTGTATGGGTCATCAAACTCTTTACACCAACGTTTAACAAATGCGAACACCCCTTTGGCATTGCTAACGATAATCCCAATGTGATCAGAAAAGTTCATATTATGGTTGAATAATACGCCAAGGTCTGTTACAGCATGTATGCGCTCCAGGTTGAGCAGGCCCAAGGAATAGTTACCCATAAATGGTGCAGAGCGGTAAAAGGACATAGCACTACATTTAGAGTGGTTAAGGTAAAGCAAATTGTTAATGCACCAAGATTGAAGGTGGTTAATGTCGTTTTGCAACAGACAATGTGAATCGGGATCTGTGAGCTGCATACAAATTTTAACATCGTCTGCATACATCAACACATGAGAATTTTCAATGATAGAAGGAAGGTCGTTTATGAATAATCCACAAGGCAACGGTCCTAGGTGACTCTCTTGTGAAACTCCGGAAGTGACGTATACACACTTGGAGAGAGTGTTGTTAAATAAGACTTTTTGTGTGCGGTTTGCCAAGTACATTGATATCCAGTTGACTAAAGGGTTAGGAAAACCTAAAAGTGATCATTTCTTTAAAAGCAAAAGGTGATTAACTGAATCAAATGCCTTGCTAAAATCTGTGAAAATAACATCTGACTAATTTTTCAGCTTGAATCCGTCCCTTATTACGGAAGTAAACTCGAGAAGATTTGTTGATGTAGACCGGCGCTTTATAGAGGATAACAAGAATGTCATCGAGAACAAGAAGTCAGATGCGGTCAATTGGAAACAAAAGTAACAAGCATGGGCAAAACTGGCGTTCACTTACGGTATCTTGCAACTACATCTTGCAAAAATAACTTTGCGCTAGATACGGCTTGTAAATTTATTGATAAATATCCCTATCTGTTACGGTATATCTCGGCATGGTCACCACCTGGCGATTGTATCTGTACGTAGGTACAATCAATAGCTCCCATAACCTTCGGGAATTTAGCAATTTGGTAAAAGTATCGAATGACTTCATTGGGGTTCCCAAACTTAGTGTAATTGCTGTATAATAATGCATTGGCATAGGAAGCTTCATTCACTATCCGACATGCTGTAGCTTTGCTCTCTCCACAAAAGTCCCCAACAAAAATTAGGAAATTATCACAAGCATAGAATCTCAATGCTAAAAGCAGCTTCTTTATTGAAGACAAAGAACATTTCCTAAAAAGATGGATTATGTTAAGCTTGTTGATGGTTGTTGTTGTTGTTGTCGGCGGTACACGCCGATGTGTTAAAAGGACCAGACATGTAGACTTTGAAAACCGGAATCTTTTTATGAATACGGAATCTTCCATATCCTCAAAGAAGTTCGGCCTTGGCTTGTATACTCTCTCTCTCACTCTATATATTGTCACAATGTCTTCAGCAGAATCTTCCAGTGAGTGAAGATAAATAGCCCAGTTCATATTGATTTTACAAATTGTTTTGCTTAGCACAAATTAAAAATCTACCCCAAATATTATGTCAATGTACAGTGAATGGAAAAAAGTCAAATGCCTATCTAACACATCGAAGTGGCAGATATCTTATGATGCAATGAAATCGAAATTTCACTATTTGTTGGATTATCGGATACATTGCAGCTATCTGGAAGAAGAGAGAAATCGGCCCTTACATAGAAATTTTCCCAGTGTTGACCTTTAACCTGGTTTTAATAGAGTTCATTCATTGCATTGCCTGGTCATCTACTGTTCAATTGCATTTTATAAACAAATCAACTCAAGTGAACTGTGAGTGATGCAAGGAATTCTAAAAAGCATCTTCCGCTTTTCACTTTTCATTCTTATTTTGTTGCTTTCCTTTAATTCTCTGCAGGTATCGTTCTCTGAGTGTGTATCAGTGTGTGTGTTAGCAATTTATTACCTGCCATTTACCGTTTCTCAATATTAATTGCAAGGCAATTAATCAGTTTTACTTGCGTTCAACGAGGCGTATACGCATTCTCGCACCTCTGCCACCTCCTTAACCCCTCCTCCCGCCCCAACACGGTCAGAGATAATTTTGAATGAATTGAAATGGAAATGGTAAATAAACATTTGAGAATTTGGGTCTTTAAGAATCAACTAACCGGCGCGTCATTGGCTGAGTAGTGTGAAATCGGAAATGTTTGTCTGTCGTCTCGTTCCGCAGGACGTGGCAATAAAATGCATCGCCAGTTTCCCGTTCGTGTCCTTGCTTCATGTTATTTTCTTATTACGAAATATTTTCCCTATTTTCAAGTTTTCCGCTCCCGCTTTCTCCCTTGTCTTTTAGTCAATAAAACTTTTTGATTTCCGCTCGAATAGACGAAACTTTTTAATGCGGATGTTCCGGCAGCGAAATAAAAAACGAAATCAAATCAAATTGAATTGAAGACAAGAAACAAAAGGGAACTTGAAGAAGCGAATTTAAATGTGGAATTTTGTACAGAGCAACACCTGCCAAATCGCCCCAAGTTCTCGATTTAATTCAATTGGATTAGTGTCGACGGACACACTCACACGCGGGAGAGTGTGAATGAATCGCCCGTCAGGGACAGTTTCTGTTGGGGCTTCCATTAAGCATTTAAGTAAGTGCTGCTATTAATGCACCCCTATTAGTCGGGTGTCTTTTGTATAATTGTAGAAATCAAAACAAACCAAACAAAAAACACACATTGAAATAAATGAATGAGCGACTAATGCCAAAGGCAGACAATGGTCCAAAACAAAAAAGTTGCATTAGCATGATTAATGCAATGAGGGACACACGCGATTTATTGTAACTGAAGATACCTGGACAATGCAAAGTGGTCATTTCGTTTCATTTTATTCAAAGGTCGGACAAGGCCTCGCAGGTCAATTTGATCATGTCTTGGCTCGAGGGACTGTTGAACCAGGTATACTATAGTATACTAAAATCCCATTCTGTTAAATTTTTCCTTTTTAGCCACAAAATATTCTTGATTAAAGCTCATCAATTTGTTGAACTGCTACTGTTTGGTGCATATAAACCAAATTATCATAACGTTAGGGGATTCAAGTATATGGCAAAGCTGGGGAAAAAACAACTGAGAAACTTCCGTGACCTCCTGTCGAGTTGTCAGTGCAATCTATCGAGAGCGCCCTGGTATATTTGAACGAGACTTTTGTTAAGAGTCTAGAAAGCTAGTTAGAGTAAGACGACGTTTCAGAAGACTCACCCCCCAGAAACTTACCAACACACAAACAAATACACTAGCCAAACAAGCAATACGCTGAATTAATTGTAAATCATCTTACAAATCAACTCACCCATTATGAAACCTCAAAGTTGGATCTCTTTTTCCAAATAGGTGCTATGTGTCAGATAAACTAACAATTTTCTCTATTATTTGTTAGTTTATGTGACAGATATGTAGCTCTATTTGTAGCTCTATGTAGAAGATGAGAAATCGACCATTAAGCTGCCTTTTCACTTTTCATATATCTCTAAACTCTCTAGGTTGTCAAACTTCTCTAAAGAGAATCACTAATCAAATGATGACAGGTTCAAATTACATCAAAAAAGCCAACATTTTTCAAATATGTAGAGTTATTTGCTTTGCTATTATACTATTGTCAGAGGGTCTCTTTAGAGATGTATGACAAGTGTGAAGGCAGCTTTAATGAAGCAACCAAACATATTTCAAAGTCAACAAATACAAAAAAACCGGAGTTACCCGCTTAAATTTTAAATATTTTTAACTAACGGTATTGGTATCAATTTTACCTGAAGAATCACATCGTAATCAATAGGCGCGTTCAGCAGAACAATTGATCCCTGAGCAGGTTTTAGAAGATAAAAATGATGTATCGAATAGTTTCTGCTGTTGGAGGGAGCAGTATTACTTTAAAGTAGCGGGCTATTTCTTTGATACATGCTCCTTAGACTGCTTTTTTTTGTATGAAAAATGTACGGTCATACACTCAGAGAAAAAATAGGGAATCTCACTCTTGAATCAAGAGCATTCGTTCTCAAAAGTAAGGTAAGAGTGAAAATTCTTGATCCAAGAGTGAATTTTTGATTCCGACATTCCCGATTCAAGAGTTTCAGATCTTGATCCAAGTAGGAATAATTCTTGATTCAAGAGTTTAAGTACTTGATCCAAGTACGAATAATTCTCAAAATTAAAAACTTAAAAAGAATACTTGGGGTGGGGGTTTGAGAGACACGACCGACCCGACCCCACCGACGTGGTCCGTCTCCCGCCCCCCTCCCACTCACCATTATCAACCAACCATTCATTACCCAAACTTTGTTTTAAACTGTGATTGATTTTGAGATAACCACATAGATATTTTGTTTTTTTTTTTACTTATTTTTCTGGGACTTGAACTCAAAAGACTGAAATACACACAAGCGACGGGCAGCTTAGCCCACTCGACTATTCTCCATTAGCTAAACGAACGGACGAAAACACACGTATAAATAAACGCAGTTGCCTTTCGTACACATAGCACAACGACAAATTGCGCATGCGCTCTCTTTCTCTCTGCGAGAGCGACTCCAACGCTATTCTGCGCGAGCGACTCCAACGCTGTTCTCTCAAAGTTAAGTTGCCCTCACTCCCCTTGACTATAAAAAACCAAAGAACGATTAGAACGAATTTATCTCGATTCCAAGAGCGAAATTCTTGAAAATTCAAGAACGACAAATTTTTTTTTCAAGAGCGTTCGTACTCAAATTATTCGTTCTAGTTTTTCTTATTGTATGGGCGCCCCTTGATTCATAAGTTTATGGTGCATATTTAACGTGAAAACAAAAAAAAAGTTGAAAAAGTTATGTTTAAAGGGGCGCGAAGAGGCTCCAAAGTTTTCGATAAATTTACCATTTTTGTTCAAAATTGGGAAACATATCTTTCAAAATCACAATAGCTTGATAAATTTTAAAAATTGACTACCCAACGCATGTAGCACAGATTTCATTGTGGAAATTTTGATGTAGCTTAAGGCGTATGGATAATTTTTAGTTCAAACTTTCTGGCCTCCTCGCACCCTGTAAGACTGGAATTTTGTTTTTTTGTTTGAAATTGTGTATCTATGATACAAAAGGAAAACTTTAAGTGGGCGCCCTCTCTAAATTTCCATTTTTGCCTTAAAAAAATCACCCTAATGCATCTGTATCATGATACCCCATCACTCGAGTTCAGTGGGAAGATTATTGCAAATTTATACTTGATCGGGGAGCAAGTTGTTCTGCAGAACACGGCCAATGTCTATTTTTGGTTCCCCTGATTTGCCAATTCATGTTATTTTCAACTTGTCTAAAGATTTATCTTCCAAAAATTTAGAATTTTTAAAAATCTCATAAAGTTGTGCTTGTTCACAACTTAAGCAATCTACACCAAGAGAGCAGTACTGTTTCAAGAACCTTCCGGTCTTATTATCAGTAGACTTTATGCAAAGTAATGAAAGCACAAAACTACAAGCAGAATCAGTAATCCGCTTTTTAGTGTAATTCTTAAGCTTTTAGGCTGACGCTGCTAAATGAAAGAGCTTAAAGCTTTCGTTGGAACTTAGCGATGACCCGTTCATTGCACCCTTGCAGATGGTGTATTAATTTGTCCAGAAGCACTCAAAAAAAAATCAAACCATAGAGCATTGAATCAAGCCCAATCGGTGATGAAATTAGGGTAATCCTGGATATTCTTGACCCGATTAGAAAAAAGATTGAGTTGATCCCACTTTTTATACCCTTGTAGAGGGTATATTAAAATTGTCCAGATGTTTGTAACAGCATAGAAGGAAGCATCTCCGACCATACAAAGTATATATATTCTTGATCAGCATGATGCAGCTGAGTTGATATAGCCATGTTCGTCTGTCCGTGCGTCCGTCTGTTTCTATGCTATCTCCTCCGTCAGTTTTAAAGCTATCTTATCGGTTGGGATGACTGTAGGCATATAGCTGCCATAGGAACGATCGGTCGAAAAAGTAGTTTTAGTGAGAAAAACTTTTTTGTCTTCGAATCAAACGTCCCCAATCCTCGTATTTATAAGTTTTCTATGCTTATACACAATTCCACCAAGTTTTATGAAAATCGGCCAACTATATAGTATAGCTGCCATACAAAAGATATGTCTTAAAAAAAGTCTTAGTTTAAAAAACTTTTTTGTTTTTAATGCTATCGCTCCCAAACTTGTTACTGATCAATATTATATGCTACCACACAATTTCGCCAAGTATGATCAAAATCGGATAACTATGGACTATCGGAACTATAGGAACTATCGGTCGAAAAGTTGTTCTAGTGAGAAAACTTTTTTCTTCTCAATGGTAGCATCTTTATACCTTCCACTTGTGAATATTATCAGTTTCCACACAATTTTGAGTAGTTTGGTCAAAAGCGGATAATATATATCGAGTTTGGGAAATGATTCAGCTAAGAATGCTCGACGAAAATCATTTAATTCCTTAATTTATATAAATTATACAAGCTACAAGGGTATATATACTTCGGTCGAGCCAAAGTTAGCTTTCATCTATTTTTTAATCCTAAAAAAGATAACATTTATTTCGGGGTCATCTTAAAAGAAATTGAATTAAGCAAAAAAATTCGAGCACAATTTAAGCATGTTATATTATTAATATTGATAATATTGATTTGATCTCCCACAGGAAAGACACCTGTTCTTCCTTTTCTCCTCCATATTCCATAGGGCATTCTTATACACTTCGAAGATCACACCAGTTTTGGTTAATTTTAGACTTGTGAAAAACAAAAAATATATAAAAATTGTTGGACTCAACTGGGATTCGAACCCACGACCATACGCACCTGAACACGATGGGAATGGCATCTCATCGCACACCACCATCGCCATCGTTTGTTGCCGGATGTCTAGAATACTACTAATATTTGTTCGCTCTCGATCTCAAATTTATGAACAGGTGCTCTCGAAAAGGATTGAAGTAAGCACATTTGGAATGATACAAGTCCGAAAGGCTTGGGCCAATCCTTGAAAGCTGGAATTGTGTAGAACATCCTGTAAGTCGAGATTGAACTTTCAAGCTCTTGCCGGGCTAAGATATCCCGACTTTTTTTCGGTGTGTTTGTAACGCTTAGAAGGTAGCATCTCGGACCACATAAAGTATATATATTCTTGATATTATGATATGATGATATTTCTATATCCCTGTCCGTCCGTCAGTTTCTATGCTATCTCATCCGGCATTTTCAAAGGTATCTTTACCAAAATTTGCAAGAAGTCTTGTAGTATAAATCGCTGCACATATTTCACAACCGGCCGGATTGGATGACTATAGCATATAGCTGCCATAAGAACGATCGGTCGATCGATTGTGTTTCAACACAATTTTGACGAGATTGATCAAAATCGTTTGATAGCTGCCATATAAAAAACTGGCTTGCCATCTATTGCCGAGTTTTAGATTGTGATTTTCAATTGTGAAATGAAAACCATTAAAAACCTTTATTTATATAAAATATACGAGGTGTATGTAAACTTAGGCCGAGTCGAAATTAGCTTTTCCCTATTTTTTTTAATGCAAGGAATCCAAAACGTTTTCTTCGAGTATAAAGAAAAATGAATTCTAGATAAGAGTGGTTTATGATAGGGTGACTCGTTCCCTTTATTAATCTGCCTAAATAGGATATTCTGTAGTTGTTCATTTTTATGTTGCCCGATCAAAAGAAACATGAAAACTAGAATAAACTACTTGGCGATTGTTTAGAAGTAAAGTTCACCTAGATAAAATAGTTTCAAACCAGCTTCTCACAACTTAGTTCTGCTTCTATCAAGAACTTTAAGCCAAGTTTGTCTTGAGAATAGACTCAATTTCAATCCAAGGTGACGTTAGTGTGAGCCCTAAAACTTAGGCGGTCTTAGACTTTTTCTTTTGATTGCCTAGCAGTAGGAAAAGTGTTTATGGTCTATCGATTGCCATCGTAGATCAAGTAAAACAGTAAATAAATCTAATCAAATTCCTTCCCCCAAAAAGCATGCTATGAAATTTGATTAAGCTTAGTGAAATTGAAGACATTCTAACAAATATGGCTTGATTAATAATTAAACATAAACATAACAAACTTCTGTCAATTCAACATGCTTCTTAGAAGCTTTTAATTTCAAAAAATTCCCAACACATTTTCTCTAGCTCTTTTACCTTCCCTCAGGCATCTTCTACCTTTCTTCTTTTGGTAGGAACAAATCAGCATTATTAACACGCTTAACTGCACTTAAGCTTAGAATACAAGAAGGGCCAACTAAATGGGGCACATCAGCGCCAGAGTCCAAGTGAATAATGCCTGAGTTTTCGCTCGTGCCAACCAGAAATAGTGGGTGGAGGAAACTGAGTAGATGAATACAGAAACCAAAGACGACAAAAATGAAAAGAGAAAAAAAAGCGAGAGCTAAGTACGAGCCAAAGACAAAGCCAGGGCACAAACACACCGGAAGAAACGCACAAGGCATTAAATGTGGAGGATGCTGTGCAGCTGGAATCTGATAGGAAGACCAAAAGCAAGCACATCATCTCAAGCATATCCGGCAAGTGCAAGGGTAAGCATGGAAAGTGTTGACGCTTCCAGCTGCGAGGGTAATAAGCGATATGCGATGCGATAACGAGATGTGGAGTGCACTCTCCACGCCTCCCCGCATCATGCGACGGAACGTGTACATGTTGGGATTAAGCTGATTCCTGGCCTGGAATTACTTGTGGCACTCGAAAAGTGCTTACCGTGTTGTCTTGTCTCGTCTCGGCTTTCAGCTCTGCTGTTGCTGTTGCTGTCGCTTTGTTTCGCCTGCTAATGGCTGTGACGAGGCACGTACTCTTCTCCTGGCTGCGTGTTAACACTGATTGAGTACAACTTTGATGGTAAATGGCTTAAATGAGGAACCACCCAAGCAGCTGCCGCATTGTGGATTATCATAATGAGCAATTTCTTAATAGTTTCAAAGAAATCCTTTGACTGTCAAAAATTGGACTCGGACAGGGGCGATCGATGCATGTGCAAATTGTGTGCCATCATTTCAATATTCAACTCTCTCGTTGCTTCACTATTTTTGGGAGCATCTGCAGGCCACAGCACGCGCAAACCGACAGGGACAAAAGGACTGTGCACACACACACACACATGTTGTCCCGACAGGAAGCGCACTGATTGAGGGGCAAATCGTTTGCGTACCGCCGGGACAGATGTTTTCATTGAACGGTCGACACGGGGACGCGTGCGCAAAAGTAGGAATCGGAAGTGATGCTCCGACTTCAGTCCTTGCGCCTTGTTTTGTTTTCTGAGGTTAAATACCTTTTAAAGATTTATTATTATTATCCTTAGGAGGGGAACATAGCAACTTCCCTTGAATTTGATCTTTGTTTTATTTTAATTATTTGGCAGAGGTTGTGTTGGAGTATTTAGGGCAGGAAGGACAAGTGGTACGAATTGGAATCTTTTTTGGGGGGGAGGAGAAGGTTTTCAAGTGCAGAGACAAATGTGGCATGTAAAAGGCCAGGAAGTCAATTTGAAATTGGTTTTATAAGAAGTCAAAAGGTGAACGGGAAAAAAAACTAGTCTGTAGAGTTTGGAATTATTTCAAAATCGCCGCCAAGATCTACAAATATATCGATAAGTATTTTAGCGTTAAGGTATTTTAAAACAGAGACGTTGGTCACACTGTAAATAAGAATGCAGCAAGGCTGCAAACCTGTAAAAATTTTGGTGAAGGAGGTTCGAACCCGCGGTAAAGTGTAAGGACCTGTTCCTGTACTAATCGAACCCAAGGTTTTGGTTCGACTCTGGGTTCATTGAATGTTAAATAGTTCACCCATTTTTATTAACATTAACATTAGGTCAAAATTTAGACATATATTTGATCAGGAAAACGCGTCCAGACTATCAAGCTATGTATATATATGAGTCGTCAAGTCGACTGGACCAACGTTCTTATTGTTATCATTCATAGGTGTTCTAAAAAGTCTTTCAAAAGTTTTAATTTTGGAAGCCTCAACCTCTACGTACATACCCAGCCAGCATTTTAAGAAATTTCTGAACACATTTGAATCTTTTTTGAGTCCTCTGTCTGATTAAAATAGTCATAAATGATACTTTTTCGGGAGAATATGGTGCCCAAACCAAGAACCTTCTTTAAGAGATTTTTATAGCCCCTTTTTCTCATCAGTTTTGACTCAATTTCGAGTCATATTTCCAATCATTTGCGAGTCTTTTTCTAGTCGTATTTCAATAAATCACGTGTTGAGCATATCCATGTGTCATTTCCGAGTCTTCTTTAAATCGGACATGAATTTAGTATCTTTAATCTTCAAAAGAGCTCATAAAGGACTCATCAGGGCGATTCTTAAAATGTAAAATGTTAAAATGATCTTTCAATACATTTGCTTACCCCTTTTTCGACTATACTTATGTTTTACTTTCTTTTCGAAATCGCAATATGGATTGGATTTCTAAAAGGCATTTTTAATAATCAACTCAAGCGATTCTGTAAGTAAGAGTAAAATTGGCTCAAACAGCACCTCCAGGAGGGCCAGGGCCAAGCTTCTCTCAATCTCAATCGATTCGGTACTATACTATAAAATAATTTTTTTTTGGTCATAATAATGAGAAAACTAGAAAAGATCTTAAGAAATTGACTTAAATGATTGTTTGAACCGAACCTTTTTTTTGTATACAGGGGGCTCGGTTCGAGTTCAGTTTCGGGGGCTCAAATATTTGAAGGGTTTGGTTCATGGTCCGGAACCCGAACCGAACTGGTTCTTTGAGGTTCGTTTCAGGACCGGTTTGCAGCCTTGGTATACAGACAGAGCCGAATGTAGGCAAACGTTGTAAATAGAATGGACAGAAGAAACCCACACTGACAATGTAAATAGTCAACCGTTTGTATATAGAAACCGGAGTAAATAGAGTGTAAATAAAAGCCAGGAAACCCGAGAAAAACAGCCGTTTACAAGTCAACTGTAAGTTTCGTACGAAAATACTTGTTTCAAGTATAATTTTCTCATATTTAGTAGGTTTTTTTTTTTTTTTTGCCTATATCATTTTTTATTTTACACTTTTTTTGTGTGTTGGAAAAGTTTTTAGTTCGTATAATACAATATATGTTTGGATTGGTGTTAGATGAGTGTTAGATGTTATGGCATGTTCAGATACTCAGATACGTCATCTTGGAAGTTGCCAAGGCAAAATTGTCAAAAATCTTCTTCTGGCTCTGACACCATTTATACTTCTTCTGCGAAGTATTTGCCTTACTAGCCGATTAGGGTGTCCTCTGAGTCTCTCAATGTAGTCCGCAGATTGTTTAACAATTATGTCAAGGTACACTCCCAGGAACCTGTGTCCTTGATGAAAGGCTAGAAGTTGATCTTCCGGGGCAGTCATCTCTCCTTAAAGTGTAGGTGACATTGACTCACTTCGCTTGATTGGAACCAATATTCCAACGCCTTGCCCATCTCCAAAATCGGTAAATGTTCTGCTGTAGAATGTCCGTGGCGCTCTAGACAGAGGGATGTCTGGCCAAAATGGCTGTGTCATCAGCAAAGGTGTCATGAAAAATGTCCTGTGGGTCATTCCTGGGAATGGTATCTCCTTGGTTCAAAGTGTGTACAGCGTGGGGCCGAGGATGCTCCCCTGTGGAACTCCTGCACGTATAGTTCTTGTACTCGATTCAGTTCCATCAAGGACGACAGAAATCGTACTGTCAGTAAGGAAGCTGCGCACCAGATCAAAGAGCTGTAATGGGAGAAGACTCTTTATCTTGCACAGCAATCCTTTATGCCACACACAATCGAACGCTTGCTTTACGTCGCCGAATACGACCACGATGTACTCCTTGGCTTGGTACCCTTCAAGGATAACCCTGTTTAAAGTTACCCTGTTTAACTGTTCTGGCGCTAGATCGCACCCAAATTAAAAGAGCGGAATGCGTTGGCTGCGCTCATTCCAGGCAATTAGTACCTCTCAAAGATTTACGACACCGACAAAAGCAAACTGATTGGCCGGTACGATTCAACATTGAAGGGCTCATACTTGGTTTTCTTTCAGGCCCTCGTCATGTATCCCAGTCTCAACACTGAGTTGAATATTAATACTAGGAAGAGTATGGCTTTGTCAGGGAGTGCCTTCAGCGTCTTGTTGTCCATACCATCTTCTCCAGGAGCCTTTTGGGGCTTAAGCTCTTTAATTTTTTCTTTCACTGCCGTAAAAAAGATGGCAGAAACTGGCAGTTCGAGCTGACCAGGGGTGTCAAGAATACGTTCCCCTCGGCGAATTCTGGATACAGGGGAGGTTGTTAACAGCATAAATCTCTCCTCAAGATTTTTCGCAAACTCCTCAGCTCGATCCTTGGGCGATTTAGCCCAAGTGCCATCAGTCTTATATATATATATATTCTTGATAAGCATTAACAGCCGAGTCGATATAGCAATGTCCGTCTGTCCGTCTGTCTGTCTGTCCGTCTGTCCGTCCGTATGAACGAAGAGATCTCAGAGATGGTAAGAGATAGAGGTTTGACATGTATGGGGCATATATTTCTTATACTTGCAGGCAGATCAAGTTTATTTTCAATTTTTGCCACACCCCTTCCCGCCCCCGCAATTTGAAAAAAACGTCATATCTCCTACAGTTTTGAAGATAGATCGTTCGTACCTTCTAGAGATAACAAAATTATTTATCGATTTGCTGAAGAAATGATAAAGATCGGATGAACGATACTCAAGTTATGAGCAAAAAACGGCCAGTAAGCAGCCCCCACCCATCACCACAGCATTCTATTGAACGGCAATCTTAGTGAGAGAGAAAGAGAGAGAGAGAGTGAAAATTAGAGATGAGCGCGTATAACTCGTGAGCAAATGCGAGCTGCGACGTTAAGGGTACAGAGTATGTTACAGTCGGGCTTGACCGACTTTCTTTCTTGTTTTTGGTTGTGGTTGTTGTTGTTTGACAAAATATTTGCTTTACTAAGCTGCCATGTCGTAATTATCTTATATCTATACTGATTTATTCTAGAGGCACGAATTCAATTCCTTACAAGGAACAGAAGTCTATAGATTTTGTTTTTAAACAAATCACAAATATTCTTGAATCTAGTCCTTACGACTGCTTTCCAATTTTTGCTCTAAATCAGACTGCAACGTATTTTTTTGCACCTCAAAGAGGTATAAAAGTACCTGAAAGCGAATTTCTAACGTAGGTCCAATTTCAATCCAAGCTAATGATTTCATGACTTGATTGTACAAAAGTTCAGATCATTCTGTTAGATACGTGTGGTTGTCGCAACAGTAACCTCTCCAACTCCAACCTGTGTCGTGTTCAGCTCAACTACTCTAGTCATAGATTAATGATAGACCGACTCCAATTATAAATTCAAAGCCAAAAATAGGAAGTGCACACACTTCTAACCCAACCATCCAATTAAGACACGGATAATATTTTCACTTGCTTCATAAATTTCTAAATCATATGCTTCATTCACCTTTTCTGCCCACTGACCTGTTATGGCATAGATAAAATCCCACATTTATGCTTATGGCCCTTCCCTCCATTCACGTAATTAGATTTTAGAGCCAAGCCTTGCAGTTTTTGTATGAACGGAAAACTTTGCCGAGGTAAACAGTTTCCATTTTTCTTTCTCTTATTTTTTTTTGGCTAGTGCACTTTCTAATTAGTAAGCCGCAAAATATGAGCTTGCCCACTATCTCCCTCTGTCCCTCTCTCCCTGACCTCATAAATCCCTTGCGAGCGATCCCATGAAGTATTATAACCCATAAGGGCAGGAGCTGAGTTTCAATTAAATTTCGACTTACAAATCAATAAACCAACATTTCCAACACAATTCATTAAACGCACATATGTGTACACCTGGATTGAAGGAGGAAGAAACAGAAGACCAGCCGGCCCGGCTAGGAGCAGACGAATTGAGGCCGTCGTCACTGCCGCGTGTGCAACTCGACACCGGAACAAGTGGCAGACGTAGCAAGGAACAGTACCGCTACCACCGTATGCCCTTCATTACTTGTGAATGTAGTACAGTGAAAACTGGGTATAAGTAAAGCGGCTTAAACTTGCTTTGGAAAGCGGTTTCAAAAATTTTACTTAAGAAACAGATTTGGAAACATCTGGTAAGCTGAATATCAAACTGGTTAGAGTACTTTTCTTTCAGGCAGAAAATGTTCATAAAATAAGATCCAAAATTCTTAATTCTTCATACTTAGAGTAAGTTTAAGAGTTATAGAAAAGTGTTCTGAGTTCAAGTACTTAAAATAGAATTTCATTTTTGACATTATTAAATTAAGAACTATAAGTAATTGACTAAAAATTATTTCGTACTTGTTTTCAGTACGAAAATTCTATTTTCAAGTTTATAAGGGGTTTGACTTACGACTATTTCGTTGGAAAAATTAAGCTCTAAGAATTGAACTTGAAATATCTCAAAGCGATCAAATTCCCAAGTAATTCGGAATTGAAAAATTGTAATTGAAATAAGAATAAAGTGCTAGATTTAAGTATTTTCTTAATTACCCTACTATTCCCACCATTCATTCACTTAAATCATCTGAACAGAATTGCAAAATATCCCTACTGTCGTGTACCTTGTAACTGTTTAACACTGTACGTACCACATGCAAGCCAAATGAAGCGATGCTTCCTCACTTACTCCGCCCCTCCTCCTCCTCCACGCATCCACCACAGCTCGCTCAAAGCGCAAAGTGTGTTTAATGCGCAGCGAGGAAAACATTTGGCGGCTTTATCGGGTCAGGCACGCGCAAGAGGGCAACATCAGGACAAGGGCAACATGGACAATGAGCTCGACATCCTGTCGAGGGAATCGGGGCACTGCATTAATTGGTTCACTGATTTTTTATGGCCAACTGGCAGACAACAACAAAAACAACGACAACAACAACAAAAGGCTCTTGTTTAACCTGTCGACCGCAGGCGCAGGATAATCGAACAGTTGCAACGTGGAGCTGGGGCCAACGAAACGCATTGTAGCAAGATGTAGTTTTGTTGATAAAAAAAAAACCAACACATACTCCAGCGGCAAGTATGCATCGAATCTCGCTGGCCTCAGCTGCCATGGCTAACGAGCGGAAAAACGATATTACAAACCCCATAACTCGTGCCCCAGGCCAAGACACGCTTCTGGCACAGCAGCCGCATCCCTGCATCCTTGCAGTGGCAGATGAAAGCGAACAAATCTCATTAAAACTGAATCGAAATGGTAATTTGAGTTGTTCACAAACAGATCCTGGCAAGCAGTGCAAGATTGCGATTGCCGATTGAGTTTGATAGCATAAAACAGGCTGAGGTCTCACGTATGTGTGTGTTTGTGTGCCAAGGACTTTGTTTGCCAAGATGTCTATGAACGGAAGGCAGCAGCAAAAAGGAAAGCAGAAATAGGCACAGGACATGGGAGGGGACACAAGGTGT
This sequence comes from Lordiphosa magnipectinata, assembly GCA_037044535.1. Lineage (NCBI taxonomy): Eukaryota > Metazoa > Arthropoda > Insecta > Diptera > Drosophilidae > Lordiphosa > Lordiphosa magnipectinata. The sequence goes on from JBAMBO010002017.1 coordinate 327,940, forward strand.
GATTTGTGTGCTCGGTTTCCCAAATGCGGGCAGGTGGTTTTTACTGTGTTTTGGGCCAGTAAGAGGAGGGGGGAGTAGGGACAGATTTGATTTGTCATTGACATGAATAACATGGCCATCTACTTGAGCCTAATTGCAAACCATTTGAGATATCCTAGAAGTTGCCAAAGAGGGATATAAATTTGATGATCATTAAAATATCAAAAAAATAGTAAAGAGCTCATTCTGATGCGGATTTTTTTTATAAGACAGCAAACTATTGAAATTTTTGTGATATATCAAAATCACGTCTGATAAACGATCTTAGCCGCTGCTAGAAGTGCTCTCCAGTCGTTACTTCTTCGTGCAAGCTTGCTCCTGTTGTTCACAAAAGGATATCACTTCAGTATAATGAGGTTTGGAAGATAAAGAAGGTCATGAATTTAAAAGAAATTTGGAGATGCTGTTCATTCTGTTTAACCCTCATTAGTTTAGCTCCCTTTAATCCAAAATCTGCAAATTGGAAAAGTATTTATATAATAATAAAAATTATTATTATATAATAATAAAAAAATAAAAATAACACAAAACAACGCAAGTTAATCCGAAGATATAAAGAATCAAACCAAACTGATTCTTGCCATTTTACATATAAAGTCTTCCAAGTTTAGTTAGAATTGGAATCGATTTTATATCCAGAACCCCCCTTCAAAGTTATTTCCCCCCTGACAAAATACATTTATGACACATTTATTCCCCCATCTTCGAAGCGCATTACAAGTTTTGTTGTTATCGTAATAGTTGTTGCCTGTTGTTTTTGAAACGAGGAGACATGCATAAAAGTATAGACACCGCATCGTTCTCTATCATCCATCTAAGATCCAAGATCTCCTTTCTGCCAAAACCAAATTACAAAAGCGATATGCTCTGCCAAATGTGAATATATCAAGACTAAATTTTGTAATGCGAGAACAACATATCAGACTTGGAGAGAATTAAAAAGCATAGGTGTAGGGAAGGCAAAGCATCAATTAAAATCAGAATTGGATGTCGAGGAACTCAATGCAAAATTTGTAAATTTGAATGTACTTGCAGCAACCCAAAACTTGTACCTGAATTCTTCACCCCTATGTGATAGTAGTTTTAGTTTTGAGTGTGTAAATTCATGCGATGTTCTTGAATGTGTCCTAAAAGTGAAATCAAATGCGGAAGGCTTAGACAAAGTTAATCCAAAATTCTTGAAAATATTACTTCCCATGTTTCTTGATCATATCACCTATATATTTAGTACGATTTTCACAACCTCTGTATTTCCTGATTGTTGGAAAGTTGCTAAAGTTATACCCATTTCAAAAGATAAAAACGAATTCAGACCAATCACGATTCTTCCTTTTTTGGCAAAAGTATTTGAACAACTAATGGCCAAACAGATTCAGACATTTCTCTCAACAAATTCTTTGTTAAGCCAACTACAATCTGGTTATCAAAAGTTCAGAAGCTGCACGACAGCTATTTAAAAGGTAGTAGAAGATATCCGAAGGCAGACGGACAATAAAAATGTTACATTATTAGCCTTACTGAATTTCAGCAAGGCATTTGATACAGTTGACCACGATATCTTAAGTATCTTAAGTAGCTTAAAAATATCTACAATTTTTCCTTAACTGCAACGCGTCTAATTAAGTCCTATTTGCGGGACAGAAACCAAGCAGTGGTCTCGGGGTCTTGTATGTCATGTTTCTTACATCTGACTCGCGGTGTTCCTCACGGTTCAGTCCTTGGGCCCTTACTCTTCTCTGTGTATATCAACGACCTTCCTGACTGTCTGATAGGCTGTGAAGTCCATTTGTATGCCGATGATGTACAACTTTATGTAAGTCGACCGTTGCGTGAAATATCGAAAAAATAGAATCGGTAATAGGGATCTTGTGGAAATTGGCGAATGGGCTAAAGCGAATGGATTAAGGCTAAATCCTAAAAAGTCGAAATGTTTGGTAATTTACAAGAAGGCTTTTGATGTTTGTGATCTCCATAAGCTTACAATAAACGATGTTCCACTGGAATATGCTAAGGATACCACTAACCTGGGAATCCAATTTAATAATACCCTAACGTGGAGCGACCACATTTCGAAAGTGTCCGGGAAAATGTTCGGGTTAGTTAGGCAGCTGTCGCTTACTCAAAAACTCATTCCTCTTCATCTAAGGGTTTTGGTCGCCAAAACATGTCTCATCCCGACTATATTTTATGGTGTGGCTAAAGGTGACATTTAATTCAATCGTAAGACAAGTATTTAATCTTGGTCGTAGAGACCATATCTCGCACTTTGCTAAACAAATTCTTGGCCTAGATTTAGAGTCGTGGATCAGACTCCGTACTTTATTACTAGTCCATAAGATTCTAACGACAAAAGAGCCTGACTATTTATTTCAAAATATACAACTTGCTGTGTCAACACGAACGAAAAACATAGTTTGCCAGCGTGTAAACTTGGCCAGCTCAGAAAAATACTTTTTCATTCAATCTGCCCGCTACTGGAATAACCTGCCGCATAACATTAAAACTATTGGGATCGCAACGCATTTTAGATCTCAGTTAACCAATCATCTCAAAAGACAAACATAGATTTTATAAACGTTTTAGAAAAGTTTCGTATTGCATTAGTTTTGTTAGGGTTATATTTTAAGTATTTTATATTTCCTACTTTTTTTAATATATTTTGTATTTTTATTATCTATTGTGATCTCTCTGTTTTTGTGACCGATGCACTAATTTATAGCACTTTTGTACCTGTAGCATTGGGATAATACCGAAATAAAAATTAAATTAAATTAAATTCCTTCGAACGACAGTTGCTTGGTCTCCTGCAGGAAATGCATGAAGCCAGTGAGTCGTAGTCTAACAGCTGCTGCAGTCTAAAACATCAACACGCCCCATGAAACGCTTATGTGGAAGAGGCGGCCAAGAGGCCCCCAAACAATTGTTATAATACATATTAATGTAATGAACTCGCTTTGGTCTCTGGATGAACTAGTCTGAAGCACTCTTATAACAATACCGAACTAGTGCTAATGGTTGAGAGGATGGACACACTGTATGCGATGATGCGAGCATAGAAGAAGGCGGACAATTCGTTCTGACCAAAGTGGCTATTCAATAGTGTCGTCCAGGCTTACAGAAAGAGAAGAGTTCAAGTACAATTTTTACCGACCGTTTAATTTTCTTTATTTCATACAAATTTAGAACATTTGCGAATATTTCGTTGTTTTAAATCGACGGCAACTTATTTTATGAACAGGTTTGTTTCCTCTCCGCCAAGTATAAAGACAAAGTTGTTGGAAGCCGACCATCAGGCATACGCATAAACTTTTTCGTATACTTGAAGTGGGTGTCGGCATTATATAGGTTGGAGATAGCCAAAAGTCACACAGTTATGAGTAGGATTTCGAATAATCGAAGAAAAAGAAAACAGCGAACATACATTCGCCCGCCGTAAAAGGGAGTATCAGCTTTTCAACCTTTCTACATAACTTTCTAATTGATTCAGGTTCAGTTATAGCACTCATACCGATATCAATCAAAGACCTTAATTAGAGGCACCTCAAAGTCCTCAACTAGAGGCAACTAAAAGTCCTCATTAAGGGGCACCTTAAAGTCCTTAACTAGAGGCACCTCAACGCTCTCAATTAGAGGCACAGGAACTAGACTAGGTGCAAAACAAACACTTCGACGAGAGGTAACCCCAGACTGCTCAGCAGAGTGGGGATTTTTTTAACTTGATTGAAAGTTAAACTAATAGTTGATCAACTTAACTTTTTAGAATGATTTGAAGTTTAACTATTTAACTATTTAGTTGTTCGGTGAAGTTGAATTTTATTCATGACTAAAAATCAACTTGATTAAATATTTAACTTGACTAAATTCAACTATTGCAAAGTTGATTTTACTAGTTTATGATTTTTAGTTAAGTACGGGGAAAAACGTATTGGCAGTCAAGTGGAAATCATGCCAGGATCAATGCATAAGCGCAATTCACAGCTAATGGATCGCCATGGTAACAAAACCACTAAATGCTTAAGTAGACCACAAATGACCACCCTATTTTACTAGTATATAAAAAAAAACTTTTTATCTAACTAAACTAAAGTTATTTTTTATTTATGTGTGCCATATTGGCCTTTATTACAACTCGACTTTCAAATAATTCATCGGATGTCCTGTTCGATCTCTCCAGAGCGTTTGCTAATGGTCCAGCACACATTAAATATTCATCAATATATTCTTTGTTGCTTATCTTTTAGTTGCTCTTTTAGCAGAAGAGCCTGGCTTCTTTCACAACATTTTGTACGTATTTTTAAAATTTGCTGAAGAGAGTCATATAAGCTGTTCCACCGTGTACATTCAGGACGGGAAAGAGTACACCCAAAACATTTTTTAATAATTTCATCTGATTTTGGACCATATATCTGCGGTTGTGCAAATATGATCTACATCCTCTAACATAATTCCAATGTTCTGCTTGTCTGTTTGATATTTTATAAAAAGTATTGATTTTAATGCTTTTCTTCCTGGAATTTTAATACCATGTTTTTTTATACTCTGTGCCGAAGGTACATAGAGTATATTAAGTTTGTGCAAAAGTATGTAACAGGGAGAAGGAATCGTTTCCGACCCTATAAAGTATATATATTCTTGATCAGCATCAACAGCCGTCCGTATGAACGAAGAGATCTCAGAGATGGTAAGAGATAGATTTTTGACATGTATGGGACATATATTTCTTATACTTGCAGGCAGATCAAGTTTATTTTCAATTTTTGACACGCCCCCTCCCGCCCCCGCAATTTGGAAAAAACTTCATATCTCCTACAGTTTGGAGATAGGTCGATCGTTCCTTCTAGAGATACCTTGTAAACAAAATTATTTATCGATTTGCTGAAGGAATGATAAAGATCGGATGAACGATACTCAAGTTATGGGCAAAAAACGGCCAGTTAACCCCCTCAGAATGATCAGCATCGCAGTCGAAACGACGACACCTATTGATTTGCATGTGTTCCTTATATTCAGAGCATACATCATCGCCATGCTTTCTTTTTAAATGACATGAAATTCGACGAACTTGAATAATGTCCCCTTATCCGCGTTTGGCCTCGCGTACATAATGCAACCGAGACTGTGTCCGTCGATAACGACTCATCTCTTTGGAAAAATTTTCCATCAAATAATGTACAATGGTTTTTTGAATTGTTATCTTCCATTATTCCTGCTAAAATCAACATGTACTTTAACTTGTAAATACAACCATAGTTTAAAATGTACCTTTGATTGAAATTTTCAACTTAGTTGAATTCAATCGATCAAAGTTGATTTTAGTCAAGTTGAGTTATAGTTAGATTTAATCAAGTTGAATTTAATCAACTAAAATTTTAGTTCTGATCAACTAAATAAAAATTTCAATCGATTGAGGCCCACTCTGCTGCTCAGGCGTCCTGGCTTATCGACCCCCAATGGAAGCAATGGCCTCCACGCGAGATTACAATCAACTTAACTACAATTTCAGCAGCTCATTACAGCAAGTCGACAGATGTGCTGCTCCCAGAATTTACAAAGTGCAGCTTCTGTCAAGAGACTGTTGGAGCAACCTTACATCTGGCCGCCATAGAATTTTCACAGTGGATACCGTCGCCACCGCTACCGTCGTCAAGGATGCCATCGCCATCACCAAATCCTACAGGAATCAGTTTCGCCAGTTGTTCATATATTCATCCGATTTTGATCAAACTCGCCAAAATTGTGTTGAAACAGGTAATATTCATAACTGGAAAGTATAAAGACGCTGCCATTGAAAACCAAAAAGTTTTTCTCACTAAAACTAGTTTTTACATCGATCTTTCCTATGGCAGCTATATGCTATAGTCATCCGATTTTTATCAAAATTGGCTAAATTGTGTGGTAGCATATAATATTGATTTGGGAGCGATAGCATTAGCATAGCAAAACCCACTAAGACTTTTTGTTTAGACCTAACTTTTGTATGCCAGCTGTACTATATAGTTGTCCGATTCATCAACCTTGGTGGAATTATGTGAAAGTATAGAAAACTGATCAATACGAAGTTTGGGGCGTTTGCATTTCGTTCCTATGGCAGCTAAATGCTGTAGTTGTCCGATCCGTCCGGTTCCGACAAATGTGCAGAGTATTTGTACCTGAAAACTTCTTGCAAAGTTTGGTTAAGATAGCTTTAAAACTGACGTAGGAGATAGCAGAGTGCTATATCAACTCAGCTCGTCATGCTGATCAAGAACACATATACTTTATGTGATCGGAGATGCTTCCTTCTATGCGTTTCTAATTATACTCTTTACAGAAAGTACATAGAGTATATTAAGTTTGAGCAAAAGTATGTAACAGTGAGATCATTTGCGACCCCATAAAGAATATATATTCTTGATCAGCATCAACAGCCGAGTCGATATGGTCATGTACGTCTGTCCGTCTGTATGAACGCACAGATCTCAAAGATGGTAAGAGATAGAGGTTTGACATGTATGGGACATATACTCCTTGTACTTGCAGGCAGATCAAGTTTATTTTCAATTTTTGCCACGCCCCCTCCCGCCCTCGCAATTTGGAAAAAACGTCATATCTCCCACAGTTTTGTAGATAGATGGTTCGTACCTTCTAAAGATATTTAGTAATCATTATTTATCCATTTGCCAAAGGAATGATAAAGTTCGGATGAACGATAGTCGATAGTTATAAGGAAAACAAACAATTATGATTATGATTAAAGTATTCACACACTTTATGACTGTTTTGCCACTTTGTGTGACTTCTTACTTAAATTGATCAGATATATACAAACTTTGGGTGGGTACAGAGTATGTTATAGTCAGGCTCGACCTACCGTCTTTATTGTTTTAGTACACCTTCTGCAATCGTTTAATAAATATCATAACTCAAATTGAAATTACAGCACATCTTACAGTTGATCTTTCACCTTCATTCCTTCTGACTCACTGATTTTGCTGCCGGTTGCTTTACAGTAATTCACTTATTTTAATTAACAATTCAAATGGAAAGCCACAACACTAAAAGTTTTATGCAGTGTGTCATTCGGATTTACAGAAGATTATGAAAAACTACATTTAAATTGACAACTAAAATAAATTTTGATTTGATGGAATTTTGAAATTATTTTGTCAACAATGCCAGCCCGTATAAATTGTCCGCCTGCTTGGCATATTGATTGATTGACGATGCATGCATTTAATTAAATGATGCAATTTAAGCACTTTTGCTTTTAATTAGTTGTCATGGAGACATGGAGAAAAACACTTTTCCACTTAGCAGTTTGGCAAACGAAAACTCTTTACGATAATTAACATTTCTTGTACTTAGGGCACAAAAAAAAAAAACAAGAACAAGTTTCAGTTTCAATTTTGTTTTCAGCTCTTATATTGATTTTGGCACCTGAGAAAACTGCTGAGAAAAGTTTTCGAGTAAGAAAACTTGGGCGAAAAGTTACTCAGGAATGGATGCGCACATAAGGAAAACAGAATTAAACATTAAGTTCTGATAAGGATAGGGTCCAAAGCTGGGGCGGCCTTACAAGTGCTGCCAGGATGATGATGATGATAATGATGGTCGCTTGTTGTGGCCATACGCCTTGCCCACCTCCCAACGGAGCACGCGTCGTATACGCAACTTGTGCAGTTTATTGAAAAACTTGCTTAATTTATGATGGTGAGCCACAAACTCATTCTTCCTGTTTCTCTTTTAGTACGTGTGTGTGTGTGTGTGTGTGTGTGTGTGTGCATGCCAACCATTTGACAAGGCCATCAAATTATGCAAAGAATGCGCTACAAATGCCATAAACAATTCTTTGAAAATCAACTGTGTGTGTATGGAGAAGCAGAAGAGACACTTAAAATCCAATTGAGTTAAAAGTGAGGCGTACACACACACAATTTAAGGGGGAGGATGTGGCGTCGTAAATTGCAAGTACAGTAGTTCACAGCTTAAGCTCTACTTTAGCCCATCTTTCTTCAAACGTCGCCATTAAAGTTCTTCAATTAAAACACTTTCTTAGATTCGGAAGTCATAAAACTTGTTTTGAGTTCAAAACTATCGAACGATACAAAAGGCGTCCCACTCGTTTCCTCTTAGTCAATAGCCACCGTCTACAGTTTTCCAAAGAAAATTTGCCCATTTCGAGTTGAATGCGCGAATTAAATAGACCGATTACCCTGGCTGGAGCAGAGCAACTTGGACATCCTGCCGTGTATGGTCATGGCCAAGTCAAGAGTTTTTTCTTTTTGAAAAGAAAAAATTAAACAGATGTACAAGGGATTCGTCCTCGCTTTTCTCTCTCTCTCTCTCTCTCTGTCTCATACGTTCACAAAAACCTCCTTAATGGCGCAGTAATCAAAAGTCATTATGTCGGAGGGTATCAAGGACATCGACATTGGTTTAATGGTCGTGCTGCCTGGCAATTCACTAGGGTTGGGGATCACAGACCGTAAAGCTTACAAATGGAAAATTACGCGTATTATGACCACAACTACATACAGTGAGAGAGATGTGACTTAGAAAAGGGGAGGTACGGCACAACAACAACAACAACCAACAAGACCAACAACAAAGGGGCGCGTCCCGGGCCCAGCCCTCGCTTTCTTATTAATTTGTTTGTCAAAAGCGAATGAAAACGAAATGCACGCAGGAAACGGCAAAAATCCGCCAAATCATTCTGGCCCATCATCCATTTGCCTTGTTAATGGCAAGCAACAGGGGTTGCCTTGAGGGCTCAGGATAATGCTGCAGCAGCAACGGCAACGATTAGTCGTGTAGGAAGGATGGGAGGGGAGAAGGAATGAGGGTCAACTAACCCGCGGATTAGGTTCAACTGCACGCACATCATGAGACGGCAAGTATCCCTGAGAACTGGGCAGGAGGGGGACAAACACAAACCAAATGCAGTTGAAGCATGCGTAGATCCTTTGCCGGGTTGCGGCGACACGTGCTGGAGGCACAAGATGTGAGATTAGTTGTTGGAATTAGGAAATTCTTCACACAAGTCAGAAAGCAAAGGAATTTCTGGAATGGGCTCATAATGAAGTAGAAAGTACAGAAAGGAAAGTTCTTAATCAAAATATGCTTCATGTTTTATTTAGATTGTAAAGTAAAGACTGAAGGAAATTATACCTAAGTAATAATCCAAAAATTCGAAAGCATCAAAAATTTTCTGCATAAATTGACAAAAAATAATACCAAGAGTCAAACGATTATGATAAAATTTGCTAGAGCTCTTTGAAAGCAGAACGCTTTTATTTAAAGTGATCGTTCCCATGGTAAATCTATGATATCTCCTTCAGGTGGTTCTGACACAAAAGCAACCTGAGAGTAAGAGGAAGATTTTGTGCTTATTTGTTGATTGATATCTTTCCCAAGACAACGCTGACTGCGAACTCTCTGTCCTTGGCTAGCGTTCGGCTTGTATGTATGTGAATTGACGAAAATATTCGTCCCCAGGGGCCTCTATGTCATGGTGTGGGACGATCTTCTATCACTTGTCGATCTTGCATTATAAATTTCAGCATAGTATCGATTGTTCCTTGCAAAAAAAACGGACTCTGGACGACCGTCATGAGATTCGTCCTGGGGAGAAAGGGGTCAAGGATTGAATTTATTGACCACGCATGGAGCTTCATCCCAAAATGTTGAAGTAAGTGGATCGCTCTACTCCTGTCTTGAAAATCCATATGATTCATGGCTCAAAATTTTTCTGGCGTTCATTTGCAACTTCTGTCGAGATAATGCTTTCCCGACAATGTAAGCAACATACCAGAGTGACAATATGTTCTGAGTAAGACTGTGCTAAAATATGTAAATCTTTGTAATGAAAGTGATTAATCGAAACTGTTCACATTTAACTGACTTGAAATATAAAAGTTAGGTCCTTGTCAGAAAACTGAAAAAATCTCGTTTGTCTTGAATGGCTCATACACAAATATTGGTAATCATATTTAAGAAATCAATAAAATTCTGCTTGCTTCAATCGGATGATCGAACATTTCAGTGTACATTTAATCAGCGAACAAAACTCAGCGTCATACCAACAAACGCATCCTGCGGATTGAGCGAGAGTCGGCTGATTGAACATGCTTGCAAGTATATCGGCTTTCGTGGCCACCAAGACAGGCACCTTTTTCAGTTTTCTTTATTTGGCTGGCCCTGCTTAAGATGCCAAACAAGCTCTCGCTTTCTCTCTCTCTTTTTTCCATCTCTGTTAGCAGTGCCGTCTCAGCCCATGTATTTTTGCATGAGTTTATGCATACGAGGAGATTCTCGCTCATTCTAAACAATCGTTATTGAGCCAAACATCCGAATTGATTGGAATGAAAACGAACACTATAATAAGAGCGCCAATATAACACGCAATAAAGTCCAAATATTGCACAAGAGAAAATAGCAAACTTTCCATATTTATTTTTGGTCGCTGAATTCAAACAATTTGTCCATTTTCCCCCAGCACGTCAGGTTGCGAAATATTTGCATAACCGTGGGTTTAGCGAGGTTTGCTTACATTTGTAGGTGCTTGGACCACATTAAGGAACCTTTTCCAATTAAATTTGCTTTCATATAAGCTGCATTGAATGTCGTTAAAGAAAAACCAAACACGAAGTTAAAATTTTGCTCATTAAATACAAATTGTTGGATTTTAATATGGAAAATGTGGTTATTTTTTGATAAAATCAATTTTTATCCAAGTTTACAAAATCCTAAAATTAAAAAAAAGGTCTGCTAACAGAAAAAATCGAAGGACACATTTATAGATAGTCTTCTGTCTCCTCTTATTTACATTTTCAGTTTTTTGATATCATACCGGTTTTAAAAGTTATAGCCCTAAGACTATAAAAATGTTCGATTTTTTTTTGCATAATATTTACAATGAAAAGGGCATAGCCGAATAAGCCTGCGAAAACTGAAGATTTTGGAATATTTTGTATCAGGCATGGTAGCTATTATCTAGTAGGGTATGTACGCCAAATTTCAAGTCAAGTTCAAGTCCACTGGCTGACGAGTAATCTGCAGCAATGCTAAAACCTAAATATCGATATATCTGGTCTTATATTACGTTTTACAATGAACTGTTGATCCGCTGTTGCGGATCTCAAAGAAAAAGGCTATAAAGTTCTTATGCCAGCTCCGAAGGGAAAAAGAAATCAGCTGCCGACCTTAAAAGCCAATCAATCCCGGATCGTCACCAAGATTAAGTGGGCAGCTGAAACTGTGCACAGAATTTTAATATAAAAGTACCAGCTTCTTGGTGGAAAAGTGGACAATAAAATGCTGCCAAAAATATAAATCCTGTGCAATATACCGTGCTATCTAAACAATGAATTTAGAAAGCGACGGAGGTTCATATCAGTTTTCGCAATCTATTTGCTATTTAGCGGAGTTGTAGAATACAGATAATATTTTGAATGTTGCCCCACTCTAAAAATTCTGATTTTTTCGCATTACTTAGATGATTGAAAGACACTTCAACTGTGAAAATTCCGTGCTATTGTCAAAACTGGAAAGTGGTCAATTTTAATTTTGAAAACTTTGACCACCGTTTTTTTACCAAAGGAAAAAGAGTAAAAATTCATAAATTTTGTAACGGATATGTGCGTTAAATATTGTCAATTTCAGTTCAATCAACAGTTCATGGTGAAACGTAATATAAGACCAAATATATCGATATTTAGGTTTTAGCATTGCTGCAGATTTCTCGTCAACCAGTGGACCTATTGACTTGAAATTTGGCGTACATACCCTCCTAGATAATAGCTACCATCCCTGATTCAAAATATTCAAAAATCTTCTGGAGCAGTTTTCCCAGGCTTTTTTGGCTATGCCCTTTCTTGTAGGTTGAAAATAACAAAGTAATTATTGGAATTGAAAATATGATAAATTAGAGGAGTTAGAGGACTATCCACTAATATTTCCTAAGAGTTTTTCTGTCGTCGGACATTTTTTGAAGAATTTTTGAAACTTGTAAAAAAATCGATTTTATCAAAAAATAACCACGTTTTCCATGTGTTGGAAAGGCTGCGTATTTAAAATGAAAAATAAAATTTGAGGTCGATTTGCACGAACTAGGAATTCATTTTAGACCCATGGTTTTTTAGTGAAATTTTCTTAAAATTTGACGTAGATTTCGTTTTTGATATACGCTTTGTCCGAAAAAATTCGACCCCCACCCCCTCCCCTAATGTTTATGCAAGTTACATCGGTTGAGCGCAAAGCAACTTTATTTGGCTGTTGATTAATGTATTAACGTTTTGCAATGAAATGAAACGAGGCCGTTCTCTGGTCCTTGTCATTTTGCTGATTACTTCACTTTCAACGTAGAAGAAGACTTAAGAGGTAACACTCAAAAGTTCAAAGGACCAAAAATCTAATATAACGAACTGTACCGCGGTTCAGAACCATGGTTTCCACCAAACTGGTAGCTGCAAACCTCGGAAAAGCCAAAGGTTCAGTGCGGTTTAGTAACCGAGTGGCTTACAACTGAGAGAAATTTCTAGAGATTTTCGTACAAACGATTTGATTTGGAACAAAACTGGATGGACTTTATATGTGAAATGATAAGAATAGGGTCGACTACTAGATCATAGGTCGGTAAAACTGCACGCATTAAATCTACTTGATCTTAAGCAGTCGGTTTCAAATCGTTCAACTTTCCTCATCTAATCTAGTAGCCGGGCATATTTGTGGTACTTAACATAAAGGCAAGCAGCTTTTATTCGAAATACAAGCGCTTATACCAAAATCTCTAGAGATTTCTGGAACACACCCGAATGTTTTGGCTAGAAACAGACAGACGGTCAAAATATTATCTTCGGAGTATAAAAACCCTAAAGACATTCAAAGATTTTAATTTAAATTTATTAAAAACCAAAAACTCTTGGCTTCAGTTACTAGTTTTTAGATGAAAATTGATCGCAATACTTAAAAAACTTGAGTACAACTTTGTGCTGTAGAAAAGTGGTCAAAACTTGGCTTTTTTGGGCAAATTTTGTAATTTTGAGCATGAAGATATAATTTTTTTGACTTGCTACAAAGAAATGTTTTGTAGGCCAACAACTTTGTTAATGACTTAAAAGCAAAATTCAAAATAGTTTACGAGATATGGAATTGTTAGTCCCACTCCAAAGCTGAAAAGTTCAAAGTGCAATACAAAAAGAAAACGGCAGCTAATCAGTCCAAACCCAGACAGGGTTTTTATTCTACCATTACACCCTTTCAGAATTTTTTGGTCTCGCCGCTATCAACTTTTCTGAGTTCAAAAAAGGTGTCACAGTGTTATCCTAAATAGTTTGGCTATATGTTGGCATTCTACAGAAATTGTATTCAAAAGAATGTCGAAGTTCTATTTAAGCTTTTATAAATAAAATTACAAATAACAAATTGTTATTTATAAGAATAATACAAATACACTCAATTCCCCGAAATCGCCTCAAACATATCCAAATGCCATAAGTGATTAACCATTTCGAATCAACTCATAGTTGAGTATTAATAATTTCTATGAAAATGAGTTCATGGAACATATTTATCAAACCCCTGATGAAATTCCCCAACGTTTTCCGTTGAACGGTTCATGTTTTGGGGGGAAGTTCATTTCAATGAAATTATAAGTAACCCATTCGATAAATTGGGAACACCCAAATATCCCCACATCCACACTCTTCGTCATGGCATCAACTTATAGGAACATGATTATTGAATTTGAGTTCAGTTTGTTTACCTTCCCGGCCATCGAAACAAACTCTCGTGCAATCATCCGAAAATAGACCAGGTTGCTCAGTTATTTAGTTACCTAGGACGCGATAGATGCAAAATAAGACATTCACGAGGGGCGCACACGACGGCAACGAAATCGAATGGATGACGTCAAATCGTAGGCGTGTGGCGCTAACGTCATTGTCTAGATCCGATAAGGTTTATTTATGTTTGATTTTTTTTTCGGAATCGAACTAACTGCATCATCAGGGGCAGGCCATGACGCCACATGAGTCTGTCTCCCGGTGGGCGGTCGACAATTTCAAGTGCAAAGTGGCGAAAGAAAATCGAGCGAAACGATTTGGCTGATTGACTTGTTTGGAGATTTCCATTCTTTATGCGATTTTTTTTTTGGTCTGGGGGGTACTTTTATTTATTTGTATTTAAGGCGAATTGCGCTTTGTTTTTTTAACTACGCCCCCGTGCGTCTGGAGAGGTGGAGGAAATAGAACCTAAGATCTCGGCACTAAATTGTATATATAGTTTTGGGGTAATTCCCGCTGGATTTGTGTTTAATGTGTGGGCTAATCAATTAAGTTGAAAGAGTGGAAAAATTAATGAAATTTTGGCCCAATGTTGGGAGGAAATTAGTGAGTAAACAAGTTGACAGGGCAAAGTAGGGAAAGCAAGAAAAGTGGTCGAAGATGTTTGATAAGAGTTTTGGTTGTCTTGAAACAAACTTTATTTACAGCCAATACCATTTTGCAACATCTCATTTATCACTGTAAATGTGAGTAAAGTACACTTTACTCACTTCATTAGAACTGCAACTGAACAGAAAAGAGCAATTGAAAAATGGACATATTCACTTGCCTTATTATTTCGCACTTTGCTATCTGATATCTCAACACACACAAACACACAGAAAACTTGTAAATGCCTTATACACTTAATTCGTAGTAGTAACTCATTAACTAATCCAAATATCGTGTTGATAGCCCTATGCCCATATACCCATACCCATGATTACACTAGAAACTGATTCAAATTGAATCAATTTACCATATTTGCATTATTTGATGTAGGGCAAGTGTTGATTTGATAAGTCAACGCATCTTCTTACTCACCTCTGACCCATTAAGCTCCCGTTGCTTTGGGATTTTTATATGATTCTTTGTTTTGAACAACATTTCGCCTATTGAATCACATGATTGGGCCAAAAAACTTGTATTCAAAATTGCTCTTGATTGACGTCGACAAATTGTTTTAAAATCGAATTACTTTTTCAACAAATTCATAAAATTTGATGTTGAGGCTGTTCGTCGGCCTTTTTACCCCTTTGTTTGTTTTCATAAACAGAGATAACTTATTTTTCAATAAGAATATTTATGAATTATTAAGTTGTCGATATTCTGCTGCTGCTGCGGCTGTTTGTGACGCAAAACTAGTAAATTTTGAACGCTGCCTTAAATCGATGATGGCCTGCGAACAAATGCTGGCCATATGCAAAACCAACAACAACAACAACAACAATAGGTGGTGGAGGAGTCCGCTACAGCTGGTCGGAGGGTTTTTCATTCAGCATTTTATTTGGCCAGTGCAAACACACAAATCAATTGGGAATATTTGGCCAAAGTGCAAAATTTCACACCTCATGTGATGATTATAAAAATATAATATGAATATATATACAAGTAGATATTCATTCTAGAGCAAAATGGTCGTTAAAATAACCACAGGATATTTTAGTGGGCCACAGCAAGAAAAAAAAAACAAGAACTGAAAAAAGTGCGCAAACGAAATTGTCGAAAAGGCATAATGTATACAAATACTGCAGTTCTTAGAACAATCATGAATTAACGCAGCCATTGTCTGACTTATTAATGTTTAGCCTAATTATGCGATTTATCAGCTATTTGCAGTTTTTGAAATTCTCGCGCCTTTGGTGGCGCCATCTATACGCAACGAACAGGCAACTAAAATAACTTTGTTATTGAGCCACAGATGACGCCACCACACCATGAAATGAACAACAGATGTCGCACTGCGAATTTATTTTACTTAAACATGACATACAGAGGGCGCTTCTAACCACTTGAAGGTCAAGACCAATAGTATCTGCAAAATCTCTATAGCAGGGCTCCCCAAGAAGAGAGCGCGAAAATGGGACTGTGTCTCTCTCAAACACACAGTGAAGCATGACTTTGGCAAGCATTCGGTGTAAATTGGTCCCCAGGAAACCCTGCTCTAGAACTCACTAATATGAGTAAAGACCATACAAGTGAATGGCAAGGGGAAATTTAAATGTCGACCTTCGATTTTGCAAGTGTATGCTGTGCGTGTGCGAAGTCTGCCAAACAAACTTTGTAAAATCGTAGGTCCACATCACAAATTTCAACTCAAAGATTCCTGATATTTATTGTTGGATGGCCATCACTGAAGTTTGGGACTTCAAGACTTTAGAGCAGGGGTGCCCGAACCCATTTCGCAAGCCGATAGCTCGCGCGCCAATAAAAAGCAACAACAATTTCATATGCGTGCTCTCCCCTCTTTCTTTCCGAGCGAAGGTCTGCAACAGAGTTCCCCAGCGATAGCCCCTGGTGCATGAACATACTCGCCAATTCACACCGAATGCTTGCCGAAGTCATGCATCACTGTGTGTTAGAGAGAGACACAGTCACATTTTCGCGCTCTCTGCTTGGGGAACCCTGGTCTGCAACAATTTCATATGTGTCTCTCTTCTTTCTCGCTTATGACTCCGACAAACTCGAACGCAACAACAATGTTGCTTATGCGTTGTCAGCGCTCGACTCGCTCGTGTTTGCTTAAGACAGCAACGACCACACACACACACAAACAAAAATCGGGTTTCTCTTTATATTTCTTGTGGTTGTTTTTGCTTGAGTTGTATTTTCTGCAATTGAATTGGGTTTCACGCGCCCGTAAGCTCAGTCTGGGCCCCCTGCTTTAAAGTCTTTGTTAAATACCGCGAGCTGTTTTTCGAAATAGAACAAAGCGAAAAACGTAGAACAAAGCAATTCTGGTAGTTTGAATTCAAGGTGGGCACGAAATTTAAGTTTGGGAGCAGTAAAACACAACCTAACCTTATCAGCGAGGCGCGAGTCAAGTTTCGGAGTTTCTTTCGCACACACTTGCACTTGTTGCGCCTTCTGCTTGTGCGCCTCGGCTAGCATAGGTAAGCATAGATTTTATTGTTGTAACACACTTTGAAGCGAGGCAGTTGCCTGCTCCTTCCAACAGCAGAAACTATTCGATGCATCATTATTTTCTGATACCTGCTCAGGGATCAATTACTCTGCTGAACACGCCCATTGATTGCTGTTAAGCTTCCCGATGATGCTTCTACACTCAGGGAAAAAATAAAGAGTTTCATACTCGAATCAGAAGTAAAACCAATTTCTTGATTTAAGTATGAAAATGTTATAGCGAATTTTGAAATCCTAGAAATTTTAACGTATGCTCTCACACTCCTTTAATATAAAAAATATAAATTAAAATATAATATTAATTAATTAATTAACGAATAATTATTCGTTCTACTCTTTTCTTAGAAGAAATAATCTATTTTTGATTTGGAGTATTCGGATTAACTACTTATCAGACACAAAGCAGTTTATTTACGACTTATTTTGACAATTGAATTTAATATCTTATCGGTTAAAAAAATGTTTATATTCAAATCGAAACTGAAGAACCACTTAAGTCGAGTACAGAAGCACCAAAAATAGCAGCATTTAGGATCCCACTATAAACTCAATTGTAATCTTTTGCTGATAATGGAAAACAATAGAACAATAGCAAACATTGGCTTGTGTACGATAGGTTGCTCTATGGTATATTTAATAGCCTCATTTATTATTCGTGGGGTCAGACATGAATGAACACAGAGAAAGACTATCGCACTGTTTCTTTTGATAAATACATAAAGTGTAGAGCGTTAACACCTTTGAAAAAACGAGACATCTTTATTGTGGTGGCAGTGAAATTTTAAAGCAAGCAATAAATTTGTCCATATTTAATACCACCAACTTCCCTCAAGGGAACAAGGACATAAAGAAGAAGAAGAAGAACCAGCTTTTGATTATGCTTTGCTTGCTTACCCAAATTCGTAGGCTTCGTAGGATTTTTTAGAACTAAAATGTGCTTTATATGAAAGTTGACTAAATCAGCTCGTCATAAGCATTAAATATATAAATTTTGTGGTTACCGTAGGCAAATCAATCCAAACGGACTTAAATCAATAAAAAACAGTGTGGTCTCGGATATTCAAAGCCCGATGCCAGATGGAATGTAATTAATTTTGCCAGAGATTGAATTTTTACCAGTTCTTCAATCCGCCATCCATGATGTCATTTACAGCTTACCACTTTTCACATATTCCATAGGACTTCGCTTTACACTTTCAAACCCCACAACTGTTTTGGTTTGAAGCTGTTATTTCACTTCTCTGAGTTCTGAGATGATTTGGCTGTCAAAAAACTTATACAAGTTGTTTAGATAGTGTTTTACCAGGGAATCAAATCGAATCGTATTTCGGTTCCGGTTCCAGTTCTGGCACGTACCGAAACTTGTGTTTCGATAGGTTCTGTTTCGGTTCTAATAATATTTCGGTATTCGGTTCCGTACCGGTACCTGCTTTCTTATTTCGATATACCGGTACGTACCGGTATGAACCGGTAAAATATGAAGAAAGAGCGGACATTGGTTATGCATTCATTCAATTTCTTAGCGAAGACTTAATAAAAGTTATACGCTTACTTGCCCTTCTCAAAAGCCACACAATTGTGGAAACTTTGTAGAGTTATTTTTATAAACGAGAGTTTTTCGGGTTTCACTATTTAAACACAGTTTTTTATTTAGAATGTCTCTATACGTGTTTTTTCTCTTCACGGTTTGTAGATATGGATTTTTCTTTCTGTCTCTCTGTCTGTCTGCTTGTCATTTTAATTACAGCTTCTGTCTTCGTCCATCTTCTACTATCTACTGCGTTCTACTCTGGGTTTCGTCATCGTCCACTCTCTATAAAGTGAGACCATCATCTGATAAACCGAACTGCAACCCGACCCGGTGACGTTTCGAAAATGCGTAACCGAACCGAAAACCACTTATCATATATCTCTAAATAGTCAGTTGTCCAAATTATCTACAGCCAAACGCAATAATTCTTATATAAGTTTTGATTGACATGAAGAAGAAGGGTAAATGGGAGGTGTTGATCAAACGAACCAAAAAATAGCGAAATTTGGAAAATTTTATAATGAGTTTAGATTATTGCGAAGATTTGATGGTTGGCAGTTGAAGACGGGTAAATAAGAGGTGTCGCACAGTGGACCCAAATCACAAAAAGCTGGCCAAAAGTCGAAAAACGTATTTGATTTGGTTGAAAGTTTGTGCTCGGGGGTTTTCGGGATCGCTGATAACGAATCCAAAGTCAAAATTCAGAAAAACAAAATGGCGGATCCAATACGGCGTATAATTTCTTCAAAAACGTATTTGATTTGGCTGAAAGTCTGTACTCGAAGGTTTTCGGGGTCGCTAATTACGCTTCTTCGTTGTGTTATTTTCGATGCGTGACGAGTAAACGATGAGGCATGCTCGACGTTCACGACAGAGTTCATACCTGAGCCAGGTAGGGACACTTCCCCCTTATAATCGGTCACAATACAAACTAGATGAACCACAACAACTATTCCAACCATTTTAAGTCCCTAAAAAAAATTTTTTTTTTCCAACTTTTGGCCAGCTTTTTGGGATTTGGGACCAAAGTGCGGCGGCTCAAAAAACTTTGTGAACCACTGAACAGAACCAGTCCTTTGCCTGCTTAAAAATCATAAAATTTGTGTAACCTTTGTTGCTGCATTTTAAAACTTCTCCAAGTGGTAAAACAAAACATGAACAAGGGCTTATACGGATTACAATTTATCAAACAGATTGGCATTGAAATTGTTAAGAAAATAATGTATGTTCTTTCAAAATATGATTTAAGAACGTCTTTCGAACCGAAATATCTTTGAAAAAGAGGGGGTTTCCTCTTTTATGTTCAGGCTCACAAAATATACTTAACTTCTAGCCCTGCTACAGTTAATAAAAGCTCAAATTAGAGGTCCATCAGAACTCTTCTTATACAAAATAACCCTACACAATATGACGCATCTACCCTACCAAAAGCAGAGCAACACACGGCAAGCTCGAGTCAAATCTCTCTTCTTTTTGCCGAAGAGAGCGCCGGCGTCATTGTTGGTACGCTCTCTCCCATTACCATTGCCATGTTTAAGTAACGATGCATCATCGACTTGCCCGCCAGTTGGTCGCCGCTCACCAAACGCCACGGACGGACGCTTTACATTTCCCGGCTGGTTATCAAAAACAAAACAAATTCTTAAAGTTGACAAACAAATTGCTTTTGTTGTGTTATTAATGTTATTAATGTGCGTGTCAACTTTTGACTTGGTTAAATTATTGTTATTACCCTTGACTGATGCTTTCTGACGAAACAAAAAATAAAACTCAAAATAATTACAATAAACATGTGCAGCTAAATGTGCGGCAAAAGCTAACCTAACGGCAACAGACAACTAAATAATAGTAGAAAGTTTGTATTGTTATTATATTTTTGTGTTTTGTATTTTTATGGGACTAAGGTCTGCCCACAGGCACAGCCGCTCCGCTGCCAAACCGAAAATAAAGCCCAAATTTGGCGTGTGAAAAAAGCGTCGAAAAAAAAAAGAAATTTGATTTGAGTTTCTTCTACTGCTAAATCTATTGTTTGTGTGCCACATTTAAATATAAATTAATTAAATACGCAATAATGTCTGGTCCACTGCCCGAAATCAGCGTTGAACAGCGCCAGACACTGGAACAGGTAAGAACGAGAAGAGATTCTCTTTACTTTTAATCTAGATTTTGTATCTCTTTGTGTTGACGTTTGGGTTTCGTTAGCAACTCTTGGACACCGTGCTCTGAGTGACACACAAAATTGTGAATATAAAGCAAGCAAACGGATATGATAAAACAAATATGTAGCTGATAATTGCGAAAAACAAAAACAAAAACAAAAACAAATTAATCTAAATATATAAACTGTAACGATCGAATAGAGCTCAAATTACGCCTTGTAAATTAAACAAAACTTCTAGTCATAATAAACAAGTCAGAGTGTAGGCCAAAACCGACTGTAATTTACTCTGTATTTGCAAAAGTGTATGCTTAGTATGCAGCGAACTTTCTTTTGCTCATAACTTGACTTTCGTTCAGCTCTACCTTTACCAAAACTTTTGCGAATCGATAAATAATGCTGGTTACTAATTTATAGAGTCTGCACAAATTTTGAATACTCTCTATTCTTTTGGAACAGAGTATTAAAACTTTTGGATATAAAATTTTCAGTTTACTTTTAGTTCTTAACTACTTAGAACAATTAAAATTATCTTTGATCTGAACTACGATACTTTCTACTAGGCTTTAGTGTGTTTATTTTCAAAACTCTCTGCAGTTCTCTCCAGGGAGGACCCTCTCTGGATAAAACTGGGATTAAATAAGATATCTATATATTATACTAGCATGTAAACCTTCGCGCTTCGCTGCGTCGCCATCAGTATAGTGAATTATTACCGTTATCGTTATCGCTATCGTTATCGTTATCGTTATCGTTATCGTTATCGTTATCGTTATCGTTATCGTTATCGTTATCGTTATCTTTATCGTTATCGTTATCGTTATCGTTATCGTTATCGTTATCGTTATCGTTATCGTTATCGTTATCGTTATCGTTATCTTTACCGCCCCATTTCACTTTATATCGTATTCTATGCTTACAAACCGAGTTTCAAGCCAATCGGATGAAAATAGTTTTTGCATGCAGAATTTTCCGGGAATTTTCACGCCTGGGGGTGGATTTTCAGACATTGGAAAATCACATTTCAAATTATTCCGTATTCTATCGTTACAAACCGAGTTTCTAGCCAATCGAATGTCAAATAAGTATATGCCTACAGAATTTTCCGGGAATTTTCACGCGGGGGGGCGTATTTTCCGATATTGGAAAATAACATTTCAAATTATTTCGTATTCTATCCTTACAAACCGAGTTTCAACTTAATCGGATGAAAAATGGTTTTTTGCATGTAGAATTTTCCGGGGCGGATTTTCCAAAATCGAGAAAACACGTGTCGAATTATTTTGCGTACTACGCTTACAAACCAAATTTGAAGTCAATCGGATGAAAAACAAAATTTTTCCCATACAAACTTTTTCGACGCTTTTCCGGCTTTCCGGTTGGAATTTTCCCAAACCCCGTCTTAGTACGCACTTTCACCACTAATAGTAATGAAAACTCCTGTCCAAGTTTCAGCCTTCTATCTCTTACCGTTTGCGCCCTGCGTTGATTGCCAATCAGTGAATCAGTGAATCGGACAGTCAGTCAGTGAATCAGGACAAACTGTTTTTTATATAGAGCAGATAGATGATATAATATGATGATATCTAGTCAGCACACCCTTACTTAATCTTATCTACAGACTATAGTCTTTCTATATCAATAGATTAATCGACTATTGTTTTCAGTCATTGAACTTACTCTTTAGTCTTAACAGCAGTGCTGAAACTCTCATGTCGTGAATTAAATTTAGTGACGAAAGATTTCAACTATTGAAAATTCAGTCATTAGGCCGTACACCGACTTCGAAATTGATTTAGAATTGCACTTCATAGAACTATTTAAGGTTTAAAAAGCGATTCAGCACCATTTCTGAGCAAATATAACAAAATTTACAAAATAATACAGTACAACAATTTAACTTATTTAGGATTCCCCCTTTTTTCAAGCGCTTCTACATAATTTTTAAGTACCTCTAAGATTGTCTTTTAAAAGAGGCAACGAAACTCTTTTTCTTATTTGAAAATAGAGCATAGACAAAAGGGTCAGCTGAATCAGGTGAATTCGGTGCAAGTCGCAAAAATCAAAGGTTAAATCGTAAAACTTATTGTTATCGCACCTAAGCACTATCTTCTGGAACAAATGTAGGCGTTTAGTTTACCCTTAATTTAGTTGTTGCGCCAAAACCAATTATGATGCATAGTACACTTCATTTATAATTTAACCTTATTCCAAGTATCGACCTATAGTTAATGTGGATGATAATGCATTCTACATGCATCCCACAAAACAATGACCATTCACTTTGTGATCATTTGTATATAGATAGGTATAATTTAAAATTTGCTTGGTTTTAGATACTCAGGCAAGTTGTTGAACTAGACTGGATGTAAAAAGCATTGAGCTAGCAGCCAAATCAAAACTACTTCAATTAGATTTTAGTCAAAATGTTTTTTTGTTATCACAACCGATTAACGGCCTCGGCTCGAGAGCTTAAAAACGATTTCCAAAGAATCTATTTTCATTCCAATTTAATAGTTTCTTTTGTAAAAAGCAACTAGAGAATTGGGCAAGTCAGAAAACTTAATGCGGCAATGACACTTAGTTTACTTACTTACTGAAAGTTGGAAGAGCACAACTACATCTATATAAGCTTTATGAATATTGTTACAATTAGATGGTGAGATAAGAAGAGACATAAATTTACTTCAACTTAATTTGAATTAATTGGTAACAGCTTGAAACTGCTTGAAAACTTTATGAAAAATTACATTGTTTTAATCGGATTTTTTCAGCACATATACAAACGGCCGATTTCAAAGATGTATATCACAGTGCTTCCAGTCAGAAAGGCAGTCAATTAAATTTTAAGCAGGTGTCATCCCTGCATGAAAAGGCACTTAGATCGCATTATAATTTAAGCAGATATATAAATAAATTGTTTTTAATTGTTATCAAGTCGGCTTAAATGATTAGAACTTGTTTCAGTACTTGTCATTACTTGTGTCAGCACTTAATAGCTCACAGCTTCTGTAATAGCTTATAGATTTGGTAAATGTTTAGTATAGGTCGCGCGATTTTTCTTCTTCGTATGTGGTGCATCTATTTATTACCTCTTCAAAACGGACATCTTCATTTATAAAATTTTCTTCTGACGTGTCATAAAGGTGCCCAATAGC
This sequence comes from Lordiphosa magnipectinata, assembly GCA_037044535.1. Classification (NCBI taxonomy): domain Eukaryota; kingdom Metazoa; phylum Arthropoda; class Insecta; order Diptera; family Drosophilidae; genus Lordiphosa; species Lordiphosa magnipectinata. The sequence continues at coordinate 351,769 of JBAMBO010002017.1, forward strand.
CAAGAAAATCGCATCTATTCGCTCTGGGTGCGTTTTATAGACTTTTTGAAACTGTAACTTCGCCAGATATCCAAAGTATTGGTCCTTTTTTCGGCCAAAGTGAAAGAAAGACACCTCACACGAAGCGGCAAATGTCCTGAATACTAACTTTGGAACCCGCGAAAAAAGTAAAAGTAGACGTCACAACAAACAAATGCCTCGTGAAGTAAATCAAAAAGCCATCGTAAGAGAGCAAGCCGCCGAGCGTGCTATTTATAGAACACATGTATTCTCTCTCTCTAAACCAGGGGCCGGCAAAACACACATGCTCATTTTGCATTTCTTTGTTGTTGCAAAAGAGAGCAGTATAAGCTCGTTTAATGTCGGTGAGTCGACGTCGCTGCGTGTGTCGGTTACGGCCTATCCATGGTATAGGCTTTTGGCAATTTGGACACCACTGTTTTAGATGCACTTTAAATTAAACTGATAAGTCTTTACAAATATGCGTGTATTTTTGTAAATAATCGCCGATTTTCAAAACAAAATTAACCCCTTAAGAATGATGTACCGACCCAATATTTGTTTACACTTTGTTTTTCTTTTGGTAGTGAAAATATTAAGACAGCGAATCATGTAGCTAAAATCGTTATTTTAAGCCAAACCGAACATATGTCTGAATAAGGCGGTCCAGCTTGGGTTCAGGTTTGGTTGATCTTGAACTTAATAGGTTTGGTTCATTGTGCGGCTCAAATGTCCCAACAAAAAACACGAATCGAACAACTATGCGTTATTAGAACGGTTTGTAGCTTTAAAAGTAACCAAACTTAAATGTTGTTTCCTTTGTGACCCAACATTTCTTAATGATTCCCAACAGTTCCATAAACAGTTTAAAAATGTTTATCAAAAATAAGTTTAATGGCCTTCGCTCATGATTAATTGATAATCGGAAAAAATACAAACAAACGAGTCCAACAAAGCAATTTGTAGCAACCATTGAAGCATGATATGGAAATTACCCAATGATCAATTTGGACTTCTTTTTTAGATGCATAATTTTTTTTTACCCAGCTTTAAGCACACTGTGACACTGATTGTTTGGTCCGGCCTGTGGTAATCGCAACATCAACACAACTTGTTCTGGTCATTGCTCTCGCAATGCTTTTTGTGCATTGTTGACTTTGTTCTTGGTTTTGCTGTTTTGTCTGGCTTGCAAAATCGAAATGGAAACTGCCACGCCCACAATAAATGACAGGCGGCACATGTGTGACCCAGAAAAAATTTAAAACATAAAAAAACTAAATAAGTGTTTAAGCAAATGAGCAAGAATTTACAACCGGTTGCCACTAGAAACCATCAACAGGCAGTGGTGGTGTTCATGGCACACATTACTGACGTATTAGGAGGAGGTTATCCTAAAGATATTTCATGGAAGTGAACAAAGGCAATTATAATTATAAATAAACATTCGCTAAAGTTGTCATAAATCTGAATACGAAATAAGTCAACCACAGCAAAATCTACAAATGTAAACTTCAAATGAATTAAAAGTTCTCACTTGAACGGGTTTCCTATATATTTACATAAATCATACATCAAACTGGTTTTTTGGGAATTATCCAAACAGAAATATTTCAATGTGCAAATGAGATAACAAATAGCTAAAGAAAGTTGTGTTTATAGAAAGAAGAATTCAATGAAAAATGTGTGGAGTAAACTTAATATGAGCTGCAAAGCAACCAATCTGAAGTCGAAGTACTCAGATTTTTCAGCAGAACCAAACCGAATTTGAATCGGAGTAGAATATTTACAAATAAAACTAAAGAAAACCAATCGGACAATAAAATAAACACGAATCATTTCTCGCTCTTTTGTGCCAGCAAAAATGTTAATCGTGGTTGGTATAAAGCAGAGTTCCCCAGCGATAGCCCCTGGGGCCGAAGTCATGCATCACTGTGTGTTAGAGAGAGACACAGTCACATTGTCGCGTTCTCTTGGGGAACCCTGTGCAGTGATTGGCACTCCTGGTCCGCAGTGGCCGAACAAAGTTGAACGCATGCAGAGTCTTTTGTCAAGAGAGCAAACAACTTTTCAGTCGCTGGCCAGCGGTCAATGAAGTAGGTTAGAGCATATACTAGAATATGTAGACTGCAAAATTGCTCAGTCGACACAGCTTCTGTCAGAAATTAGTCAGCTGTTCGCATTTACGTTCTCTGGATAAGTGCCGGCCAAATGGAGAGGACAATAAAGTGTGCTTGTGTTGGTGAGCAAGAGAGCTCTCTCCAGACTACAGCCGTTTTACTTGCAACTCAGTGTTCACCGATTCACACAATCATGAAGTCAACTCGCGTTTGCGTAGCCATGGCTGGCCGCCTCTGCTCTGGATACATTTGGTCAGCAGTTCGCTCCCGCTTACGCTCGCTGGATACATTTGGAAATATGTCCGTCTCGCTCTTACCACTATGATTTCCTACTGGCACTATAAAGTATCTTTTTGGCCACTATAAGTATCTTTTTGCATCACCAATATTGAGAGGTAGCGCAGATTTGTGCTCTAATACTCATTCTCCATGGTAAGAACTGGTTTGAGTCGCTTTATTTTCGCACACCAATACACTCTCACTCTTTGGCCTCGCTCTTCTTGACAAATTCATGGTATAAAGTTTCACAAATACCCGCTTAATGCTCGTTATTCAGTCCCTTGGCAAATATTTAGCAAATCTTTGCTTAAAGTTCGGGTTTATGTTCCCCGACTGCCTAGAAAGAATGTTATTCAATTTAACACATATTGAAATATTTGCCTAAAACTAAGTTAACGACCCTTTGAACCAACCTAGATCTTCGGGGTCCGATATGCGTAATAATCCGCTTCTAAACTGTTCTGTAATTATAATATCTGCACCCTTAACCCCACAATTGACTTTGATCATTGCATTTCAAGTTTACTTAACCCAGCTTCCGACCCCTCTCCATTTTGCACTTCCATATATTACCGACTTAAAGTGAATGCATTAAATATTAATTAGCCATCACGTGCAATAGTCCCCGCCTTTTAAAGTCAGTTAAATTGAAAACATTTTCACCGTTTTTAACTGCCCGTAGGGAACTGCTTAAAAACACAAGTAAGTCAAGTTGCAGGTTTCAAAGTCATCAACAAAATTTAATAATCGAACAAAATCCGCAGAACAACAAAACCAATTTAGCCATAGTCAAGTAGAAGTTGCTGCCAAAACAAGGAAGTTGACTTGGTTAGCGCGGCGCTAATGAAACCCAAAGACTGCAATTCACTTGTCCCTCACCCCGGCAACGTGGCTTACCTACTAATAAAAAACTAAACGACCAAGTTGGTTTTTTTTTTTTCATTTTTTAGACGGCCTCGTTATTGAATTCATTGTTGTTGTTGGTAAACTGAAAGCTGAGCTTGAATGTGGTATGACTCTGACTCAGACATTGATAATACCAGCCAGACACGAGTTAACGCAATTGATTATAATTATATTAACAGTGCACAAATGGAAAATAAGTAATTAGTCAACGAAGCTTGTGTTAAATGAGAGAACACCCAAAGACAAAAATTTTTAATTATTCAAAATCAATTTTTGTGCCACTAAGCCAAGAATTGACATTGACAGAAGGTCAACAAAATTAACAACAATTTAGAGAATAGAAACAAATTTAGGATTTATTGACCACAAAAAAGAAGTAGATTAGTACAGCGATAGTCCCAGTCACCAAGGTCTTTCATGTATATAAATATTAGTTAACGGATTTAGATTAGACTGAATTAGATTAGAAATAAAAGACCCAACACAAACTAAAGTAAGAAAGAAAAAAGCAACACTGCTTAGACAGCACAAGGAGTGGGTAGTACGCCTAAGGGACTCTGAGAGGCTGGAGAAGGAAATCCCTATAATCCTCTAACCCAGAGACGAAATGGTGGCAGAGTACTACAGAGTACCAGAGTCCACAGAATGGATCTCACTAGAAGAAACATACGAACATGCAACCACACGCAATTCAGTGGTACACAGAAAGGTCCCTGAAGCCCCAAGGAACTGTACTTGAAGTAGCAGGACCGGGAACGAAAAGGTCTGAGGTAATAGGAGTATTTGCAAGTATATATCAAGCCGAAGTATGTGCCATCTCCCGTTGTCCAGACCTTAATATGGGAAAGAATAACCATAATAGAGAAATAGCTATCCTTTCAGATAACCAAGCAGCGCTCAATGCGTTTAGCAGCAACAAGTTAGAGACAAAGAACAAATTGTACCAACTAGGCAGCAGGAACAACCTGACCGGGACATAACAATATACATATATATATATATACATATTTATATTGAATATTCCTTAGATTTACTTATATTTCCCATTTCCCCTGTGCCTCTCATTTGACTCATACAAGATTTTGTTTCTTATCAGCTGTGCATATTTTGTAAACACTTGATTAAAAGTTTAAGTATAAGTATATTTACTCACTTGCAAGATATGATGAGCCAACAGTTTCGCAATGCATAACCTTAGAGCTGCAGCTTTGTTGTTCAAAGGTGCCTAAAGCAAGGAGCTACTACTAAAACTCACGACATATTTTGCTTACCATTTTTACTTGCCCATATTGAAATTTTATAAATCTGTCACATTGATTTTCCTAGTATCCTTACACTCTCAAATACTACATATTTAAGCTCCCAACAAACATTTCAAAGATATTCCTTCGGAAACAAAGGGCGACTTTTCTAAAGGTAATGAAAGCGAGTCTTCTGGAAGGTTCAGATAATCTCTTCTGCTAAATAAGATGAAGTCCCTTGAATAAGATGAAGTTTTTTGGGAATTGGTAAAGGTCTTTCCTAACGAATAAGAAAATTTATTTTTTGCTAAATAAGAATCAACTTTTCTGGGGGATAAGAAAGCGGTTGTTCCTGGAGATAAATAAATTTGGCCAAATGTTGGGCATTTCCAAGCTGACGACGAATATGAAAAAATTTTAAAATCTTGGATTTTCAAAAAGATTGTTTTACATTTGGGTAGAAATTAAGTAGCACTACAATCATCAAAAACAATCACATACATCGATCATACGGAGTTAAAGATATACAGCCATGCTACCATTTTCGCTTTCGCAAAACTTTTACGATTTCAAACCGGTTTTTGTACCAAATTTGTACTCTAAATCGCAAAATTTTTACGAAAGCGAAAATGGGAGCATGGCTGATAAGCAAAGTTTTGCGCGACGTTACACAAAACGGAAGTGGGTTTTGACTTGTTTTAGTAAATTGCAAAACTCAGCTTTTTGTATACAAATTTTTATGGTAGGATTTGAAATAATACAAGTTTATTTTCCAGGCAGTCTTATTCAAAAATATTTTCTTAATTTTTTCTTATTTGCATAAGTATCTCACGTGACGTTACCTGACGTTACGCAACTAAAATTTCCTCATTATATTTATATTGTTTTGGTTATAATATAAAGCAAAAACTTACAGTTAATTCCAATCACATAGTTTCTTATGGTGTCTTATACAATATTTGAATCTCATTGTACCCTTAGAAAGATTTAAGAGAACAAAATTCAAGGCAATCTAAAGACGTTTTTATTACAACAAAACGAGTCCAAATGAGAAAAATGGCTCTTACGCGGCTTTGCATTCGAAAATCTCAAAATGTGTTATGAATAAATTTGAGATTGGCTTATATTAGTTTAATTTTATTGATTCCCCATGAAAATATGATCAAAAATAGTGTTTTTAAGTACTTTTCATTTTTTGGTCTTGGTGGACTTTTCTGTGGAAATGCCCATATACATATATTTGATAAGGCCTTCTATATACATTTTCCCCCAATTGTCTACATTCTGAAAATATGTTGCCATTAGCCACAAATACTATCAGGCATAAAAGGTAATGCTTGTTGGTTGGTGGAATGAAAAGTAGTTGCCAAATTACGCACTCTTATAGTTGCTAGATGTACATACATAAAGCAGGGCTTAACCTCGAAACGAATTTCGGTTCCGGTACCGGTTCCGGTACGTCCCGAAATGAATGTTTCGTTTCTATTTCGGTTTTCAATTATTTTTGCTTTTCGGTTTCGATACGGTACCCGGATTTTTATTTCGGTATACCGGTACGTACCGTTATAAGTACTACCTTTTTTCATTTGGAAAAATTAAATTCTGAGATAATTATAAACCATTTTATTAATGTGTAATAAAGCGAATCAAAATTCAACACAAAATTAATGGTTTCACATTTAAAGTAAAATTAAATAGACTATTTCAAATTTCGCTTTTTTTCGTAGTTAACATGTCAGAGATTATGATTACATTATATACTCATATATTATATATTTTTAGTTTTCGAGTTTAACTTTCAATTTTTTACGTCCACGTCTTATTTAACTTATATAGCATTCCTGTGATTTGCTCGCAGTAAAATAATTGCATTCAATGTGGTTTAGTCCATACAACTTTTTAGGGGATTCATTATAAATTTTCCGCCAGAGAATAGGCGTTCCACGATAACCTGCGTAGCTGGAACAGAAACCACGACTTTTGAAATCTCATACAATTCTGGAAACTTTGTGGAGGATTCTGACCACCTGTTAAGAATGTTTTCATGGCTTCGAACACGTTTAAGTGCGAGAAAATCTAAATGGAATCCAGTAGCTGTTTTGCTCGAGACGATGGATTTTTGTTATATTTCCAATTTGCAGTGTATCCAAATAAAATTAAAATCACCCAAAAACAGATTTTCGGCTTGAAGTTGTGGCCACCTCCGCTGGTTCTAATTTGAGTACCATTTCGCGAACTGTGTCCCACACTTTCCGGTGCAGAAGAAAGTCGTTATCTGCAGATGCAAAACTGGAGCAAATGTTGAAAATGTCTTCCGCTGCAAATATTTTAGCATCCTGTAGGTTGAGCTACAACTCGTGACCAAATCTACGATGCGCTCTGCAAGGGTAAAAAACCGAAACTGTACCGGTACCAACGTTTCGGTTTCGTTCCGGTGCTATCGGTTCCATTAATAACGGTGAACGGTTTTCGGTACTCAAAAAAAAATTTGTATAGGTTCCGGTTCCGGTACTTGATTTGAAACGGTTTATTTCGGTTAACGGTTCCGGTATTAAGCCCAGACATAAAGGTGCATTTTTCTTAATTCTGTGATCCATTAAGAAATTGTTAGTGAAATTTGATTTGCATTTAATTGATTTACAAAGAATTTTTTTATTAAATGTGTCCAGAATTTGGCATTGTCCAGGCATTGTCTCTCATCTTCGACTGTTCTATTTTCGGTCGTTTCGCTTGGAATTATGGATTCTCTCTTAAGTATCTAGTGCCAATCTCGCTTGGACCAGTGCTTTGCAAAAAGTAAAAAGAGAGCCATTTCATTCAGGATTGAGAACACAAAAACAAAACCGAAGCGGAATTGCGTTCAATTTACTTTTCAAAAGGTAGTGGAATTGAGATCATGCCTGTATGAGTATTTTTCCTAAACGTACTATGTTTTTTTCGGTTGATAATGTACATTTCCAGTGGAATCACCAGATTTTAAAATGTGTCAGTGGAATCAGGCTATAAAAGTAATATTTTCTGGTAATATTAATATTTACATTAATATATGAAATTAATATAATTAATATTGCCCACTAATTAAAATGAATCATCAGGCTTACGGGCCCTTCGAAAGTTTTGACAACCTGCTCCAAAGGATATAATGAAAAGAAAAACTCATCTCCCACAATTTTGTAGATATCAATAGAAAACAGCATTATCGGGGGTGACACAGAAATATTTAGAGTTTTTGCAAACGATTGGTTTGTAAGTCTCTCAAAAAACTCGTCGGTACTACAGAACTTTGAATGATTTAATTTTCCAATTTGAAAAGTTGGAGGGTTTGTGTCTAAGATAATGGACCATCTCCTCAAAAAAAGGTGGAAGCTCTTCCATTTTCTGGTTATGAGTTAATTTGATATTTAATTGAAATTTGTTGCATGTTTAAACTATAATTGAAATTTTACGTCTACAGCCTTGCTTGCATTTTCACTTTCGCAGAACCGGTTTTTGGACAAAATTTTTGACCCTAAATCGTAAAAAAACATAAAATCGAAGGTGAAAATAGATTGCAGATTCAAAAACATTTTCGCTTCAGTCATGAAATAAAACTTGGCAACCCTAAGCTCGATTGTTGTTGTCAATATACATAGATGGCGCTAGCAATGCCAGCTATGGGTGAGGGGCAAATTGGTTGTGGTTGATACGGCAGCCTTCGGTTGGTTTTGCAAACAATTATTAAAAAGCAAATTTCAATGTTAAAACAAATTAAATAATTTATTCATTTGATGCAATGTGTCCAAAAAGAAAATGTTGTTTACATTTCCAAAATGAGTTATGCTTATCAAAATGGTTGGGGTGGTGAATTTCCACTAACAAAACACGAGAGGTTTGAAAGCAACCGAAAGATATTTTTGTGGCACCTTAGAATTGGAATTCGGTTGAAAGAGTTTTCTGTGGCAACCCCGTATGTATCGATCCACCAAGTTTGGATACAAAAGGGTAATCCATAGATGAGCGCTAGGCAGCACCAGTAAAAATTGGCTTCACTATTAACAGTTATCAGTTATATGCAATCTTAGGCAGCTACGGGGGTATATTACAGTCAGGCCTGAATGACTTTTTTATTCGACACTCGAGAATGATGAATTCCACATTTATGCTGAACCATAATAAGCTAGTTATACCTTGTACACACACACGAATTTCAGTATCAATTTGTGTAGGCGTTTTTATGATGTAACATAAAGTTTACTAGATACTTACTAAACTTAGGGCCGATTTCACATCTTCTAGATAGCTGCTATTTGTCAGATAAACTCATAATTTGCTCAGTTAAAACACATTGGTTTGTTTATGTGATAGATAACTCTATGTAGAAGGTGTGAAATCGCCCCATGTAATGTAGTATGGCTATATACAGCCCAGAAGAGGGCCATAAACCGAGCTACGCTCAATCTCTTGGCGTGTGTGCTTATAATTTTTAGCACAAGAGAAAGGGACTTACAGTTTAACACCGAATCCGAAGTTTGAGAAACTTTTTCATGGCTAGTTACTTCACAGCTGGCGCCAATAGCTGGTGAAGGTGACCGAATGTGTAAAAGCTATTTTCTAAAGAAAGAAAATTAAATTTTTTTTACTATACTATACTTTTTTACTATAGTTAGCGATCATTTTCAAGCACGGGTCCCGCATCAGAACTTTGCTAATATTGTGCTCAAATGTTCAACTAAACTCAACAAAGTCGCTTTAATCGAATAATTTATGTAAAATTGAAAACCTTTTTAATAAATCCTTTCATTCGTTTTTCAAATTATTTACATTTTCCATTTGAAATTTAATTTCAGTTTCGTAAGCAAATGAGCGATGTTTTGGTGGATACACATGATGATTACTTTCTACTACGCTGGCTAAGAGGTAAATACAGACCTAAAGACTTAATGTGCACAAAATGAGATTAAAAAGTATTCAATTTATTCAGCTCGCAAATGGAATTTGGAAGCGGCAGAGAAAATGCTAAGGGCTGTAAGTATCAAACTGATCTCTGTTTATTTTCATTTCCTTTTCAACACTTTCCTTTCTTCCATAGAGTCTCAAAACAAGAGCCATGTGGAATGTGGATAACATTGAGAAATGGGAGGCACCGAAAGCTTTGAGAGAATATCTACCCTATGGTCTCATCGGTTATGATAATGAGGGATCACCTGGTAGGTATTAAATTTCACATATATTTCGGTTCTTTATCTTCTCTCCTTTTCTTGCAGTACTCGTCTGCCCTTTCTCCAATTTCGACATCTGGGGCATGATGCACTGTGTCACTCGATTTGAGTTCCAAAAGTTTTTGGTTCTACTCTTAGAACGCTTCATGAAGACTGCCTATGAGCAAAGTCTCACCCACGGTTGGAAAGCTCGTCAATTGGTGGTCTTTTTTGATATGCAGGATGTGAATCTTAAGCAATATGCCTGGAGACCAGCAGCCGAGTGTGTCATTTCTTCGGTGAAACAATATGAAGCCAATTTCCCAGAGCTACTCAAGAGGTGCTACATCATCAATGCACCCAAACTATTCTCAGTGGCATTTAATATAGTCAAAAAGTTCCTGGATGAGAATACCACCAGTAAGATTATCATTTACAAGTCGGGAGTGGACAAATGGCAACAGCAACTCTTCTCGCATGTGGATCCCAAATGTTTTCCCAAGGCCTGGGGTGGCGAGCTGGTGGATAAGCAGGGAGATCCGCAGTGCAAGTCTCTGATGGTTTGGGGTGGTAAACTTCCCGAGGAACTGTTCATAGATCAAAGCAATCAGCAGAGCGATAAGGACTTTACCGAAGCCCAAGTGCCAAAGGGCGATAAGCTGAAGCTACACTTTAAGGTTAGCAACAAGCTGGAGGAGCAACAAATGCTCTCCTGGGAATTTCGCACCTTTGACTATGACATCAAATTTGGCATCTACAGTGTGGATGAGAAGACGGGCGAGAAGCGTAGCGAAATTCCATTGGGTACGGTCTACTCCAATGAAATGGATGAGATTGGTTTCATTACCACGCGACCAGACACCACTTGTGAGTGTTTAATTAATCAATATATGAATAAATAACTTATTTCTTTTATTTCCCCAGACACGGTGGTGTTTGACAACTCGGCCAGCTATCTGCGCAGCAAGAAACTACGCTATTGGGTCGATCTGATCTCTGACGAAGAAGAAGGCATCAGTGAGCTGACTAGCCAAATGGATAACACACAAATTGTGTCCCAAGATCAATGAATTGAAAGCAACAAAGCCAAAAGCAAAAGAATTAGTGAAATATAAGAAGAAAAAACTTCGGCCAGTCGAAGTTGCTATAGCCTTGCAAAGAGATTTGGAGCAAAAGTAGGAAAATAATTGTATCAGGGATAAGAGTTACTGATGAACAGCGAGCCCAGCAGACACTTCTGCAGTTAGACCTTTTGCGATTCCTTTAAGGCTTTTATAGGTATATGGAAAAGTAGTTGCTTTTTAAGTGAAGAATTTTTGTTGGTTTCAAGACCCGTTTTTTTCAGTGGCGACTTTATGTGGCATCAAACCGAATTGATAACGCCTTTAATCATTTAAAAAGTATATAATATTACGAGATCTTTTGCCCTCATCAGAGAGCGGAATTGTCCCCTCCCTTTGGATCAACCACCAAACCAGAACTATATATAGATAGATTATATGGCAGATTGTTTGAGTACGTTTGACATTGTTTGAGTTCCGAATGCCAAAACGAGCTCAGCATTCAGGGCGCACGCACACATGCAGCTGAAAGATGAACTGATGGCTGTCCAAGATATTTTAGTAAGTCAGCAAGCCGAAATAAACAAACAAGCTTCATTAATTTCACAAAGCTGAGCTTACAACTGCATTCTGGAGATCAAACCAGTGCTTGTTGTCTACACTTCCACTTAAGTTCTGCAGTCAGTTCATCTTTCAGTTGCATGTGTGCGCGCGGCCTTACTCTGAGACCCAACCAAAAACTGATTTGGATTTTGCTTATAAATGCAAATTCAAACTAAAGCTTACAATTTCTAAAAGTCTGCAGAAGGTTACGTTTTGCGAACTGGTTTCTCTACTTAACGAACCTCATGTTTGGTTTCAAATCTTGTTTCATAGGTTCTTAAAAGAATTGACCAATTTTTGCCTGAATGTAGAAACATTTTCTTGTTCAGCAGGACGCCTCCAATTCACCAAGCTATTGAAATCGTTATTGAGTAGTCGACTGAATCACATTCCATATTGTTTTAAAGTCCTTTACCACTGCTTCCAATAGTTCCTAATTCGCAACTTCATTGATTTTGAGAAACGAACCTTTTTTTAAAAAGATAGAGACCGGCTAAGGTTCAAATTTTAAACTCCGGTTCAAGCTATCACAAAAACCCGAACCAAACCTGTTCTTTGGTGTTCGTTTGAAGCCTTGATTCAGATAAAAAAAATAAACGCAATTATGTTTTTAACTTGGCTCTTTTTTGTGCTGTACTCGCACTGCTCGATACGATTGTAAATCATTTCTGGTTTGTGTATGCTCATCTTAAAGAACACAAAGCTGCTTGGTCTTCCTTTTTCAGAACTTTTAGCCAGGTTAATCCAGCTAATGAAGATCCCAGTTTTGGATATTAAGTCAAAAAATAGCTCAGAGATTTTTGACTCTCTAGCTCAAAGAACCAAAATGACTGCGAACAGCTGACATATATCTGAGTGAAAAGTTGTTGAAGCAGCAAATTGTGCTTCTATGTTAAATAATCTTTGATTGTGTGAAAATGGAGTAATGTTTTTCAGTATTACTACCAGGGCTGTAAACCCAATTAAGTTTTTCAAAACTCCGATCCGCGGGTTCGAACTGAAATTTGCCAATGGTTAATGCTCAGAATGTTTTAGGTTCGAGGTTTTGGTTTGAACCTTGGTTCGGCTTAAGTTTTACACAAATTTAATAGAATTAAATATTCAAAATAATATTTAGAAAGAACAGAGAAATCAACGGAAACTTTATTCGATGGTACTGATATGACAATAAGCGATTGAGCTTTAAGTTGTTTAAATCAGGGCTGCAAACCGGTTTTGAACCGAACCTGCTTGAACCCGGAATTCCGAAATTCAAAAAAAAATAAATTATACCCATTAACGTAACAGCAGAGTCGACAATTAGAAATATAACAATACGGAAAGTCAGACAAGCCCGACTATGATATACTTTGCACATGCGAAAGAAAATATAATGTATACACTTCATAAAGTCAGAGATGCTTTGTTTTGGCGGTTACATACATTTGCACAAATCCAAAATATTCTTTGTACCTTTGGTACAGAATATAAACAGCCACTAAATCAGAGAAAACTGGCACAATATCTTCGAATTGTTATTTTCTCCTTTTTGCACTACCAATGGGTATTAGCATAGATGTATGTATGTACATATGTAAAACAATTTAAATACGTGAAGAATCAGCGCGTGCTATTGTAGTACTTCTTTGCCTACCTATGTATACATTCATACTTATGCGTTATTTATATTACATACACATAGATCACAGTACTTCCAGTCAAAGATATTATTTTGTAATATATTACAAATTCAATGTAAACACCTACATACAAATGTACATTGCACAATGTATTGAACGTTTTATGTTTCATCTTATACACATACATATCCAAAAACTTCATTGTCAGCTTGCCATGAAGGCTGCCCCCTACAAACAAAAACTTCATGAGGATCTTCGTGAAGTTTGCTTCACCGTGTAAATGCGGACTACAAATGTATCAAGTGTCAAGTGTATACCTATTATATTGTTATTTTATATATATTTGGTAAAAAGTGCAGCGAACCAAGGTTCGAACCAAAACCAATGCCCAAAAACCTCGAACCTTAAATTTCCGAACCTTAACCGTTAGTAAATTTTGGTTCGAACCCGCAAACCGGAGGTTCCGAAAAATGTTTTGGGTTTGCAGCCCTGGTTTAAATTGATAACCCAGCAAGCCAAGTTCAGAGCGCTCCAAATTAAGTGTCTGAAAAGAGCCGAGCTTAGGGCTTTCGGAGCACATTCAGTGCTCTATAAGCACGGAGTCATAATATTCACTTATGTCTGAGCATTTTTGGAGTTGCACTCCAATATGCGTCTGAAAAAGAACCTTTCAGAAGCCCTTCAGTAGCCCTTCAAGTGCCTAGAAAAGTAACTTTTATGTGTCTTTTATGAGGTTGGGATTGTGAAAGCACTTAATATCTGTGTCAGAAAAGAGTCCGATTAGACTCAGAAAACTTCCACATTAAGTGCGACCGGCTTCATAGAAAAAAACGTTCATTCCGGACTCTTTTTTGTGCACATTATGACGGTGAATGCTCATAAAAAAGTGTCTGAAAACGCACATATTGCTTGCTGGGATGATGTCAATAATTGCTTTATTTATTTATAATTGCTTACACTTTGGTAAGCTTCAAAATCTCTGACATAACTTTAGTCAGCTTCTGAAAGTGGTATCAAGGGTCTTAAAAACAAAACTTTTTATGGGTGACGTTTTTATTGCTTATTTTAAACGTCTTTCTTGAATTTATGAAACAAATCCATTATACTTTCCTGACGATTTCGAGTCAGATATCAACAAATTTGCTATAAAAGATTTCAGAATGACTTTTATTTTGTTGAACTGAAAATTAAGGTTCGGAATAGGTTCAGTTTCAGCAATTTTCTCAACTTTGGTTGGGATTATGGTACATAGTCTATAAAAGTTGGAATTCCGGGTTGATACCGATTCGGTTCATAATAGGTTTGCAGCCCTGATTACTACTTGCCTAATCTTCAAGGTTCGAATCGCCATTGTAAGTTCAGTCATTCCGACAGTCTGTCTTTTCGACCTAAGCCTGCAGAACTTTGTGTGCTTACACTGTTTCCGAATTAGATAACAGCTGTTCATAAACGTAAGCCTTTTCTTTGACACCGCGCATTCGTAAGTTTATCGCCGCGCGTAGCACAAACCAAAGTACATGGGAACAACAACTTCGACTGTTTTCTCTCTTCTCTTTCTCTCCTATGCCCCTTGCAAAATCGAATACAACTGCGTCGTCTTCAGCGTAGATTTTGTTACATTAGACAGCCAGGAGCACACACAACAATCGGTTTTCTCTTTCCATTTCTTGTGTCAGAAATATTTTCTTCATATATATTGATGTCTACGCCGTCGTAAGCTGTCTCTGGGCAACAGTTTTTAAAGAGAAGCTAATCTTCTAAAAAAAATACAAAATTTTCTTGGAAATTTCCAAATTTCTCTAAGCAAGGATATAGAAAAATCAACTAGAAACAATGTTAACAACAACCAATTATACTAACCTCGGTGCAAAGCAAAGCAAAATAGTCACAGATTCATCAGATCTCCTGCTTTTTCTCCCTTCAATGCTGAAAGTGACGGCGGAAGAGGGTGAAAATGTGGTGATATTCTGGCGAAGCTAAAACCCTAATCATGTGATAAACAAGGAAGAAAACGGCTCACGCTAAAAGTTATTACAATTTACAGATAGTTAAGTGTCTTTATTACGTACCTAAGCGCAGCATTTTTTTGTATTATTGTGTATGGTGTGACAATTTTGCATGTTTTATTCATTAATAATTAAATTAAATAAATGTGGATGAAGATAAACATTTGTGTATCAAGAGAGAGAGTTGAGTGGGTCCGCCGTTGTGATTGCCTCTGCTCACGGCTGTTGCGAGGAGGCGCGGCGCTTGCGCCTTCATCACTGGGGACCTCCGGGATTTGGTCCCAATTGCGGGTAGCCGCCAGGGCCAACGGGACCTACCTGCGGCTGTAGCTGTTGCATGGGCATCATGGGATTTGGGCTGGAGCCAACCACTCCCACTCCGACACCCACAGGTGGTCCAATTGCCTGATTTGGCGGTGGTGGCGGCAAATCTGTGGTCAATTGCAGATTGGTCAGCAAGTCTGTAATGGCTGGGAACAGGGAGCATTGATTCTGCTGCACATTGAACTCGCCAAAGCGACGCAAAAGTGTACTGGCCGCAGTCATCATGGGGGACTGCACTTGCTCCCGTCTCTCGGCCATTTGGGTAAGATTTGTGGCAATGTCATAGACAATGGGCAACACCAGTGAAGGGCTATCCTTCCAATCTTTGCCATTGTAGGGTATACGTGTAATGTGCAAGAAGAAGAGAATCTTAAGGCGTCCCAGCACCACACAGGCATTGCCACTGGGCACCAGGGGCACCGCAGAGGGAGGCATACGCATGCACATTTGCACAGTCCATTTAAGTTGATCACCACCCAATTCCGGTTTTAATTCCAATCTCATTATCTGCACAAAATCTTTGAGCACCTGAGCTGGTAGATTCAGGAGACGACAAATGCTGTGCAAGGAATTGGGGCGATAAGGCGGTGCAGCCACGCGGCTATCGAAATATTGTTCAATGACCAGCAAATCATCGGGACTCAGCTGGAAGGTGGGCTTATCCGGCATGGGTGCCAGCTGCGTGACCTTTAAATGCAGCGACTGCATATGCATCTGATTCAACATCACCTGACACTGCAGGCCATCCACCTTGAAGAGCACCACACCGGGTTCCGTGGAATTGAGAGCCGTTAGAGTCTCCTCGCTTTGAATGTTGCGATGTAGCTGCCTTCGCATGTACACACAGCCCAGGAAACGTTCCAATGGACTCATATCGGCCACATTGATATCCTTAGTGGGATGTGGACTGGGTCGGCAGATGGTCTCCAAAGCCTCATGGGTAAGCAGAGTGGGTACGGCGCCCGCCCAGGGACGATTGAGATTGCCACTGCGTGCAGCTCCACCAGTTGTGCTGCCACCCACACTGCTGCCGCCGGTGCTTTTGTGTTCGGGACTTTGCCCTGGTCTGGGTGAAGGTCTGGGCATGCTGGGGGATCCGGGCCAGTTATTGTTAGCCGGCGACATGGCCGTAAATGGTGAATCCTGATGTCCGGGCATGTACATGGTATTGGGTCCAGGACTATGCACCATATGGGGACTGGGCTGAGGATTCAGCGGAGACGAGGGCATCAGCCCACCAGGTGAGGGATGGGGCATGTGTGGAGCCGGTGGTGAGGTTAGATTAAAGTTACCATGACCCTGACCGGCACCACCACCACCTCCTCCTCCAGCACCACCAGCGCTGGGATGCGGACTGGCCGGTGTGTGGGGATTAGAACTTGAAGGTGGAGTGTGTGGAGCAGGAAAACGCAGTCCGCTATCTCGTGGTGACTGAGGTCCTCGCATACCTGCACCCAAAAATGGCGAAGATCCTCCTGCGCTCACACCGGCCACACTGCTGGGACCACCATATGTATCCTCCATGCCCATGGGCGACAAGGGATTGTCATCTTCATGGGGTGCTCGACCACGATACACCGCCGACTCATCCACATATTTGGAAAGGAAGGCTTTTAGCCCTTGAATGGGTGTAAACTCTTCTATGACATTTCGTTCAAAGCGGCTGCTGGCACCATCTCTAATGGAGACCAAACGATTGGCACGAAAACGCAACTCTAGGCAATAGACCGCCTGGTAGGTCAATCTCATCAGGCAGGGCGACTGAGGCAGCATGCAGAACGACAGTACCGGCACCTGGGGACGCTGAGAGCAGATTAGAGGATTAGTTTTTAAACAAATTAAGTTTGGAGAATTATCTCTAGCAACTTACAGGAATACCCAGTATGGGTAAAACAGGCAACTTGGCTATGGAGCTCATGGGGTTGTAAGTCTCGTGCAGTATGTGTGCAATCTGGGTGAGGCTATGCTGCTGATTCAAGTGCTGAGCCAATTGATCTCGCATCATGGAGTGAGCATTCACTGCCGACATGCCACCCACAAAGGTAAGACGAAAGCCATGCGACTGCACTGACCAATAGATATTGCAGCTGACTTCCTTTTTGGGTCCATAGCCCACCAACAGATTCATATAGCTGTAAGATTTGACCACCAGCATGTCACCCAGCGAAAGGCGTTCTACAAAAGAGAGTGAAATTTAAAGCAGGAAGCTTCTCTTTGGTCCCCAGACTACTTACTATTCCTCAACTGTTCGGCAAAGTCATAGACCAATGTGTAGAGATACACAATTTTGGACCAATCGTTCAGCAAATCTTCCACAGTCTTGGAGAAATCATGATTGGCCTGCTCATAGGTTAGATAGACTGTACGCCGGCTGCCCTGCTCCTTCTGATGACTGCTCTGCAGTGGTGTGCTAAAGAACACAAACTCCACCACCCAAATTCTCACTTGACTGTTCTTATTGGTCTGGGAACGTACCGAAATGGAGAGAACACGGCGCTGCAAATCTTCCCAGACATGCGACTCAATCTTGGGCAGCGAAGAGGAACCACTGACAGCTGTAGGCTTGGCCTCACCAGCCGTCTTGCCAGGCTGCGGTAAGGCTAGTATTTTCAACACCAAAGAGGTGGCATTCGCCTCCACCTGTAAACCACTATGGGGTATATTATGCTTGGACAAAGTCTGTGCCAGATTCATAAACGGTATCTTCTCATCACACATGGCCACCACATGGGCCAGTTCGGGTATGAAATAGGCAGGAAAAATGGTTTTCTGCTGCTTGGCCGGGGGAGCCAATATATCACCATTGGATTTACGCTTGTGTGGCGAAATTTCTGCTAAAGATTAATATAATATATCATTAATAGACATCGGATTTTATGCATTTTTTTAAATGAAGGTTGATTGAGGTGAAAATTTGGATTTATACTAATTTAATAACGCTCTTTACATTGAAACTGCATATTCAATATATGGGCATTTCCACAGCTACGAACGTGACAATCGTAGGAATTTTTTGCCTTTATTACATAGCTCGTAAATAACTCTCAACCATTTTTTCAGTTCGCTCTGCTCACGTCACTGGCCGAAAAACCAAATATAAAAGGGGTCTGGGCTTCCCGCAACCGAATGTGTTCTGTTATCGCGCTCACTGTTAAGTGGCTGTGATTGACCACACAGCAATGATCGGTCTGACAGCAACCGAATATCAAGCCCAACTCAGTCAATTGGTCTTAAATTGCGTGCTTATCGAAGACCAAACTCTCAAAATGTTATTTGAAAAGGTTGCAGACTCAAGAGCTGCGCCAGAGTTTAACATAAGCAGAGAGGGTATATGGGGAGAGAACGAGAGAGCGCATATAGTTCGTCAAATACATTCATATAGTTAACCGAGCCTTCCACACCGATGCATACATACGAAGAAGACCTTTTTAATTCGGGAATTAAGCCAAACGGTCCCAAAAAGACCTAAGAGGAAAAAAATCCAAAAAATGTGTTTCTCTCCTCTCACAACCAAATGGAAGCAGAGAGCGCAGTTAAAAGTTATTTCGGTACCTCTTTTCAATGTGTTCGCACGAAAGCTGTCGTTTTCTGACAAAGGCAAGCGGGGGACCGATTTTTGCGACCTCTGCTTTATTATGAAGAAAAACAAAGAAAAATTTTACCATAAATTTCCGCATATTGATTTTTGGATTGCACTTGAGCAGCACTTTATTTAATGTAAAAGCTGAGAGTTGTAGACAGTAAGGTCCCAAGATACAGGCAGACAAAAAGGCACACGCAACCTGACATGATACGGAAGTGCGTTTTGTCTGCTTTCATAAAAGAGCAAATCTCTGCAGAATGCATTCGAATTTTTTAATGCAACTAACTTTAATATGATCTGCAATGTTTTAACTATATATTTATAGCTGATTCGGTCAAGAATAAATTTGTATTTTTTTTATATTTGACTCATTATGATACACTAACAGTTAAACACTAATTAAAAATTAATCCAAATTGAAATCCAGCTAATAGCAAACTCTGACCCGGTGGGACTAATTTATTGGCCAATGCCAGCTATGGTCCAACTCACAGCATAAGTGGTCAGAGTGCGCACTAGCCGTGGAATGAATGTTTTAGTTGAGGAATGACATTAAAGAGTTCTTAACGTCTATAATAGAGCCATCTATAGAAAATAGGTGATAGTACTCGTTGTAAGCAACTGTTTCTGAACTGATTCGATTTGATCCTGGTAAGTCAGGTAATGCGGTGACCAGAGGCATGAACAATATTCCAGATTTGGTCGGACCAGTGAGGAGTAAAGGAGCGAAGGTGTAGGGATCATTAAATTCTTTTGACCATCTCTTGATAAATCCAAGGACGCTTTTTGCCTTGTTGCAAATCACGGAAATATGACTGTTAAAACTCAGATTGGGTTCGAAAAATATACCCAAATCATTGAGCTTGTATATGCGAACTAGTGGTTCGCCATTAATGGTGTATTCCGTAGAGATACGGCTTAGTTCTGTGAAAAGTCATA
The DNA here is from genome assembly GCA_037044535.1 of Lordiphosa magnipectinata. Taxonomy (NCBI): domain Eukaryota; kingdom Metazoa; phylum Arthropoda; class Insecta; order Diptera; family Drosophilidae; genus Lordiphosa; species Lordiphosa magnipectinata. The sequence continues at coordinate 371,624 of JBAMBO010002017.1, forward strand.
ATATTACACTTTGCAATATTAAGGGGAAGACGATTCAGGTGGTAACAAGCACTCAGAGCATTTAAGTCACTTTGTAGTAGAAGTGGAGAAACTGGATCGTCAAATCACGCGCAAAGCTTGAGATCATCAGCGTACATAAGGGCAGTTGAATAGGAAAGAAGTTGCGGGATGTCGTTAATGAATAGGTTGAATAACAATGGACCCAAATGACTGCCCTGTGAAACTCCAGAAGTGACGTGAACGATTTCGGATACAGCAGACTTAAAACGCACACGTTGAAACCGATTGGAAAGGTATAATCTGACCCAGCGGAGAAAGTTGCATGGAAGACCTACTAAACATAATTTATGTAGAAGTAAATTATGATTCACTGAATCAAAGGCTTTGCTAAAATCCGTGTAGACGACATCAATTTGTTTACGATGAAGAAATTTCTGATTTACTATTGAAGAAAATTCGAGTATGTTAGTGGAAACTGAGCGTCGGCGTATAAAACCGTGCTGGTGATGGACTCAGGATGGGTTGGCAAAAATGTTGTAATTGGGAAGTAATTATATGCTCAAATAGTTTAGGAATTGCAGAAAGCTTAGAGATTCCTCTGTAATTGGCTATATCGGACCTGGACCCTTTTTTATGAATTGGAATAATAAACGATTCCTTCCATAATAGGGGGAAATCACCAAGCTCAAGGGATAGATTAAACAGCTTTCATAAATTTATATTTGTATCCTTTTGCGTAATCAAAAATAACATACAAATGTTGATTCAGGAACTTATATTGATATACAAAGGATACGTTAGCTGCATTTAATAATTAGATGTTTTGGTTTTTGGTTTACCTTTCTGTGGAAATGCCCATATGCAAAAATTTCGTATATGCAAAATATGCAAACAAATATGCAAAATATGTAATTCTATAAAAAAATGTATAAAAATGGCGACATATACAAAAATTCGAATTCTTGAGCTTAGATTATTGTAAAAAATATATAGATGGTTAAATGGAAGTTGTAGACCGAGCAAATACCTTGAAAGTTCTATAAAATATTGGAAAATTTTCAAATTGTGTATTCATTTCAGATTTTTATAAAGATTTTATGGGCGGCTAGAGTCCACGGGTAAGTAAAGAAGATGTGGAACAAATGGTCAAGAAAATCGCGAAATTTCAAAAATTCTCATTTGAGTTTTGATTATCATAAGGAACGGTAAATCGGCGGGTAAATAGGAGGAGAAGATCAAATTGGATGGACGTTGACGTACAATGCACAGTACGTTCAAGTGGCCCATGCGACACCAAGCCTAAGCTTGTTACGCGCGAACCCCAGGCAAAATAGCAGCCCACCTCCCGCCCAACCGACCGAGAGGCGCTGCCACTAACGTGTGACACGAAATCGCGAAGGAAGAACATAAAGTAATGTTAACTACGGGCTAAATAAGTTAAAATAGAAATTTTTATAGCAGGAAGAGAAGCTTCCGAGCAAATTATTCGGTGGAGTTTATTGTAATCAGCACAGAGGACACGAAACGGTTCATGCAACGCATAGTTAGTATTACAACGATGTAGTGATAGGGGGATAGGATAAAATTACGAGTTGGTCTAATAGGAACCTTGAGGTTAATTTGGCCAACCAGCTCAGTTGAGTCGATTTCACCATTAATTAGTCTATGTATAAAGATTACTCCAAGCATAACTCTACGGTTAATAAGGGAGGGAAGGTTAATCAAAAGAAGTCTACTAGAGTACGATGGTAAACGGACCTCAGGATTCCAGCCCAAACCACGAAGAGCAAACAATAAAAACTGTTTTTGCACAGATTCAATTCTATCTTGATAGGTCGAATATAGCGGAGACCACACATATGATCCGTACTCGAGAATCGGACGGACAAGAGAAGTGTACAAAATCTTCGTCGTATAGGGATCATCAAATTCCTTCGACCAGCGCTTAATAAACCCAAGAACACTCCTGGCCTTACAAACAGTAGCAGTAACATGAGCGTCAAATTTAAGTCGGTGATCAAGAATAACCCCAAGATCATTTACCTCATTGGCTGAATCATTTAAGCACTCAAGTGGGACATTATCAAGCATATAAGTGGAGAATTGTGACAAGCCTTCTGTAAAATGTCATAAATGTCATATTTAATAGATTATCTTTACACCAAGACTGAAATGCATCCAAGTCAGCTTGCAAATTATAGCGGGAAACCAAATCGTTATATGTTAAACATAGTTTCACATCATCGGCGTACATAAGCACACGAGAGCGAGTCAAGACAGACGGAAGATCATTTATGAAGAGAGTAAAAAGCAATGGACCCAAGTGACTACCTTGGGGTACCCCAGAGGTAACCTGGATTAGTTTCGAATATGAATTACAAAATAGAACTTTTTGTGTTCTAGAACTTAGGTAATCAGAGATCCAACTAAGAAGGTTAGTTGGGAAACCAATTAAACTCAGTTTATGAAGCAACAAGGAGTGATTAACAGAATCAAAAGCCTTACTAAAATCAGTATAAATGACGTCAGTTTGCATCTTACCTAAGAACCCTTTTATCACTAATGATGTAAGCTCTAATAAGTTAGTGGTAGTAGATCGACGCTTCACAAATCCATGTTGATAGGGTGAAATAATGGAACTACATACATAAAATGATGCAGTTGAGATGTCATAATTCTCTCAAAAGCTTTAGGAATTGCAGACAACTCCGACTTATTACCTTTTTTATGGAGAGGAATAATATAAGATTCCTTCCACAACACAGGGAAAGAGGACGACTCTAGAGACAATTCAAATACTTTCTGAATAGGCTTACAGAGTGCATCAGCACAAAACCTAAGTACAAATGGTCAAGAAAATCGCGAAATTTTCAACGGTCCTGAGATAACTATGATGCCGGGTGTTGCGTATCAGTTGTATGTGCGGCTGCTGGTGCAGGAGGTTGTGGGTTCGATCCCGCCTCGGACCATCTAATAGAAAAAGTTTTTTCTTTCTTAAGAAAAAAACTTTTACACACCCGGTCACCTTCACCAGCTACTGGCGCCAGCTGTGAAGTAACAAGCCATGAAAAAGCAAAAATTCTCTAACTATTGCCGTTCGGATTCGGCGTTAAACTGTAGGTCCCTTTCTCTGGTGCGAAAAATTATAAGCACACACGCCAAGAGATTGAGAGAAGCTTGGCCCTGGCCCTCCTGGAGGTGCTGTTTGAGCCAATTTTACAAGATAACTATGAAGGTTGAATAGATAGCAATTGAAGACGCGTATATACATAAGAGGCTTAGACCAAAAACCGCGAAATTTGTCAAATTTTCATTTTAGCATTTACAAGGCGCGCAGGTGTTGGTAAATAAGAGGCGTGGATTGAACAGGTCCAAATTTGCAAATTTTTCGTATGACCTAATATTATTATGAAGGTTTTATGGATGGCAATGCAGACGGGTGTAGGGGTAGGGGAGGTGTAGATCGAACTGTTAAAAGAATCGCGAAATTTTGCCAATTTTGTATATGACCAAGATTAATATTAATAGACAGCAATAGTAGACGAGTAAATATAGGAAGCGTAGACCGAACTGTCCAAAAAATCGCAAAAAAAAATTTCAAAATCAATATTGGAGCTTAGATTTTTTGCGAAATTTGCTTTCCACAGAAATGTCAACCGCAGCCAAAAATTTAAAACTGGTTAAAAACACTATGTTTTAATCAAATTTTCATGAGGAAACAGTCAAATTGAACTAATAAAAGTCAATCTTACATTTATACATAGCCCATTTCGAAATATTCGGTTGTACGGCCGCGCTAGTGCAATTTTTCTAATTTGGACATTAATTTTGCACTTTTTTTTTTATAAAGTGCCTTTAGATTTCTTTTACTTTTGCAATCTAAAATCTTTCTGAGAGTACAAATATTCCTGCAGGTTCCGCTGAAATCAGTGTTTGAACTGTTCGCCTTGAAATCGACTTTTGTTTTTGTCGCATGCGAATGCAGTGGTTTTTTGTAATTATCTTGAAAACGAACAATTGCCCAAAATCACGAATTATAGTGCTAATCAAGAGCTATAAGTTTCGCCTTTTGTCAAAATAAAATAATGTTTTGGCATATGTTTTTCTTCACTTTGAATGCGTAGGAATGTCGCATTCGACATTTGAGAAATGCCCATATACAAAATTTTATGATTAGTTCAGATTATCATGAAGATTTAATAGTTGACAGTTAAAGACGGGTAAATAGGAGGTGTCGGTCAATCGGTTTAAAGAAATTTTAACATTTGCGAAATTCTTATGAGTTTAGATTGACACGAAGACGGGTATATCGACGGGTAAATAGGAGGTGAAGATCATACGAACCAAAAACTCGTAAAATTAGAAAAAAAATTTAGCGAGCTTAGATTATCATGAAGATTTGATAGATGGCAATGTATTTTAAGCATCACTTCTTCGTATTGTGTTTAAAATTCTAAAGGTTTAAAACTCAAAGCACGCCTGGTGCCTGTTATGTAAATATGTATTGCAAAACAGTTTGATGGCAAATCTCTTAACCATTTTGGATTTAAAAGTGTGCTTTTATCACTCATTTTCGTCATTTTAATTGATTACAAGTTGAATTGGTGTCGTTGATTTACAAGTTCCAACAGATTTGCAACAAAATCAGAAAATGGTTAGCACAGATTCATTAGGTAATTTCATAAAAAAAGGTTTTTTTGCATATTTTGCATATTTTTTATGCAAATATGCAATTTATGCAAAATTATGCAATAAAAATTAGATGTACATTGTAGCTTTAGGGTATAAGTAAACCTTTGAACTTACCATCCACATCGGTGCCTGGTCCATGGGTGGCCACAAATGTATCAAATTCAATGAGACGCATCAACTTGGTATAAAATTTGGGTATATCCGATGGTGGTTGAGCTACAACCGACACCAATTGCTTGGCCGTATCATCTATAAGATCGGATTCATCCTTTTGATAGGCCACAAAACCCAAATGGAAAGTATACTCCATTTCATTGGGCATGTGCGATTTCTCCTTCAATTGGACCACCTTTTAAAAGAGTAAAAGAACTTAAGAACTGATGTCAGTTGGTATGATTATACCCCTTACCAGTATTATATTGGGATGACGATGCAGTTTCACATAAATCTTATTCCGACCCTGCTGCAACAACTCCTGCTCGGGCAGTGACAGGAATGGCAAGGTATCTGTGGCGGTGGCTGGTAAATGTTGCAAAGTCTTCTCACATCTACGATGGGTGATCCAATAGCGTAACTCTGACAGCAATCCCGGTAACTTGCTACGATCTCCATTCAAACAATCCTGCATCTCATCGCTAATGGGACAATCCAAATGCTTTGGCACATGACAACGGAACATGCCCGTATGGGTGTCAATGGTGATGTGAATTTGCTCGGCCCGCAGGCAGGGAGAGAGTACGGGCACAGTCAGTATGGCAGGAGTGCCTTGGAGATTGACTAAAAGTAGTTTAAGCTTAATTTCTGGCTCACTCCAAAAAGATTCATTTTTACTCACAATCCACATCCTTGAGAAAAGCCTGGAATTCCAATTTCAAATCACCCAAACGGGACACGGAACGTATGTAAACGGTATGCACAATCAATCTTTCCATGGACAAATGCTCGGAGCGTACAGCACGATCCGCTACCTCAGCGGATTCCTTGGCTCCCAGCGAGGGTACATGCACCACAGCCAAGGGTCGTCCAATCTCACTGGGATCCGACTGTACAGTGAGGCGGTAACCCAATTCTGATTTCAAATCACGCCAATAGGAAACGGTTAGCTTGACACCGGGCACATACTCCTCCACGGTGACATTATTATCGTCAAGGCGTTCATAGTTCAAGCGCAGCGTTTGGGTATAGAGCACCTCCAGCTGCAGCGATTGACAGAAATAATGTAGGCAATTGTACACCTCGCTTAAAGCATTGGGATTCTCCACCAGACGCGCCTGTATCAACTGATGTATATAGTTGACCTGCAGAGGATGCACCAGAGATTTGCCATCTGAAAAAGTAGGCCAAGTAAGTAGTTAAGTACAAAGAGATTTATACAAAATTGCATTAACCCACCTCCCGTTTCCTTATCCTCCACCAGCACATCAATATCTAGCAGACGCCAAGGCACATTTGAGCTATCTCCCATTACGGTCAGCGCCACACTAAACTCATGCTTCACTTCAAAGGTTACACGTCCATTCTTGATCTTGAATTCTCGCATTTGTGGCAGCAGTTTGCCCGTGACCAAACGATGTTGTATCACCTGATTGAGACGCAACAGAGTTTGCTTCTTTTCCGCCGGCGTAATGGCATCTGGTGGCACAATCCTCTCTCTGATACAGGTGGGCAAACGATTATAGGTGCCGGTGGTGAGCACCTCCACGGCCGCGGGTATATGAAAATTGGGCAGACGAGCTCGCACCAAAGTTTCGCGCGACATGCGGGCCAACATATCGGCCGTTTCCACAAACAGCATATTCTGCTTGTCCAGGAAACTCATAATCTGTGAAGATTTGTCCACTTTGGACACCGAATTGCCCCATTTGACCAAGGCATTGAGGCGGGTAAACAAATGACGCGTACGGGCCGCATAATCATAAATTTCCACCTTACGCTCCATGTCCGTTTTGCGTGGTAACCTAGGGGAAGGAAGAGTCAAAGTTCAACTGGTACTCTTCATGAACAGATATATAGCCTAGTTCCACTGACACATCTATGTACAATGTGGGTTCTATGCATGTGCAGCTGACGCTTCCTAAAGGTCAGGATTTATGTCTTGGCCACAGTGTCAGTGAAACTAGGCTAGTACTTACAATTCAGCCAACACCATAAGCTCATGGTAGGTTCTCTGTATGATGAAATCGATCAGCACTGACATGGACATGGTGTTGATGCGCGGCCCCTCCTGGCCGGAAGGCAAATAGCCACCGCCACCAAGCATTTGCTCCAGCGGCAGCGGAGCGGGTGTCATATTGCGTGATATTCTGAGATTTGGATTGTACGATTTTCGCTATATAAGTTGGGCTATATAAAATTGGATATCTTCACTGAGACACCTTAGATAATTTTATCGCCTAGTGAAACCATTTTCGATTAGGGAGACCATGTTCGACTATTTTTTGGTATTATTGTTTAGTTTATCGATAGCTAGGCACATCGATAAATGTTATCGACGATTAATTGGAGGCACATTTAAATTCAAATAATCACATTTTGCTTTGAATTAATTGTATTGTAGTTTTTAATTTAAACAAATCACCTGTCAAATGGCATTATTAAATGGGCCTGCAAATTATTTATTGTTGTTTAAAGTTTAACAAAGTTGAGGCAAACTATTTACAATTATGAATTAAGATTAGACAACAGACTATTCCTTACATGTAACAATGGGAAGTTTACTGAGAACAGATGATAGTACCTGTAATTTAGACAGAGATTACAAAAGGGTTCATGATGAGCATAGTTCGTGAGGCAAGGACTTAAATAAATCGGGACATCATTTCTCGTTACCCGTGCCGGAACTGCAAAGCTTATTAGGCTAAGCAGAGCGCTTGAGTCAAGCTCACCTGACAGTAGCTGATGAAAAAAAAACCCACTAAGGTAGATAGAAGACTCCTTTTTGTACAGTTTCGAGTTGATCCTGATATTTATGGTAGTGTGGAGACCAGACACATGATCCAATCTCAAGAATAGGTCTGACCAGAGAAACTTCCCACCTCCCAGCAAGCATTTTATGAAATTTTTGATCACATTCACGACTTTTTCGAGTCCTCCGTCTGCTTAAAATAGGCATAAATACGCTCGTTTTCTGATCTTAAATTATCCATTTGTTGGGAGAAAATTGCACCCTAGCCGCGACTCTTTATGAAGAGTCGTTTATAGCCCGTATTTCTAATCAGTTTCGACTCATTTTCTAGTCATTTGCGAGTATTTTTCGAGTCGTTTTTTAATGAATCTCATTTTGATCAATTGATTGAGTCATTTTCGAGACTATTGATAATCATCAAAAGGGTTCAAAAAAGTCTCATCAATGTGATTCTTGATAAAATGATCTTCCAAATGCTGGGTGGGCTAGCATTTCGAAGATCATTAGGTGATTTCTCACTTTGGTGAGTCTTTTTCGAGCCCGTTTGATGATTAAAAAGAGATAAGTTTCATGTGCAATCTAAAGAAGTCTCGAAAATGACTCATGCATTTGCCCAAAATGTGATTCATTAAAAAACGACTCGAAAAAGACTCGCAAATGACTCGAAAATGAGTCGAAACTGATCAGAAAAACGCGGTATACTCCAATTTCATTTTACGTGTTTTATTTATGATATTAGAAAAAAACTTTTTAATGGATCACCGGCTATTAATTTTAATTCAATTATTACAAAGGACAAAATATCTGATATCAGACTCATAAATTTGTATTCCAATTTCTCTCCGCTCTCAAGTCCCGACTATTTTGACGGATTGATCAATTAAAGATCAAGAGTTCATTGACCAAACGTTGAAAACTTTTCCCCATTTTTCATTCGTCGGCGGCCGTCTGTTGTTAGTTGTTTTTGTTTTAGTTAAAAATAAAAAGAAAACAAAAACATTTCCGCTTTTGTTTCGTTTGAATTTTGACACGGTAGATGGGTAGATGTGTTGCCAGCAGCAACAGCAGCAGCAGCATCATCTCTTCCCTGGAGTTTTTCTACCACTCGATCAATAAACAGCCACTGCCAGGGCGAACTTCAAGTGCCGGGCACATGCCAAGTGGCTGCCACCTAAGGAAAGGAATCATGGGCCGCCGCCGACTCACTTGCTCTTCAAAAATAAGCATTTACAGTTTGAACTTCCTCCCTAAATCCAACGAGAAGCCCTCTCGGCGTTGTCGGTTGTTGTCAGCATACGTAAAAATAGAACTTTATGATGTTTCGTTTCAAAGCGACGGCCGGCAACGGCACGTCCCAAAACTCTCTTAACTCCCTCTGATTCCCTTCACCATATCCGGCCTGGGGCAGTGCCACTGATTTCCTTGAGTTCTTCTTTTTGTATAATGTCAGGTGCCGAAGTCAAGAATGGTTTTTGAGTAATTGTAAATCGCTGAGCTCCTGTAAACAGGATATCACATTTGTGGGGGTAATGGGGTGATGAAGTTATAGCCACTTGAGTTGTCGTTCAGAAAGATCCAAGGGAATGATGTAAACTTCGGAAAATCTGGACTTTAGTTCGTGCTATTATTTTTGAACACATTTGCCAACGATGCACTGAGGAAAAACATGAAGTAGTAAGAATGGGATGAGTTGGTCTTTTTATATTTACACCCAACAAATAAATTTTCCAATACTTTCCACAACAATAAAGTGTACCTTATTCTTAGAGAAAAGTTTCGGGATAAGCTAACAAGTTTGGTAAGAATAAAAGATCTGAAATTTATCTACATAGTCAAAAAATGTTCCCTGATCCGGCACGCGTCGCTACGCGAAGCTGTTCAGAAGCTTACATTACAATTGTCATTTATCAAATCTTCATAATAATCTAAGCTCACTTTAAAATTTAGCTAATTTTGCGATTTTTTTGACCTTTCGATTTTCAGCATTTATCTACTCACCTCCGTTTTCATGATAATCTTAACTTATACGAAAATTGAGTAATTTTTTCCAATTTTAGGAACTTTTAATCTTTACCATCTGTAAATTTACACGTATTCACAATAATCAAAACTCATTTAAAAATTTGGAAAATTTCGCGGTTTTTTAGACCTTTTAATCTACAACTCCTATTTACACGTTTATTTACTCGTCTGTTGACCAATCAATTTACCCGTTTATTTAACCGTCTTCAAGACAATCTAAACTGATGCAAGAATTTTGCAATTTTCGAGATTTTTTGTACCGTTCGATGTACACCTTCTATTTACCCGAATATTTCGCAGTCTTCTTGACTCATTATAAAATATTGGAAATTTCGCGATTGGCCTAAGCGTCCTATTTATCCGTCGACAACGGTCAACTATTAAATCTTGATAGCTTAAACTTATTATAAAATTTTGCAATTTTACGCGATTTTTTTGGACCGATTGGCCTTAAGCTGCCTTTACACTTGTCATATATCTCTTAATAGCGGGTTGTCAAACTTCTCTAAAGAGAATCTCTTATCAAATAGAACCTGTCCTATTTCATCAAAGAAGGTTACATTTTCCAACTATTTAGTGATATTTGATATGCTATTAAACTATCGTCAGAGAGTCTCTTTAGAGATGTATGACAAGCAGAGCTCGCATATAACAGTTGACCGTTTTTCCCTTTGCGGTCTGCTCACTAACATAACCGAAAAACTCATGCATGACTGCTCTCTCTCTGAGCAGAACACTTTGTCTCTGTTTGTTTTTGTTTTCAATTACTGTTCACCGTTGAGCTCTTCTTGTTATGCTCATTCAACAACAACTTATAGAGAGCAGTTCGACTGAGCGCTCGGACATTAAGAGTCAGCAGATGAGCAAAAAAATTAAAGGCTCAGCGAAAACGGTCTTTTGTTTTTTCATTGTTTTTTTTTACGCCTAGTTCGCGGGTGGACGTGAACGGTCTTCAATTATTTAATTTGCCTTTATGACAATGCTGCCTGAAAAACTTGTGAGAATATCTGTAACCTTGAAATTTAATGGGTAATCCTTAATACTATAATTTAAATTTATCTGAAAGTATTTTTGCAAGTTCTTTTTAATATTCCATTTAGACTTGCAAAATTTCGCAAAGTTAACCCATATTTAATGGCATATTACCCAAATGATGGCAAGAACACCGGATGCCTGTATACATAATACATACATAATGTACCTACATTGTACATATATTTATTATATTTTTTTTTTGTTCTGGGAAAAGCTTAACAACTAATAAGGAATTTAAAGTTTCTTCACTTAAAGAACTACTTTTCTCACTCAAAATAAAATGAAGCGCGGAAAATGCCCTTTCAACGGACACCTGAGTCGCCGGTGTTCCCAGCACAACCTGTGCCCAAGCAGACTCCTCACTCGTAAATACACGCACACGCACACAAACTCAAAAGACTTTTATGTTCTTCGCTCGCATCAAAACGGTCAGCGAATAAGCAGAGCATAACGAAAACAAAAAAGATCGGTTGTTCGCCGAGCACAGACCGATTTGTTCAGGAGAGCATGTGAACGGTTCATCTCTGACTCAATGGGTCCGTAAATAACAGTTATTTTTGAACAGCGAAAAATGGTCAACTGTTATCTGCGAGCTCTGATGACAAGTGTAAAGGCAGCTTTATCCAATCCTATTTTCAATTCGACAATTGTCAGCTATTAAATCTTAATAACAATCTAAACTTATTATAAAATTTTGCAAATTTTCTCGATTTTTTTGGATCGATTGTCTTTTTGCTCTTATTCTGCTATTCGGGGCAGAATCAAATCCAACATATCAAAGATCTTAAATCTGTCCAGCCGTTTTTTAGATATATATATATACATATATAAGTGGCGTAACACACACGACTTTGTTTTATATTTCTATATATATATATATTAAGATAGAAGATAAAAGAAAATAGATAGATATATAGAACGAATAGTCTTTCGCAGAAAACCTTTTCCGTTGAAACATTTCTTTATTATATAAATACTACTGGCAGATTCAGAAATTTCTATCATGACTATAAGAGTGATTTTCCGAATCCGTTCCGAAATGACATCTTTGTAACTATTCCCCATTTACAAAGAGAATAAGTCCTCATTGTAGTTAGACCTACTCTGAGTGAGATAAGGGCTTAACATCTACCCAGATTATTAACCAATGCGAAAACAGTGAATTGAAAAATTACCAGTCACACGCCTTTCGGTACCAACCAGGTCTTATTTCCCTAATTCTTTAAAAACTGAACGCCATTACAATCCACTAGTGTTTAATGATAAGCTTTTTAATACTTAATCGTAGATCTATTTTTTTATAAACTAACTGTAAGTTAAAATACAGCCATGCTCCAAATATCAATTTCAACACTTGACTTTGAATTTTGGGAGTAAAAAAAATGACATCAAGCTGATAAACTTCGGTTTTAAGTTCGACGTTTCAAAGACCTATGCAATGGTCAATACCGATAAGACAGCGCATGGTTTTCATTGAAAAGCTCTCAAAATGTTTAAAAAGTTTGATTTAGTTGGTTCTCTATTAGTTGCATCGCTTTATTATTTGAAACACTTTGGAAAAAAACCTTCGCCATTTTCTAAACATGGAATCAACGATCTGAAAAGCCAAGCAATTTATGGGCGACGTTTTTAATAATTATTTTCAATGTCATTTCAGAATTTTTAAGAAAAAGCTATTAACCTTTCGTTTCGGCTGGTTTCGGTTTATTTTATCTTTAAGTTGCTGTTTTAGGAAATTGTATACGAAAATGAGTTTTTCTAGCTACCTCTTAAAAAACAGCAGTCTGTCGGGTTGCAGTCGGCTGCCAGTGCCACCCCAACATCTGGTTTACTACATCTCCTGCAATTGTCGCTTCTTTTCTAAAGATCTGTGCATTCGTTTCTCGAAAGTTGCAAATGGAATTGTGTTAGTTTCTTGAATTGAATAATTTTATGCTCCCTTAGAGCACTTTAACCAACGGAAATACAAATCCTCCTAGTTTTTAACTTGACCAAATATGCTTGACATTATTTAAAAATTTTCTCTGAGTGAATTCCTCGAGTGGATAATTTATGAGACCGCAGACTTTAATTAAAAAGCAATTATAAAAATTATAAACAAATAAAATACAGCGAAAGAGAAATTTTTGGTGAAGAAAATACACAAATTTTCTCTTGTTGAATTTTGCTTGTTTTTATTAAAACATTTTTGCTTATACAAGTCGATCTGAGTGAATAATTTGGAAAAACCTCTGTTGGTTGGAATTGATGTTCGCTCATCTCCGCGTTTTACCTACGCAAAGAAAACTGTTGTGTTGTTCCCGTACCAAATACCGCAAGCAGTTAAAAATAAAGACCCAGGGGCACTTAATAAATGCAGACGAAGATGTAGATGGGAGCTGGGAGCCGGGAGACGCTGCAATTGCGCAGCAAGTGAGAAGAGCAAACGGTGGGAGGTTGACTGGAATCAGGATGAAAATAGATTTATGGCCGCCGCCAGAGTCGTCGCGTCAGTTTCCAGAACTGTTGCGCTCTGGGTGAGGCTCTTTTCGAGAATTCGCTTTTGCTTGAAAATCGTCGAGGCTAAAGCTTAGCTGTTGGGGTTGAGGCTGACACTTCCTTCCTTTCTTTGTGCGCCCGGGGGCCAGTCAGTCTTCGTCGCATCTTATTAATTGCCGTGATTAAAGTCGACACCGTTGCCACAAAATGTCTTTAGCACATGTCACTTTTGGTCCTCCCTTCCCAGAGCTGCCGCCCCGACAACCACTGTCGACATGCTAAAGACGATATTTCCTTGGTCTTGGTCCAAATCTCTCTCTCTCTGTGATGCATGGCACTGGCCCATCTTGACCCTAGCATTCAAATTGCATTTCCATGTTGGCGCCAGACAAAAGCCACAACAGCCACATCTTCATCTCTTTGTCTTGGGCGCTGCGTGGGCCGAAAGTGTGAAAATTCACAAGAAGTGCGAAAATTGCAAAATCAAAGGGGAGGGAGAGAGAGGCCAAGGAGAACTGTGATGGTTAGGTATACAAAGAACAAATATTCGTAATATCAAATTAGATTAAAATTGAGATTAATTATATTTTATAGAAATTCCGTAAATGCAATTTTAAAGATGACTTTACGAAACGGCTGTTTTTTAAAAAGGAAATTTCTGGTTTCATTTTGATTTTCAAGAATGTAGAGTAGAATAAATACATTAGATGCCTGAGCCAAATTCGCCAAAACTATCAAATGTTTATTCTGTTCCAGTATTTCAATGATCCCGATTAAACTAAGAAACAAAATTAAGGACATTGTAGGTACGTTTTGTCCTTGGTAGGCTGCTATTACTTTCTTGACTTTTCAATATTTAACTTTAAATTTTTCCAAAATTAAGCGTTCTGTCGTTTTAAAATCTATTTAAGCGATCCCGAAAAGCTGAGTTTCTCCATACAACACTTAAAATGTTTATTTTTTGAATATTTTCTACCAAATGCTGAGAACACCAGATATTTTTTGGCTCAAGTTTTGTTCAAAAGATACATTGAGTGTGCCAAGTGTAAGTTCCCGTCAAAAACACTCATTTTTTATATGCTGAAGAATATTTTGAAGTGATGATTCTTATTCCTTCCATAAACTCTTCAATAACAAATCTAACAGACAAATTTATAAGTAAGCAGCTTTAAAGTTCTTCTTCTAGTATTTGCTGACCAACAATTAGTCGGTGAAATATAGATACTAGCTTTATAAATTAAGAATTAAATGCAATTTCTGCAGTTAAAGGAGAATATTTGCTTTAGTGCGAAAGTATTTCAGTAATTGAATCCTTTAATAAAGAAAAAAGTAATAATGTAATTTCTACGAGAGCTAGTGCGGCGAAAACATTTTCAACCTTGAAACGAACTAAAACTTTGCCTCAAAGTGTAAAGTGAAACGAAAGATTAAGTATCCTGGCAATGAATTCAGTCCACTGGGAAATTGGAATTGATTTAGATCAAGTGATTAATCTTTTGTTCCAATGAAAAAGCAAAATTTTTCTTCATTTAAAAACTAGTTTAAACAGAAAACATAGAAGTGAAGCTTACTTTACAATTGCTAGCTATCAAATCTTTATGATAATCCCAAATCATTTAGGGTATTCATCAGCTCTCGTAAAAGCGTAAATCAAAAAGCGTAAACTCCAAATGTTTACGACACAACAACAAAACACATAGGAAAAAAATTACCAACTTTTTGTTGCCCTGGGGTATGTTTATAAAATAGCTCGTTAAAGTGGAAAAACCTGACGTGTTCAAAGTATCGGCTAAAAGTAATTAGTATCGTACTTATCTGATATAGAAATTTAGATACCCGTTTTTTTGTGTAGCCGTTGGCTAGTGGATAGGACTGTCGCCTTGTATTTTTGATATTCCGGCTCGAGTCCCGGTAAAGGATGGTGGGTTAATAATTTTTTTTTTTTATTAAAGAAGCCGAAAGCTATCGCCGAGGTCAGAAAAGATGTCAATCACCAACTATAATAAATGGAAATAAAAAGTCAGCTCCATGGTTCAAACACACGTCTTCCCGTCAATGAGTTATGCACGCAGTGCTCTACGCCACAGAGGCGTCTGAAACTAGTTGCAAATAGTAAGTATTGAATCTCAATTAACAGCAAAATTCACAGCCTGTCAAAAACAGCTGATTTACGCCACAAATTAAGAGGGTAAACAGAAGGGGTGCTCAATAGCTGCGTCGCGTAAATTTACACAATTACGCTTTTACGCGGGCTGGTGAATACCCTAAGTATAAAATTGAGAAAATTTCTCGTTCTTTTGGACCTTTCGATCTTTGCTATTTACGAGGGTTCATTATCATCTAAGCATTTACAAAAATTAAGCAAATTTGGTCATTTTTTAGAACTTTCGATCTTTACCATGCGTCAATTTACCCGTCTTTATGATAATCTAAACTCATTATAAAGTTTTCGAAATTTCAAGGAAAGAGGTGGAAAGAGGGGGAACAGTGACTTAAAAGTGACTAATCATTGAAGCAGTGACTAACAGTGACTTAAATTAAAATAACAGTGACTTAACAGTGGGTTAACCGTGGGTTAACAGTGGGGGAATAGTGGGGGAACAGTGGGGTAAGATGGGGGAAGAGAGGGTCTTAAATTATTTATATTTTTTATATTTTTGCTATTTAAAGATTGAGATTGTTATTTCTGTTTGTTATTGCTTTGCGACTGTTGTTATTTTCATTTATCTATGGAGCAGCACAAGTAAGTCTGTAAGTCTTCAAAAAAAAAAGAAACACAGCAGCAAGTGATCTTTTTGTTGGTATTTCTACTCCCCGTTAGTTTTCTTCCTTTGAAAGATACCCATTGCTGATTTATATACCATTCAGAGAGCTTGTGGTTTTGAAATTAAGCCCTTAAATTTATCATTGTGTTTCACATGAAAGCCTCATCACGCATTTTTTATACCTTTTCACTTTCAATTCCTATTTACCCGTCTACAATTGACATCTATCTTCTTAATAATTTGGACCATTGAAATAAAAGTTATAAATACATATTCTGCTATTCGGGGCGGAGGCTAATGTAACAAATTAGAGATCATTAAAATCGGTCCAGCTGTTCTTGAGTTATAAATGGTATAATTTGATTGCAGTTTCAGACCCTTTTGTAACAATAATATGAAATTACACTCATTCGTTGCTTTACTCGTAGAGCTGGTTTCAGTTTCTTTACACTTTCAAAAGTTTTGGCCATCTTTAGGATGTTTTTCGCTATTTAATGATTTGTCAGTCACATTTATACCACTCCTTATGTCATTCATGATATTCAGCATTATCATGATGTGTTATATTGGTCGCTTGAAACGCAGTTTCTTAAGTATTTAGCAGTTTTATTACCTTGGATAACGAGCTGAAAATTACAATATTGCATTTGCTCTGACATGATTTTCAACTTGATGGGCAGTAAAATTTTGTCATTTTTTGCGAATTTTATGGATTCGTCAGTCACGGTAAAATGGTTTAAAATATGTATAATTAAACGGACTTTAATTTAGGAAGCATTAACCGTTCTAGCCTGTGTACTAAAAGTACATCAGTACGTTATTTTGTCCGTTACTTTGAGAACTTAGATCCTACGGGCCTGAACAGTTCGCAGTTGACAGCAGAGCGTCGTTATCTTAGCAAACTTCACTCGTAATAAAACTTTCAAGGCAGTAGTACTTAGAGATGAAATTGAAAAAGCGTATTTGATCGTTTACCGACCCAATTTAGATTCGTACCTATCCCGCAGTTCATGTAGACTTCTGCAAATTCCGTCCTGATATTACACTTTCTTTCATTCCCGCCCACACTCGCAGTTCATTTTGAGCTCCCAGGAACTCAGAGCTTGGAACTGTAAAATATTAATATTTACTTAGACTAATTAAATGTATTCCCTGCTTCTAATCTGTCACGTTTCAACTATATATTTTACAATGCATTTGCGTAAATCGTTTGCCCTAACAACGAAATCCAATTTAAACCAGAAATCAAACACATAAACGACATAAATCATATAGAATATACATTAGCAAGCACGTAAGAACCATCACCATCCCCCCATGCACATTCCCACTTTCCCAAATCCCACCCAAAAAAAAAAAAAAAAATAGAAAAAAGAAATTAAAATAAAACCGAAGCCAACACCTGACAGAGCGACATTAAGTTCATTACGCTTTGAAAAAGTTCGAACATATTTAAGAAACCGTCCACAACACCTGTGATAAATCCATTCCGTTAAAGGGGCCCACGGGTTGCCGGGTGGGACAGGTGAGCGAATCTATTTCGGATGCCCAAAAAGTACAAGCGCACACACATTTTTGTTGTGGAAAATGCCAAACTGCACGACTGCGTCACCCCGAAGAATTTTCCACCGGCTAGAGCATCTCTCTCCCGATCGACCCATTGAGGGGGGGCACACAACTCGTCGAGGTTTTTGACACTGACTGCGTTAGAAAAATTCTGCGCAGTGGTCCTGGTCCGCAACCAACCGATTTCCCTTTGAAAACACACACACACACACGGAGGGCTGGGAGAGAGTGCGAGAGCGCATAATAAAAACATTATTTTCGATTTATTTTTAAACCGCACACACTTGTTCCAATCGTTGGTGCCGCTGACGCGCTCTCGAGGTTCGATCCTCGGGAAACCAAAAAGAAAAACAGCTGCTTGCTGTCGTGTCTACGTCTCCCTCGGCCTACGTAGAGACGTAGACGTTGGAGGCCCCGCAAAAGATGTAAAAACTGTAAGTGGTATTCTGAAGAACATTCAGTTCTTCCTGAGATCTCGTGGCGTTGCGTTCGTTTCGACATTTGTCGCTGGCGGTTTTAGTAATTAGTGAGGATCAATTGCCCCCCCACCCCCACCGGCGCATCTGCACTTGTGTGTATGATGAAATACGTGAAAATCGTGTGTGTGATATATCATTGATGCGGCATCGATTCTATGAATCATCAAGCTATATTTGAGTATAAATTGACAGACAAAATCAAACGATTGTTGAACCAAAACGACAAGACTTTCTCAGCTGTTGAGGGTGCCAGAGGTGAGTCCTTGTTATATTACGAAATCCCAAAATCGAAAAAGTTGGCAAATTTTTCGATATTTTAATAAGATAATTTCTTTTGATATTTTGACATTTATGTGTGAAAAGTTGTCTTTCGGGAAATAGTTGAAAAACAACAACACAATTTTTCTTTTGTCTCGGTAGCAAAAACTGCGTAGAATTTGTACATAACATATATAGGTAGCTACGTTTTCTATATCTATACATTAATTAGGAACAACTTCCCCTTCCCAGATCCTTTGTGTGTCCCCGCCGGGTATTTAATTAGTTGATGTAAACAATTTATACTTTCAACCAGTTGAGACAACGATTGATATGGGCCTCATTGACGTTATTAACAATCGAAAGATCCAAACAATTCCAACTCAGGAACTTCGGTATCCTACATGGCATTGACTCTTTAGCCCCTGGCGCCATTTGTTTATTATGCCGTTTGCATTTTCAAGTTTGAACTAAAATGTAAACTATGCCCCCCCCCCCTACCCACTCTTCCCTCCCTCCAATTGTGGTGGGTTTAAAAATAGGCCGAAAAAAAGAGTGAAGATCGCTGCACTGCAGCCACTGAGCAGCAGCAGCAGCAGTGCGTTAAGGCCATCGCCAACGCCTCCTGCTACAACGAGCGTACGTAGTACATACACCATTAACATTTCTTTTGCTTTTGTGTACATTAACAGGACTTTGAACTTTCTTTTTGGACTTGGACACAGCATGTTGGCTGGCTGGCTGGCTGTCGGATCAATTTGCGCAGAAATATCTGTGTTCTCCTGCACGTAAAAAATATATACAAAGTGATCAGTGAAATTTCCAATGGTCCATTGTTTGGGGATGCGTGTGTACCGTATGCACTTGCGGATTACTTTTACGGCCTGGGTCATGCGAAAGCTGTGTGAGGGAGGGGAGAAGATTAATGAATGTTTGATTGAGAATTGATGTATTATCAATTTGAATTATAATTACAATTATTAACTCTAATTAGAAATATGTATTTGTAAGAGCTCCTGAACAATTTTTCGGACTTCTATTTGAAAGTAAATGCAGTACCTAAAACTATGCTCATTTGAAAGGGCTGATACTGACAATCAGGCGATTTTGATCATGAATTTAAAACTGTCATGAATCATGCGGGAGTTTCATGGGTAATACTGGAACAGTCCTGAAGTGAATTTAAAACTGTCATAAATCATGCGGGAGTTTCATGGGTAATACTGAAACAGTCCTGAAGTCTCCCATGAATGGGAGTAATTCCAAAGAGAGATACAAACCGCTTGGAAGATAGGGTTGGTTCGGTTCAGTGCTTTATGGAGTTTTCAAAACACGCTCATAAAATGTCAAACGAACCGCGTTTCGGTTCGGTTCAGTGATTCAATCAATATGTTAGCCACTTAACGTTTTAAATCGTTATACTTTCTAGTATGAAAATTTCAACTTTAAATCAATACTGCAAACCGGTTTAGACCAGCGGTGGGCACGAAAGTTAAGTTTGTAAGCAGTCCAACAACAACTAAACGGAAAATCAGCCCTAATCAGCGGGTTTCGGTCGCACACACTGCACTTGTTGCGCCGTCTGGCACCGGTACGAACGGAATTTGTTGCTTTAACTCACTTCGAAACGATTCTATTGCACTTGTTGCACCGCACAGTGGCCGGGATCGGCTGCCAAAGTACAAAGTTTAATACACTGGAAAAAGTTGCTTAAAATAGGCAACACATTTTTTGAAAATGAAGTTGTAAAACTTATTAAAATTAACAAAATTTAATAAAAATCTAATTTTTAAACACTAAAAATATTTATTTTCATAGAAAATTAGTTCTCACATGGGAATGGTTAATTTTCTTTTAAAATGTTGTCAATATATTTAGGTATTCATATCATTAGAAATAGACCTAACATTTCTGTTGAATATTCGTTGGTTAATTCCTCAAGTGATCTGATGTGTCTGAGAGATCAGATACGGGGATCAGAGAAGGCCGAAAACATGTTAAAAAGTTACGTGTTTTCTTGAAATCGTGATATTTTGCACCTGTTCGCTTATCTATACCTTTTGTAGTCCTTGTTAATAGATTCTTGGGCTTTCTCTGACAACTCTCCCATCGATAAAAGTTGTCGTTGTACTAGCTGCTTACCAAAATTTTTCTCACTCCGATTTGATGAAGTCCATTTGAATCTTAATTTGTAGAATGTCATTTGTATTAATGTTTTAAAAATTAAATTCGGTTTTTACTATCGATTCGAAAGCTTTCAGTGATTCCGCGGCTTTGCATAGCTCAAATAATTTTAGCCCGACATCCTCAGTTTAAAAAAAAATTCGGTTAATACACAGTTCTTAAGATCTTATATAAATTTCTTAATATTTTGGCTGGAAAAATATTGTATAGTACTGGATCGGAGCATTGTCTCGTGATGAAAAATTTTCCAAATTCGGGATTTTATGATTTGGAAAGGGGAAATAAAGCCAAAGTATATTTTGAAAATTGCAAAACATGCCTCAAAGTACAAATCATTGGATGAATGCATTCTCTTCAATAAAATCAAAGCCGAAAAGATAACAATTTAATGATATATTAAAAAAAATAATTTTTTTTTTTAATCTAAGAAGCTATGAACCAAGTATCGGACTAACACGTTTGGCTTGATAAGTTTTGGAAACGGTCCTTGAAGCAAACTTCAAGCTTTACGAGGTGTTCAAACCCCCAAACCGAACCTTATGCAGAATGTTTAAGGCAGCCTTAATTTAAATATCAATTCAAAAATAAACATTTGCTTAGTTTATTTTAATTATGCCTTTTTTTGCTGGCTCGAGGTCACTTTATGCTTGCACATAACTTTAAAACAGGAACACACCACACTACAAAGGAGGCTAGCAGCTGTTTAATGAGCATCTGTGCCCAATCATTAGCAACCTTTGCCTACTTACTGTCAGCCAGCAGCTACCTCCTCATGCCAACGATGCCATAATTGATGGGGAATTCCAAAGCGACTAAAGCGAGTGTCCCCAAATGGCCTTACTTATATAATTGGCCTTAACTATATAAATGAAAAGCAAATACCGACACTATTCACAAGTACCAGAATTGTTTTGGCGCTGTGAACGGCAATAGATTCCCTTTCTATTGGATGGCCAACCTGTTCATCTGTTGATGATTCGGCTCAGTATTTTTGTGGGTTAGTGAGTTCAGTTTATGAGCACGAATTAGCTGTTCGCTTTTGTTTGGTTTGGTTCGGTTCAGATTCCTCACTTGCTCAAGCATGATATCATTTCTGCTAAATGCAGAACAGAGCCGCAGAAATGCAAGGATATCTGCATAAGGTCGTTCGTTGTAGTGTTCCGTGTAATCCCCAAATGGACAATTAATATAAAAGGAACTTGGAAGTCGTGTAGAAGCCCTTGAAAATGTAATGTATAGACAAACCAAATGCTATCTAAATGTAATGAATCTTTGTTGATTTGTATTGATTATTGAATTATAATCAACCTTTGAACTTGTGCCGGCTAAGCAAAAGTTTCAATTCAGATTACACTGTGCAACATTAAAAAGTTGATAGAGTCGAGACCAAAAATTTCTGAAAGGGTATGATGGTAGTACAAAAACTTTCGCTGGGTTTGGCCTGGTTAGCTGCCGTTTTCCTTTTATTGCATTTTGAAGTTTTCAGGTTTTGATTGGGATTCGCAACTCCATATCTCGTAAGTTATTCCGAAATTCGCTTTGACGTCTTAAAGGAAGTGGTTGCTCTTGGCTAAGCTTACAAAACATTCTTAAGTAGCAAGTCAAAAAAGTCACATCTTTATACTCAAAATTACAAAAATATCTTAAAATCATCATGTTTTCCCCTCATTTTGTACTATTTTTTAACTTTGTCTTGAAAACTGTAACGAATTTGACTAATCAATGCAGGACAAAAACGTAGCTTGGACTTAAATAAACAAACGATTGGAACATATCAACTTCATTCGATTGTTCCTTCGTATAGTTACGGGCCCTTAAGCATGTAGAATTGGAACCAAAACTCGAAAGATGGCAATTTTTGGAACCAATTGGCCGACACAGTCAAAATTTTCGATTGTTTTGTATTAAATCAAGAAAATAGTAAGAAAACATAACATAAAAACTTTAATTTAAAAAATTTTAGTTTGTTTTACTTTTTTATCGAAAATGTTCGTTTGTTCAAGTTTTTATAACAGTTGTACGTGCTTGTGGGTTTATTACTATATGAAAGAGTAACTAAAATAACTAAAGCTAAAACTTTGTGCTGTATTACTTGTAGAAATTTGAAACGGTTTTCAAGATGAAGTTGAAAAACTGTAGAAAAGTGGGCTTTTTTGGGCAACTTTTTTAATTTAGAGTATGAAGATGTAAGTAAAGATCAACAACTTTGTTAAAGACTTAAAAGCTAAATTCAAAAAAGTTTACAAGATATGAAATCGTTAGTCCTACTCTGAAGCTGAAAAGTTCAAAGTGCAATAAAAAGAAAACGGCAGCTAATTAGACTAAACCCAGACAGTGTTTTTATACTACCATCATACCCTTTCAGAATTTTTTGGTCTCGACGTTAGCAACTTTTTTTAGTTCAAAAATGTGTCACAGTGTTATTGCACTTACAAATTTTCGTTTTGCAACCTCATTTCGTTGAGTCTGTAACAGAACAGTTTTTTGGAATCACGCTGAAAGTGTTGACAGTTTTTTGCGAGCTCTGCTTACAATATTCCCATGGACTGGTTAGGAAAACTCAAAAATCACTAACCAAAACGATCTTGTATAGTTCGGTTCTGGACCAGCTTGCAGATCGATTGTCGGTTTTATGCTTAAGTCATGCACTTTCGTGCGACGCCGTGCCCGACACGAAAATGAACACGAACATTTTTTGAACTAAAGGTATGAGAGTTAATTAAGAGATTAGATTATTTACAACAGGAGAATTTAGGGGCAGGATTTTTCCAAAACTGTTTCAAATGACAGTTTTTACCTAACGACACCTATTTGCATAGATTTCCCCCTTTTGGTCACTTGACGACCAAGAATGAAATTTTCTCAACATTGCACATTTCTAAATGAAATATTTTCATTTAAAATTTATAACATTTTTGCCACCTTACCTCATGCATCCCATATTTTACGCAGTCATAAACAAGTCATAATTCAGCCAAACCAAATATAAAAGCAGCACAATTTGAAGGCAGACAAATCATCATTCCCCATTCCCAATCTTTCCTCTGCATCCATGCGCTGAGCCTGCATCACCAATTACCATTTGTTGCTTTATTTTTCATGCTTGCTCTTTCAAGTTGTCATCTGCGATTACCGATCTGCAATCGCGCCTAGCACGGGCCAACGGTTAATTAATTAACGTTCTGTCATAGAAACATGCGACATTTCTTTTGGTTGCTTTTGACATCGAAAATATTGCAAATATCACAGAAGAGCAGCAAAAAAAAAAAGAAAACCAAAATTCCCCACTTGTCAGCTGTAGGAATTTTCTTGAGAATAGACCCGCACACACACGCACACACACACATTTCTTTATTAGTACTTTTCCTTGGAACAGGTATGGAATAAATAGAAAAATGCTCAACCACCTGGGATCGGAACTTTTTGTGTTATATTTAAATAAATGGGCCGCAAATTGCTTAGACACACCGATTATTGAATGTCTGGCAGCCCACACTCACATCTATCAATTTCCTGATGAGAGGGATTTCAATGGAAAACCACCTTCACCCACCTTTTGCCAAAAAAAAGCGGTCTTAATGGCCACAAACATTTTGATATACTCATTGCCGGCGATAGAATCAACAAAATTTGGCTGCTAAGCATGCTCAACAGGTTGCTCAAAAGTCTCGGCGGGGGCGCCAATTTGGGCAAGCGGTAACAAGTATGAGGGCGGCACCCACTCTTCTGACCAGAATCACGCGGCTGGCCTCAGGCGATATAACGGGAAAAACGGCCGCTAAAGAAACAAACAAAAACAACCAAAACAGCCGCCGCCACACATTGCACATGACCTCCTCGGACCATCCCCATCCCGTCCTGCACACCGCAACCGAAAGACAGAAAGAAGCCTGCTTATTGTGGCAATAAGCATTAATCGATTATTTAGACGATTACGAAAAATAATGAAACACAACAAAAAAAAAAATTAAAAAACGAAAAGAAAACTTTCAACAATAAACAATTGGCAAAGTGCGAGCGGATATATAAAATTTTATTGGCTTTAAAAGAAAGATGCGCACATTTTTTATTGACGAAGGCGAATCATCAACAAAGAAAATTGTATTGGCTTGGGGCAGATCAAGTCTAAGCTTAAATAAGACCACCCTCGTGGTTTGGACAGTCTTTTTTTTGTTATATAGCAGCAATACGATATATTCATCAGATTTTCCATAAATTGTGTGGAAACCGATAATGTTCATAACTAGAAAACATAAAGACTCTACCATTGAAAAAAAAAGTTTTTCTCACTAGAACTACTTTTTCGACCGATCGTTCCTATGGCAGCTATATACTAGAGTCATCCGATTTGGAATAAACTGATCATAATTGTGTGGTAGAATATAATATTGATCAGTAACGAGTTTGGGAGCAATAGCATTGAAATACTAAGCATTCATACTAAGACTTTATTCAGAACTATATTTTGTATGGCAGCTATACAATATAGTTGACAGATTTTTATCAAACTTGGTGGAATTGTGTAAAAGCATAGAAAACTTATAAATATGAGGTTTGAAGACAAAAAAGTATTTCTAACTAAAACTACTTTTTCGACCGATAGTTTCTATGGCAGCTATATGAAATGATGACTACATCCGATCCGGTCGGTTCCAACAAATGTGCAGCGTCTTTGTATCAAAAGACTTTGTGAAAGTTTGGTTAAAATAGCTTTAAAACTGACGGAGGAGATAGCATAAAAACAGACGGACGGACAGCTCGTCTTGCTGATCACGAATACATATATATACTTTATGTGGTCGGAGATAGAAGGAAGCATCGTTATAAACATCTGGACAATTTTAATATACCCTCTACTAGGGTATGAAAACCTTGAAATGAGCTTAGAAATCTTAAAAACAAGATTTATCATCTCGCAACTTATCAACCTCCTACAGTTTTGTGGAAAGCTTCAGTTGAATAATTTTATGATATATAATATAAAGATTTATTTTGAAAATTACAAAATAAAGTGTATTTAATAAACTATTTTTGGTTGCCCCTACTGGGACTCGAACCACGACCTCTTCGTTCTAAAGCACAGTTGAAGAATTTGCACCGTCGAGATTTCTGCCAGCTGAGATCTTATGCTGCGACTGGTGGCGCCTTAAAAGTGAGATGCCTTAAGGTGCCATATTCCCCCGAGGAAGGTACTGAGCTCAAGTCCCAGAAGGGGTGGGTTAAAAATAACCATTTTGATAAGTTATTCAAAAAGAAGAAAATTCGTGTTAATAACTAAATTACTCAATGCTACGCTTTGTTTGATCAAAAAGCATTTGTAACTTATGT
The DNA here is from genome assembly GCA_037044535.1 of Lordiphosa magnipectinata. Classification (NCBI taxonomy): domain Eukaryota; kingdom Metazoa; phylum Arthropoda; class Insecta; order Diptera; family Drosophilidae; genus Lordiphosa; species Lordiphosa magnipectinata. The sequence goes on from JBAMBO010002017.1 coordinate 397,336, forward strand.
TTTAGGGCATCGAACCGAATAAATAAAACACATATATGGCGCGAGTGACTAGCTGCTCTTCCGGAAGCTTAATTTTTTTTTTATTTTGACATTGGTTCTCTACTTATACATTTTGGTTTTAGACCCGCGCAATGTATTACACAATCTTACATCGCGGGTCATGCTTAGTGCTCTTTATGAAGCACTGATCGCTTTATTGTTTTTGTTGTTTCTGCATGGCTTTTTTGTTCTACACACATATGTACCTAATTTGTGTACTCTCGCGATCACTCTCCCTCTCACGCTTTTAGCAAAAGCGATTAATTCAAAATTTGGCTGAGCGCCATACCTATTATAGTTGTATCATGGTACAACCCACAGAACAACACACAGACAGACGGAACAGCTCACAGAGCAAGGCAGACAGAACAAAAAGAACAATTCACAGAGCAAGAGATACAGAACAGCTCACAGAGCAAGGCGGAGAAACGATTCACAGAGCAAGGCAGACAGAACAGCTAACAGAGCAAGGCAGACAGAACAATTCACAGAGCAAGAGATACAGAACAACTCTCTGAGCAAAAGAGACTCAACAGCTCTTAGAACATGGTTCCCCAAGAAGAGAGAGCGAAAATGTGAGTGTGTCCCTCTCTAACACACGGTGATGCATGACATCGGCGAGCATTCGGTGTGAATTGGCGAGTGTGTTCGGCTCCCAGGGGTTATGGCTGAGGAACGCTGCCTTAGAACAACTCAAGAACAACTCAGAGTAAGACAGATTGAACAAGATAGATTGAACAAGATAGACTGAACACTGAACTGACTCACTGAACAAAAATTAACAATTGAAGAAGAACATGTTCACTTGTTCAGTTTAAAGAACAACTCAATTATGTTCACCCACTCATGAACAACCCAATACTAATTTTTACCTTGGGATAAGGCAAAAAACTGCTCAAATTTACGGAATTTTTGTCAAAAATGTGAGAAATTTTACAATTTATATTTACAAAGAGAAGTATAACCACTTTGTGTGGTGGTGTTTTATTAGTGTTCAATTAATTCTTCTTTCTGAAAAACTTATACAAAATTTTATTTTCAACTTTATCTTTGTTGGGATACGAACTCTGGTCTCGGGAACTTTGGTCCCCTGCCTATTGTACAAAATAGCACTGTAGTTTGTGGCACAGTTTGAACTTCCACTGTCATTGTCACAAAGGAAAGAAAAATAACTTTGCGAAGGGTTCTAAGCTTAGAGGCTTGCATTCAAGGTCTTTTTGGAATGCATCTTTGGAAATAATGAATATGGCTGATCAAACTATCACGTCAATTCTTAACCCTTTAGAACAAATATTACTATAATCTTTATGATCTTGTTTCATGTATAGAAACGATTCGAAAAAACTATTATATGGTTTTATTACAGAAAAATATAAATTATTTTTCACTGATCGCCATTTTTGTAACGTTAGTGCAGTCAAGGTGTTATTCTATGTGTGATAACTCTGGATGTATCCATCCGACCACCAAAAATGTATAGTTTAAATTATTTATTCTGGTTACTTTGGAGGGCACCTTTTAAAAATGTGTAGAAATCACCCGTGAGTAAGATAATAGCAACCAATAACTTAGGCTTAGATGAATTATAATAAAAATAGCATTATTATCATATGCTTCCCGAAGAACAGTACGTCTTTATCCCATAAGAACGATCCGTTAGTACACTTACTTGTCAGCGAAATAAATATTTGGACAGGCGAATTTAGTTTTAACATAAATAAGCTGATTTACGGAGGACTTTTAAAAGTTGGTTTATTCAGATAGAGAGATTAAACCCGTAACCGAACCGTAATCTTTGTAACTGAAACCGTAACTGTAACCGAATTTTAAATTTTTCTTATAACCGTAATCCTATATACTTTATTAACTTAGCCGATTATCAGTACCGAAACAGAAACAAAGAAAAAACAAGAAATATGGATTATTTTCGGTTTTTCCTCTACTAGTAAAAATTTCGACATACGTAAATTTATTTGGTGAACCAATAAAAGGAAAGATGAATAAGGTAAAGATTTTAGTTAGCTGCTTTGTCTCTTTCTGGTTCCTCATCTTTGCCTTTATTTATTATGCCAAACGTAAAATTCACACATATTGTTGTTGTTTGCGCGATCGCTTTTTTCACGTTAAACTCTTTCTCTGAATGTGAATGAAAAAGAAAGCGTTAAATTGCCTTTGTATGTATATATGAGTGAGAGAAATATGTTTCTGGCACATTCTTTTTGTATCACATTCAGTGTCACGAAATTTCCAAAGCATTTAGTACTTTTACTGAATAAATGAGATTCCAAATGGAGTCGCTTCTGTCTTTATACCAATAACCCTTTACGTAACCGAAACCCGAAACGGAATAAGGTTAATAACCGTAACCCATATCCCCACAACGGTAATATAACCGTAACCGGAAAAAAGTGATTTGATAAAACAGTAACCGTAACCCTAACCGTTATTCGTTTCGATTTTAATCTCTGTTCAGATTTATCACATTTCCCACAAGGGACGCTTCGCTTTTAAGTAGAGATGGGCTCGGCTCGTGTTTTATTTCGTAGTACTAGCTCAAAATCAATAATGTACTCTTAGGTTGCTGTAAATTTGCGAAATAAAGTGATATACTAGAAGCTATTAAACGAAAAGGTCATAAACATCCAAGCTATTTTACAAAAGGAATATAAAAAGTGCTTTGCACTAAGATTTTATTGAATCGATTGCTATAACAATTTGCTGTAAATAAAACATACTGTATTTTCCAGATTCGTATGTGCTTATCCGTGCTTGAAAAACCATCCAAACGATTGAAATAGTTAAACAAACATTCCTAACTAAATTCCTCATATTTTACGATCTATCCCATTTCTTTCTACTTACTGAGCTTTTTTTTTTAAATACATTGATTTGAAGTCATAAATAAACAACCACAAATATAAATGTCGCATTCCCAAATTAAGTGGGCCACTTTTCGCCCCCCTTTGGGGCCCACCTGACGCCTAAGTTTGTGCCAATTACGTAGGCCAGATTAATCAATGCCAAGACAACATGAACAAATTAAGCGCATTCATTTCGACATAAATTTATTTTCAACATATTAAAAAAAAAAAAAAGGCGAAGAAAATAAAACAGAAAAGATGCAACAGCCAACAAGTGCGAGAAATTCTCTGACGTTAATCATACGCCCCGTATACGGACGTATACAACAACCTCCGCACATAAGGCAGAAACTGCAGCGACTTTGGTGATGGCCTCTCCGACTTTGTCCTTAATTTATAAAATTGATGAAAATGCGCACGAAAAAAATAAACAAATAAGAGAATACTTAAGATAATTATGCATGATACGTATGATATAGAGACATATATATATGTTTACGTCGCTGTTTGTTGTTGATGTGGAAAAATTCGGGAAACAGTCATGACGCATCTTGAATTTATTTAGATAGTTGTTTCACCTTTTTATCCGATACGTCATTTCTATTTCATCATTTGCAGACAACATGACCAAAGATCAGCAGGCCACCCCCATACCCGAAGAGCTGTACAATCTAACGCAGCTGGCGGAGGTTACCCTGGCAGCGGGTCCTTTGAGTACAGCTAGCTCCAAAAGCGAACTGGAAATGAAAACAAATAATTTTTATGCCTCCTCCGATGACGATTCAAATTATTATAGTCACAAGGTGTTTGACAGAAGGAAACTAAGACGCAGCACCATATCCGATTCAAATTCCTGTACCAGCAGCAGCAGTAGCAGTGGTGTGCAGTCCGGTGAAGAGCAAACAAACGGTGGCCTGACCTCAACTTCGCTATTGGATGATGAGCATATATGTCCCGAGTGTGGAAAGAAATATTCTACTTCATCGAATTTGGCACGCCATAGACAAACCCATAGGTGAGTGTACTTGGAGGGGAGGGAGCGTGGCGAGATCCTCAACTCACTTAATTCCTTTTCATTTAGGTCAATTATGGACAAGAAGGCACGTCATTGCCCGTACTGCGAGAAGGTCTATGTATCCATGCCGGCCTTCTCCATGCATGTGCGCACACATAACCAGGGCTGCGAGTGTCAGTATTGTGGCAAGTGTTTCTCTCGTCCCTGGCTACTGCAGGGACACATACGCACGCATACGGGCGAGAAACCCTTCAAGTGTTCGGTGTGCGACAAGGCTTTCGCGGACAAATCCAATCTGAGAGCCCACATACAGACGCACTCGAATACCAAACCGCATACCTGTGCCCGTTGCGGCAAGGCATTTGCCTTGAAATCGTATCTATATAAGCATGAGGAATCTTCGTGTATGAAGAACCGCGGCGAGACTCGTAGACAGCAGACTGCGTCATCACCCAAATGTTTACCCGACAAATCCCACACACCCACATCTATAGCCACGCCAGACTCGGCCAAATCGACGTTGGCCAACAAGCTCAAGGAACGTAGCCGACAGGCTGCCTTGGCCTATGCCTATCCCACAGATCCCTATCCACTGATGTCCACACCGGAGGACTTTGAGCGCTTTAAGCGCATTAGTGTCATACAACCCACCGTAGTTCTGCCACATCCCAGTGCTCTGTATCAGGAGCTACCCTATCAGGGCTATCCGCAAGCTAACCCCGTCACATCCACTCAAGAGCAACCGGTTGATTTTTCACCCAAAAATAATTTTACACACTCGGCCAAGACAAGTCCCTTTGAGCTGACCGGCAACTATGCCATCATGGCCTGAGGAAAAGACTTGAAGAAAGAGCAAAAGACGTCCCACCCCCCACCCAACCGCCACCCCTAACTTACTACAGTAGTCAACAAATATGTGATACAAATACCATTAGAGAGTAGACGATTCCAATTGAGAGAATGAAAAAAAAAAAAACAAACAAAAAAAAAATAGACAATCCAGCGATCGTTTGTTTGATCTTCACTTAGTTTGTAACGAGGATTTAGAGACTTGCAAGCACCAACACACAACAAAATATAACCAGTATTTCTTTTTCAAGCAAGCTTAACTAATTCTAATTTTAATTTACACACATTTTTCAAATATATTATTTATAAGGCCTGGCGATTTCCTGCACGGAAGTCGAACGAGAGAATCTCTAGTCTTTATCTTTAAACATTTTTTTGCACACATGAGGAAGGGGGGTGAGGGGTCGTCTAGTACGTCCTCCTCCTTCACATGTGTGTGTGTCGCGTTATTTTTAAGCACTTTACGGCCGCATGTGGTGCAATAATTGACATAACTGTAACACTAATTAGCCTCTACACATCTCTATATTATATACGTATACACTCTATATATTTATCTAATGGACAAAATCGCTTTTCATTTAGTTTACCTACACACACACACACACACACACACACACACATACACATACACGTACTTATACATATTGTAGTTAAAAAACCTAAATTGTATTCTTTTTGTTGTAGAAAAACACACTGCATTTTGTATACTCAACTTGAGAGAACCTACAGCTAAACGCACCAAAGATATAGTTGATACATATTTACATAAACATTTACACACACATACATATATATATATATATACAAATATAGTATATCTATAGAGAAAGAGTATTTTGTATTAGAGATTTGCACATTTATTCGAATTAAACAACAGATCCGCCGATCCCAAAAAATAAAAACCAAGAAAGTGTTTTTTTTTATTTTGTTTTAAGAATTTAGATCTGAAGTTTTAAACCAGCGATGCCCAGCCGTAAGCTCTTTGAGTACGATTTGTTTTTGTAATTGCACAAAGATAGGAAATCAATGATCGTATACACGCAGGGCGCGACGTATACAAAACGACACACATGCAAACGATTTCGTGTGTGTGCGTCACGTAGAACAATTACCAGCCAGCCATATGCGGAGCGCTCCGAAGCAGGAGTGAAAAGGGACTCTCAAAGCAGCACCTCAAAGAAGCGTTTCCGGAGCACTCCGAATCAGGTGTGAAAAGGGACTCCCAAAGCAGCACCTCAAAGAAGCGTTTCCGGAGCACTCCGAATCAGGTGTGAAAAAGGGACTCTCAAAGAAGCACCTCGAAGGAGCGTTTTTTGGAGCGCTCTAAAAGAATATAAAAAAAAAGAAAAAATGGTGCTGCGGTGACTTGATCCCAGGCCTCGACCGACTGCGTACTTTCTTAACTATGGTTTTGACGCTACGTTTTGCTTGAAGCTAATAGCCGAGTGGGCTAAGACGTCTGTCCGTGTGTTCAGCATTTGTGAGAGGGTTCCGAGTTCAAGTCCCCCAGTAAAGTGAGTAAAAAAAAAAAACCACACCACGGTTCGCGTTGGTCCGGTGCTGGTCTAGTCTCCCTCCCACCTCCCCCCCCCCCCACCCAACCCCTTTAAAAAAAAAAAAAAAAAAAATTTGGCTGAAAATGGTACTTTTTAGGGCGAGTTGTTTTTTGAGTGTAGGGACTCCTCTTCGGACCATTATCGAATCACCGAAACCAATCTCGAAACACTCCGTCTAGGTTATGTTTCGATGATTTAAGGTGTCCTTTTCAAAAAACCATAGGCTAATAGAGGTGTCCGCACGGATCCATTGCGGGTTATCTGAAGTGAGCTTTCTGGGACGCCGAAATCACTCATTTGAGGAGTCCTTTAGTCACACTTTTTTCATATATATTAAAAAGGCCCTTTTCTCCGGCAGATATGCTCCTTTGGGACATTTTTCGGAACCTTCCTAAGAGGCTCAGCGCACCGAACAGGGAGTCCTAATGGAGCACCTTGTGGACTCCGCTGGTTGGCTGGGAAAAACCGAGTTTGTTCTCTTCTTTGAACTGACCAACAACAATTTCATTCAATTTCAAAAAATTGGTGCTTTTCTTTGTGAGTATTGGTGAGTGCTCTGTCGTATGCTGCTTTTGGGCATGCCTGTTTTAAACTGTTTTCTTTGGAAGTCACATCAGCTTAATCAATTCCGATGGGTATCAACTGTATGTGGGAATGCTTTTGTGAAAAAATGCTAGGGATACATTCCGATCCGGAATTATGACTGGTTCTGTTCTGTTGATCGTGGGGTGTTGGAAAGGACGGTTTGGTTTAGAATATGGTTTTTGAATGAAACCAAACCGCAGTTTCAGTTCTGTTGAGTGGTTCAATCTCAGTACTCGACCATTATAAACTCCAATTAGAAATTGTTCACTTGTAGCGATTATAACTGAAAAATTTGTATCGAGGAAAAACAAGAACGTAGCCATGCATTTGCTCAACTCTGGCGATCTAAGCGATAAATCCTTCAGACAAACATTGTGGTACATAGCACTTTGTATTAAAATCAATAAATATGCACTTTGGTTTGATTAAAAACATATTTAAACACGAATTTTCAGTTGCCCCTTTTTGCAACTTGAGAATTACAAGTGGTCTCATGTGATTAGGCAGATGATAGATTCAATTCTATACAATTAGCATCTTAAAGGTTTTACCTCCAACGCATGCAATGGCGCAATGCGTTGAGACGGCATTCCAATTGTATCATAGAAAAACTAACATAGAAGCACACTTTGCTGCGTCGACAACTTTTCACTCAGACATTTGTCAGCTGTTCGCTGTCATTTTGGCTCTTTGAGTTATTTTTTGACTCTCTGAGTTATTTTTTTGACTATGTCCATCTCCCTCTAACCACCGTGTTTTCCTATGTCGACAATAATTTTGAGTAACAGATTTTGTTGTCACTTATGAAGTATCTCCTTGTCACAATGGAGTTAACATCACTCAAAAAAGAGCGGCGTTTCAAAGTGTGCTTCTATGTTAGTTTTTCTATGATTGTATTCAGTCCAAGGGCCCCTCCAGATTAAGTCATAGAAGAACTAACATAGAAGCACAATCTGCTACGTCGACAACTTTTCACTCAGATATTTGTCAGCTGTTCGATGTCATTTTGGCTCTTTGAGTTATTTTTTGACTCTCTGAGTTTTTTTAAACTATGTCCGTCTCCCTCTAACCACCGTGTTTTCCGACGTCGACAGTAATTTTGAGTAACAGATTTTGTTGTCTCTATGAAGTATCTCCTTGTCACAATGGATGTGCTTCTATGTTAAATTTTCTTTGATTAAGTCGGGACTTACGCGATGACTTGGGCGGGACTTAGCCTTGAAAATCAAGGGAATTCTACGCAATTTTTTCAACAAAATGTTAAGAATCACACTTGTGTCTCTCGCCTGCTGACTACATGAAGATTACTTCATCATGTAAATCCCGCCTTTGTAAACATTTTGAAAAAATGTAATATTTTAATATTTAATGACACACTTCATATTTACGAATTCCATATCTAACGTTGAATCAATGCTAAAATAAAAAGGTCAAGGTGTAAATCAGGGGTGTCCACGCCCATTCCGCAAGCCACGCATTCGTTGTTGCTTTGCGCAAAGGAATAGCTCACACGCATACGCCCATGTCTCTTTCTTTCCGAGCTAAGGTTTTGTTGTTGGCGCGAGCAGACCTGCAACAACAACATCATATGTGACTCTCTTCTCTCTCTCCTATGTCTCTGGCAAATTGAAAAGCAACAACAATGTTGCCCTTGCGTCAGAGTTCCCCAGCGATAGCCCCTGGGGCACGAACATACTCGTCAATTCACACCGAATGCTTGCCGAAGTCATGTACCACTGTGTGTTAGAGAGAGACACAGTCACATTTTCGCGCTCTCTGCTTGGGGAACCCCTGCCTTGCGTAGTCAGTGCTTGCCTCGCGCGCGTTTGCTTGAGACAGCAACGACCACACACAAACAAAAATTGGGGTTCTCTTTCGATTTCTTGTTGTTGTTATTGCTTGAGATATATATTGTGCAATTGTATTGGTATTCACGCGCCCGTAAGCTCATTCTGGGCACCCCTGATGTTATTATTAAAATTACACGAATTTCAAGACAGTTTCAATCCTTTCGTACTTGTTTCAAGTACAATCAAGTAGGACTCTTGCTTAAAATTTCAATCCGATGTTGAGTTTCTTTATTATTTTAGTTTCAAAGTTCTTAATCGAAGGATCTGAAACAGTTCTCAAAAAATCACTTAAAAGATTTCATTTAGCATGAAGACAAGTAAAAGTTTTGTTATGAAAATTAATTTTTTGGCGATCTGAGTCTGAGCCTACGTCTTGAAAAGTTCTTTAACAAATCCAATGCATGCTTAACGTATCACAACCGATTTTAATATGAGGAATTTCGTAAGAAATAAATAATTAAAGAATTCCCAAAATTATTGTACAATTCTTCTTGTTGGTCTTTTTTTTTTTGGTGAACTTTTGTTTATTGAACTTCATGCGCATTCTGTTTAAAATTACTCGAACAAAAACATATCAGACTTATAAATTTGGAAATTAATAGAGTTTGCTCCATTAGTGTTAGACACAGAGAGAGAAATTAAAGATTGATCTCTAGGATCAGCCATATGTGCCAAACTCTCTAAAGAAAATGTTGTGCCAAAATAATACGAAACAATAACAAATTAACAAAATTAGGTATATCCAAAATGGGTCATCATCATTCAGGCATTTTCGAAATCACGTGGAGAACCCAAGGGTTCAGGAGCATCACAATCCATCATATTATCCGTCTCACTTATAGCCATGCCTAGGCCCATATTAGTGTCAGATGTGGGAATTTTTACATCTGTTTCGCCAACACTTAGATTGACATCGCCGACATTTTCCACAGCGGTTTTCTTGGTGCCGCCACAACGCACCACCAGTTCGTCATAGGATTTGTTATGTAGAAAGCAAACCAGAATAACAGTCATATTATCCCCACCCAAGCTACTCATGTGACAATCTGGGGCCAGACAGCTGTTCATTAGTTCCTCACATATCAATTCCGGCTGGTGTCCCGAGGCAATGCGTTCACGCACAAATTTGGCCACCTCCTCATTGCTCATTACGTCCCAAATGCCATCACAGGCCAAGACAACAAACTCCCAATCCTCAGTGATGTCACGCACCTCCACATCCGGATCGGCAGTGACAATTTGCTCTTCCGGCTTCTTTGTGGAGTTCCTCTTATACATAAAATCCCCCAAAGCACGGGAGAGGGCTAAATTGCCATTGACACGATTGAATTCCACCCAACCCCCGCCGGCTATAATACGTTTAGCTTCGACCTCATCGTTGGGCTTGTGATCCAAAGACAGTGGTTGCACCACGCCCGCTATGCAGGCAATGGCCCTCGAATCTCCCGCATTGGCACAGTAAAGACGTTGCTCCTTAATCAACACCACCACCGCAGTGGAGCCAGCCATCTGCTCACCCCACGATCCATTGTGCAACATCTCCTTGTCAAAATCCAGAAATGCACGCTTCAACGCCAATTCAATTGAATTATTTGCATACTCCGGAAGTTTGGTGATTAACTTGTGTAGATGTTTGCCCGCCAATTTGGATACTGCTGCACCACCATGCCCATCATAAACGCCAAAGAAAGCCGCTCCTGGATCGTCGGGTAAGGCCAATATATGTGTGTGTGCGTCCTCCATCTCGACACGCCAGCCCTGCATACAGCTCGAGCCTACGCGGTAGGCAGAATTCTGACAGCCAGCCGTATCCTTGGTGGTTATCGGTTCCGACAGTGTTTGACCCATCATGAACTTAAGAAATGAGCGAGCCATGTCAATCTGGATATTGACCCTGCTATGGCCAGATGATACTCACTTATTGTCCGCCTGTTAAATATGGATTTGTTTATTTTTTTGTTTTTTGTTCTAGCTGACTTACTTGGGTTACTTAAGCCAAAAATTGTTTGTAATCTGATGGAGAGCGGACGTAGGAAAGGGTTTGGGAATTTTTTGGAAAAGACTGATTTGACATCGTCTACTTTTCAATGTTTATTTTTTTTTTTTTTAAAGGAAAGTGATCTTACAGACTTATGTTCAATTCTTTCAATTGGACAATTTGATACCTAACCTTTAGATTGAACTGGCTTAGAGTAATAAATTGCAGCTTTGCCCATTTTGATACCATATATTTCGTATTAATATGTAAACATTGAACAGCTAAAGAAGCGATACACCCGCAAAAGCTGCTGGCTAACATGAGCGGCGAACCCTCCGTATAGGGTACACACCACCGTCAAATGAAACGGTTACGGAACACCGAAAGTTCTTTGAAGCCGACTTTAGGTTAGGTTAGGTTAGGTTGCGATGGCTGAGAGCGACAAGTCGCTCTCCCACTTAGGCCACATTGGGCCACTTGCGATGCCATATTTATTCCCTATTACCTCTCGTTACTGAACCATTGTGTGGACAGCATGAATTTGAGTAGAGCAGGGATCTCTAGCCCGGATGTCTCCGAGAGGTTGAGTAGCAGAGGTTGACCAAGTGTCCTGAGTCTCCTTCTACTCAAGGCGGGGCAATGGCAGAAAAGGTGTTGTACCGATTCCTCCTCTTCTTCGTATCCGCAAATTCTGCAGAAGTCATGGTGAGTAACGCCTAGGCGTGCTGCGTGTCTGCCAATAAGACAGTGACCCGTAAGGGTCCCCACCAGAAGTGATATGTGATCTCTTCTGTGACGTAGAAGTGTGTTAGTACGTTTTTGGTCGAATGTTGGCCACGTAAGCCTCGCTACTGCACAGGAGGAAAGGTTTTTCCACCGATTCGTAGCGCGACGAAGTGTTTCAGCTTTTGTGTGAAACTTATATGTCGCCAGAGGCTTTCCAATCGTGCTCTTCTCTGAAAGGAGCTCGATGGTGGTACCTATTCTGGCCAGTTTGTCCGCAGACTCATTTCCTTCTATGTTGAGATGTCCAGGCATCCATATGAAATGTCGTGCGATCTCATTCAGAGATAAGCGACAATCCGTAAGTGTTTTAGCATTGTTGTGAGTCAAGTGCTTTAAGGGCGGCTTGACAATCTGAGTATCTAAATACGTTTCCTTCTTTGACCGTGAGTGTGCTAAGGCAGGTGGCAGCTTCCTGGATGGCTACCACCTCTGTTTGGTACACACTACAGTGATCAGGAAGGCGGAACGATAAGTTCAAGTCTAGGTTGACGAGAGAAAACGCCCTCTCCTACTTTTTCCTCGAGCTTAAAACCATCAGTGTAGATGTTAATGGAGTTAGCTCTGCTATGGGGAAGGTTGTCCCAATCGTGTCGGCTTGGGATATGGACGTCGTATAATTTGTCGAACGTAGTCTGTAATTAATGGAATACTCTCTTGTTCTTCGAGTATGGTAAAGTGTCCCGAATTACCACTGTTCCAGGCATCGGATTCTCGTAGTCTTAGAGCTGATGTGATAGCCATTTGCTTTGCAACAAGGTCTAGTGGTAGAAGGTGAAGAATAGTATTTAGCGCTTCCGTTGGTGTCGTTCGGAGAGCGCAGGTAATAAATATTTCCGCACTTCTCTGTACTTTATGCAGATTGTTCAGGGCTGATTGTTTCCCGAGTGCTGGCCACCATACTAGTGCTCCGTAGAGTAGTATGGGGCGTACTACCGCTGTGTAAAGCCAATGTACTATGGAGGGGAAAAAACCCCATTTGCGGCCTATGGCCTTTTTGCAAGAGAAAAGAGCAATGATTGCCTTTTTAATGCGTTCATTTATGTTGTCGTTCCAGAGTAGTTTCCTATCCAAAACGACACCCAAGTATTTGGCATTGTCACCAAACGCAAGGCTTACTCCGTTGATGTTAGGAGGGACAAGATCAGGAATTTTGTACTTTCTAGTCTAGTCTAGTCTAGTAGTTGTCCAAGCCACAAGAAGTTGTCCACTGAGAAAGTGTTGCCAGTGCGGTCTACATGAGGTCACACAGCGTTTGAGGAAACATTCCACATTAAAAGATGGCAATATCATCCGCGTAAGCCACCACTACGTGTCCCTCCGCTTCCATAAGTCGCAGCAGTTGGTTAACTGTTACAACCCACAGCAGCGGAGAGAGTGCCTCTGTTAACACATCTGCGAGCAGTTGCATCGCCAAGTTGGGAGTACACCGACCTGCTGGTTAGCAATTGTTCAATGAATCTTACTAGCGGCACATCTGCTCCCACATATGTCAAGGCAGAGGTGATGCCGTTAGGTTGGACGTTATTGAAGGCACCCTCTATGTCGAGAAATGCTACTAAAGAGAAGTCTCTTACTTCAAGTGATCTTTCAATCCTTGAGACCAGAGAGTGCCGATTTTAAGTATATCAGAAAAGTTGAAACGAACCTCTTCTAACGAGCTTATATCAGTTTGATTGGATAGTTCGAATAACAACATAAAATCATTCCCGATTACATTTGAAATATGCCAATTGCGAGATTGTCTGAAAGTCGGAAATGACTATTGTAATTTATAAGTTAGAGAAGGAGAAACAAAATTTACAAATATCTTTGGTAAACTGAATCGAACCAGACATTGGTTGGGTTCGCAACTCGGTTAATAAGCACGAAATTGCGGTTCGGTAGGGTTTGATTTTTTTTACAATGTAGCCCCATTTTTCCACCACATTAAAACAGCATTTTAGTTTTCATTTGATAATTTTGTGTTTTTATATTTTTTGTTTTTTGAATCTTGTGTTTTTTTTATATAATTTTGATAGCGTTCTTTTCCATATACACATACACATACATATAGTGTAATATATATATATATATATTCTTGTTCTTGTTAATATATATAGACATTTAGTTTGTAATTGTTGTTGTTGTTGTTGTTTTGGTAGATTACTACACGCTTAACCTTTTAGGCATATGTACGAGAGTATGTATCCATAATTATGTTATGTGTATTTGTGTGTCTTTGTGTGTGTGTGTGTGTGTGAGCCATCTACTTTCCATTAAAGTTAAGTTTACTCTTTAAAGTGTAAAGACACTAAATTTCACAATGTTCGATTTGTTGTTGTTCTCTATAATTAGCTACAAAGAGAATATTTTCAAGCCCAAATTTAAGCCGAAAGTCCAAGTGAGTAATGGTAGGGTGTAGAGGGGAGGGAGGGATAAGCCCTGATTCTACAGGGACACAAAAGTGTAGAGTGTGTAAGTATGTTGTGTGTTCTGTGTGTGTGTGTGAGTATGTAAATAATTTACGAAAATGTTGGATTGGTTTATATATCGTATCTATATATATATATATATATATGTATTATAAAATCTCTAAACAGCCATAAAAGTCAAAAGTTCTTAATCGTTATGTATTATCAATTAACTAGATGCCCTTTCACTTTGCAAGGTTAGTTGTTGAAATCGGAACTCGATTGTTATAGGTTTTAATCGTTTCTTTTTTTGTTTTTGGGGTCCGGGTAGGAGGGAGGGAGGGAGGGAGATATACATAAATACAAATTGCGGCTCATTGTGTTTTGGTCTTGATTAGTATTATTTTGGTATATTATTATACGATATACTAAATGGCTTGGCTTTAACATTGAATTTACTTGTGTTGTTTTTTTTTTATTTTTTTGCTCAAAAAGGTACGCATATCTGGTTATAATTTTGGGTTTTGATTCGCATACAACTAAATGCTAATATCGTTAGCTTATCAATTACAATGCTAAATGTATCGGTGTGCTTGGTTTTTGATATATATATATTTAGTATATATATGGATGTATATATAAGTGTATTATCTTGCCGTTGTTGTTTTTGTTGTTTTTAAAAAGGACACCAAGTAAAAACATTCAGTACACATTCATAGATATTAGATACAAAAAGTGAATACTTTGTGTTGTTTGTTTGTTTGTTTGTTAGGTTAGGCTAGGTTTAGGTGAGTTAAGGTGAGTTTTTTGACTTGACATACATATGTTAAATGACGGGATCGCAGCTGGGATCCACGTCTCTCGTTGGTGATCGAAGCAATTTCCATTTGCGGGGTTTTTTGGTTTGGGACAAGGAATATACAATGTGTTTGCTCTTTCCATTTTCGCCCGGCAATTTCGTTGTCTAACCCAAAAATAAAATCAAACGCTTTTCTTAATCTAAAAAATCTTAGGTACATTGCTACACAAGGAGACAAGGTATGTAATATGCATATGCTAGTTTTATATATGTATGTATTGTATGATATATGTATGAATATGAACTTGGTGCCCACAAAAAATCTTACGTCTAGTCTACATATGTGTGCGCGCTTTGATTATCGTTCTTTGGTTTTCTTTTTTCTTTTTCTTTTCCGTGAAGCCAAGAAAGATTTTGACATTTTCTCTACTCCCCTATGGGCTATACATACATATATATAGTATATAGTAAGACTAACTTATTGTTTTGTTTCTTTTTGGTATATATAAAAATATTTAAATTCTTCAATTTGAAACTGCGCAAGTTAGATTTCGTTTTCTAAGTACTTACATACATTGCCGTCTATATAAAAAAGCAAATCCCAGTAAAGTGCTCTTCTGTATGCTCTAAAAACATATTGTTTTCGTTTACATTGTGTTACCATCACCCAGTACTACACGATTCTTCATTGAAATCATTAAAAAGGTACAATCAATTGGTTTTCCCTCCCTTAAATTCCATGAATAATGACTTTCAGCTCTAACTTCTAGTTATTACATATTAATGTTTTTACTTTTACTTATCGCTATACATATATGTATCATATATAACCGTATATTGTTGTTACTTTATTTGGTTTTTAGGTAGGAAATATGCTAGTCTTATAAATTTCACACATCAACATTGTTTTTGGTTAAGATTTTTGTTTTGTTCTTGTTCGAAATATTTGTTGTATTTAATAAAATATATATTTATGTTTTGTTTATCGTATATATATATATATATGTAAATATCCGTAGTTTTTTTTATTTTAAAAACATCTAATATCAATCCGAACCACAATTTTCAAGTGTTCTAGTTTTTGATTTTTGTTTTTGTTTTTTTGTTTTCAAAGAGTTTTGTTCAAAGTGAAAGAAAACACGTAGAGAGCTTTTTGTAGTATTTATTATTAATTAAATGTACTATTTACCCGCCTACTACATTTACATTTAAGTTTTATGCCATAGAGAGTCGGTACTAAGCAAGTTGCCTTTTGGTTTGTTGGTGTACGGTTTTAGATCCTGCTTAAAAGAAAGAAATCTAATTATGGACGGGTTCTTATCAATCTTGTTCGTCAACTTCAACTACTTGTTCTTTATTTTGGTGTATTTCTACAATTTGGATTATCGTGGAAACAATAATCATTTACGGTTTATGCTAATCACTTAATTAGGACTGTTGATAACTTTTTGATGTGGGACAACGGTCATGGTTCCATATCAATGAATTGAAATTTAAAGAAGGATATGAAGCCCAGCTTAGAAAACGCCAAAAAAACTTGCATTTCGTTCTCTGATCCAAAATTTCGGGCGTCTTCAAAATTCCCAATTGGCTTGTCTGTATATTGTCGCTTTGAGTAGTGGAGTCGTCACACATAGACAAGAAGGTTTATGATGTGAGATACTATTATGTTCATGCAGTGTGTTATTCCAAATAAACAAGCAAGTAACTTTGTTATTTGATGCCTCTACTGACAACCTAAGAAATTCCCCACATATTTCATAAAATTTTAGTTAATTTGTTAATAGCTGATACCAATTTGAGCCCGTTCTCATTTTTATAAGAAAAACAGCAGCTAGTTGAATTGCCATCAAATCATAATCAGACATGCTCCGATTGCTACGATTTTGAGTCCCAATTTGGTCCAAAAACCGGTTTGAAATCGCAAAAGTTTTGCGAGATCGAAAATGGGAGCATGGGTAAATAAAAACCTTTTTTACTTCAACTTCAACACAAAGTAAAGGTATATGAACTTCATATTATGAAGTTCCTTAAAAATTCAGATGATCACATTTTTTCGACGAGCACTTTTTGGCTTCTGATAGGATAGGTTAAATGAAAAATTATACGATAAACGAGCTACCATCGAAAAAAAAGTTTTTCTCAATAAAACTTACTACTGATCAAATTGAAGGGTGAATTTTTAATTTAAACTTCCCGGGTTTTTCCGCTTGATCATTTTTTTCTTTCTGTAACTTGGTAACACTGTTAGTGATGATAGCTGTGCGAAATTTCACGTCAAAATATTCATTAATGTTTGTGATAAGCTTCGTTTTGTGAGATGCTTAAAGTCGGTTTTTCGAACCAATTTGGTCTCCAAATCGCAAAACTTTTGCTGCCATTTTCACATGGAAGCATGGCTGAATGTCTAAATTTCAGAGCTCGCAAAAAACTGTTAACACTATCAGCGTGGGCTGATCACATTAGAAAAAGTGTTGAGGGTTATTTGTGAGCTCTGCTAAATTTATTGAACAAGGAAGTTGTATTAATTTTGTTTTGCGCAATGGCATTTCGGCTGCGTAAACGTTGAGAATGCTGCAAAAAGCCTTTGGGGATCAGACGCTGCCTTTAAAGAGTGTTTACAAGTGGTATAACGGGTTCAAGGTCGGTCGCGTCATTGTTGAGGGGAATGTGGCCAAAAAAACTCTAAATATTTTGGACAAATACCGTCTTGTTAGCATCTGTAAAACAATGGCCGTGTTCAGCAGAACAACTTGCTCCCTGATCAAGTATAAATTTGCAATTATCTTAATACTGAACTCGAGATGCGGCATTATAATAGCCAATTTGAGGTATCATGATACAGGAGCATGTATCAAAGAAATAGTACGCTACTTTAAAGTGATACTGCTCCCTCCAACAGCAGAAACTATTCGATACAACATTTTTTTCTCAGGGATCATTTATTCTGCTGAACACGCCCAATGTTTTCTGACTATATGGACGTAATGAAATGCATCATAACTGGAGAAGAGACTTGGATCTACGCTTACGATCCCGAAACAGCCGATCAATCGAACGAATATCCTGCCAAAGGCGAGCCGAAATCAAAAAATCCATATCAAAGTCGTTCAAAAATTAAGGACATGTGGATAGTTTTCTTCGATTATCGACATACGGAATTCCGAGCGAATATGGAGATTGTCGATACAATAACACGCAGAATAAAATGGAGCAGGATAGGACATACATTGCGGAAAAATAACAGCAACATCGCAAGGAAGGCAATGGAGTGGAATCCGTTGGACGGAGTCGGGCGGACACCAGGCAGACCCAAAGAAACTTGGAGTAGGACTGTCGGTAGAGAAACGGAACGCATCGGGAAAAGTTAGGGAGATCTCAAAGCGACAGCTAACAACAGAGTTCGCTGGAGAGGAGTAGTTGATGCCCTATGTCCCATTCGGGATTGGAAATAGAAAAAGAAGAAGATCGTGGTGTGGTGCATTCTAAAAATTCACCTTTCAATTTGATCACATTTGTATTTTCCGACTAGTCAATCTTATTGTAGCTTATAAACTATGATTGAATATAAAACAATGATTAAGAAAACGATAAATTTTAAAATATTAAAATCGCTATCATCAAAATCAATAAGGGTAAAAAAATCAACAATATATTATTGTATGGTCATTCGACCCGGTTGATCTTGAAAAATAAAATTCTTTCATAACAGAGAGCCAAATATGTTTAAAACAAAGTAAATATATACTTTTTGAGATTTAAAAGTTTTTTTCAAGTGTGTTACAAGCCCTAACGAAAAATTTGGATAGGTTTTTGAGTTCTTTGTTGTTAAGAGCATCATAAAGATATTATAAAGATATCGGGGGTGACACAGAAATCACTAGAGATTTTGGTACAAACGTTTGCATTTCCAACTTCAATTGTATAATTTTATATGTAAAGTGAAAAGTATATCTTCGGTTGCTTGATCAGATGATGAATTTGAGCGATTTGGAACCAACTGCTCAATTCTACTTGGCTTTGAACAGTCGGTTTCAATTCGCTTTACTTTCGACATCTGATCTAGTAACCGAGCTTTTTTGTGCCACTTCACATATAAATTCAAGCAGTTTCAATTTGATATATAAATCACTAGTGATTTCTTTGTCATCCCCGATTATGTTGGGATAAAGTTTTAGAAGCTGAACTTGGCCTAAAGCTAAAGGAGAACAGCTAAATGTCTCATTTGGTAGCATTTTATTACAATTTCTATGTTTCTGTATGTCGGCCACTACAAGGGTCATTGTTTGATGATTGACTTACAACTAGAAACAGATTTCCATTACAAACGGTTCGAAGTGTTTATAAACTCTTCTAAACCATTTATACTCAAAATGCTGGCAGAGACAATCAAAACGTTTGTTGGAACGAATGGGTTGAAAATAAACTATCATAAACAGGGCTTAATCCCGAATCGAGTTTCGGTTCCGGTACCGGTACCAGTACGTACCGAAATGAATGTTTCGATTAAAGGTTCTATTTCGGTTTTCAATTAATTTCGGTTTTCGGTTTCCCAGATTTTTATTTCGGTATACCGGTACGTACCGGTACGTCCACGTCTTATGTAACTAATATATCATTCTTGTGATTTGCTCGCGGTAACATAACTGCAGGTTGATCCCATACAACTTCTTAGCGGACTCATTAAAAATTGATCGCCAGAGAACCTGCGAAGCTGGAACAGAAAGCACGACTTTTGAAATCTCATACAATTCTGGGAACTTTGTGGAGGATTTTGACCACCAGTTAAGAATGTTTTCGTGGTTTCAAACACGCTTAAGTGCGAGAAAAGTCTTAATGGAAACCAGTAACTATTTTGCTAAAGATCCAGTGTATCCAAATGGAATAAAAATCACCCAAAACAAGATTTTCGGTTGAAGTTTAGTTGTGGCCATCTCCGCTGGTTCTAGTATGCGTACAATTTCGCGAACTGAGTCCCACACTTTCCGGTGCAGAAGAAAGTCATTATCTGCAGCCCCAAAACTGGAGCAAATGTTGAAGATGTCTTCTGCCAGCAAATATCTTGGCATCTTGAATGTAGAGCTCTAACTCGTGACGATGCGCTCTGCAAAAGAAACATAAACCGAAACTGTACAGGTACCAACGTTTCGGTTTCGTTCCGAAGCTATCATCAATCAAATCACAAGTGTTTGACTTTTGGTTAACACTTTTGATAGAATTTTCCGGCATCAAAAATTTAGATTTTTTTTTAGTTTTTGACTGCAAACAGTTGAATAAAATCCAGTACAGACTATTAAATTGGTAAATGAATGTCGTCAATAGCACCAATTATTCCTGGAATCTTTCTTGACTTTTTCTATAAAAATTACACTTTTTTTGACGTTTGTGCCCATCTCGAGTCCAATATTCCTTAATTTTTTCCTCTGTGTACGTAATTGAGGCTACCTTCCAAAATTTTTAAGACCTAGCACTTTTTAAAGCCTTAAAGTGTGCCTATGAATGATACCAATAAGGAATGTGGTCCTTTCGACTTCTGCTCATAAAAAAATTGTCTAAATTTTGACTGAAAGTAAATCGGTCAACTGTGTAACAATCTATGAACCCAGATTCAAAACAAAACCTTAGGTTCTATAAGTAACACGAATCGGTCCGCGAACCATCATGTTTGAACCCTCGGACCGAACCTTGATCAAAAATTTTACAGGTTTGCAGGTGGATTTGTGCCAATGTAGGGAGTTTATAGGAGGCGTATACTATAAGTATATATAGTTGATTCCTTTAGCAGAAAATACATTTTAATATATATATTTTTTTTAAATTTTTGTAATGTTTCTTTAAGATATCAGCAGTCCTAGTAAGTACACACAATATAATTCGTTCGGCTTATTTACCTAACTTTGTTTGTTTTGGTGTTCATTTAAATGCTCATAGATTTTCCATTTAACACATGTCAAAGCATGTCAAAGCAACAAATTTGTTATATTTTAAAAAAAAAGCTCATCAATTGTTGGGTGTTCTTTTGCAAATTGGTCATCTAAACTTAGAGCTGTTCCTTTTTGTTTTTCTTTTTGTTTGTTGTGTGTGAGTTTTGTGTGGGAGGTTTTTGCAAAACTTAATTAATCCGACAATCCGTTGACAACTGCAGAAACCTCTGGTTGGTCATTAAACTAAAACTAATTAGCTGAGGACAAAGAGATATCAATCTATGCAAATTGCTCGTACTTTAATATAAATATTGCACACATTTAATTCAAGTTGAAATATTTAAAATTATTTACTTTTTATTCTGGTAATTTGGTGGGATATATGTTGTTGTTGTTGTATTTGTTTGTTGTTCTTGTTGATGTTGTTGAAATCATATGAGGAATAGGAGGGAAATCATAATAAAGTCAAATAAAATAAAACTCAAAATCAAATTATGCTGTCGTTATTAAGATGTATTATATTTTGATGATTTTGTTTAGGACATAAGTAAATATAATAATATTTATATATATATATTTATAGGTATATATGATAATAGTAAGTAATGTGTGTGGTATTGTATGTTGTTGTGTTTAGATATACATATTAATGTTTAAAAAAGTTAAGTGAATACAAATTAAAATATATATGGGTAGAGAAGAAAAAACACAATGTTAAAATAAAGGCAACTGATTGTTTGTTTGTTTGTTTTTTTTTTGATTACAAATACAAGTACATTGAAACATCGATCAAACGTTGTTGTTGTTGTTGTTTTTGTTGATATATATATATAATAATTATTTGGAAATTGTTTTGTTTAAGGCTACACAGTTAAAACATTATTTGTTTGCATGTCTTAAAGAGAAATCGATATATGCATATGTCTGTGTGTGAGTGTTTAGTATAAATTTACTTCTTGTTGTTGTTGTTTGTTTTAAGTCTATTAACGTTTCGTTTTTGTTACATTTAAAGCGTTCTTGATTTTTTTGTTTGCTTCTCTAAACATTGAGTAGAAAGTGAAAAGTTTGTTGTATAATATATATTATTTATTATTAGTGCTTGGTTACGCTTAGATTTAAAAATAAAGAACAAAACAACACAAAACTTTTTTAACTTTAAATGGTCCATAAAATTTCTAAGTATTTAGAAAAAGAAAAAAAAAACACCCTAAAACAAAGGCTGCAAAACCCCTGAAATTCGAACGCATGATAAAGATTAAGGAAGATTAAAAGTGCCTGGTCTTCAAAACAGGATTGTGGACGGTAAGTGGAAGCTAAAGACCTTCTACAGTAATTTGCGAGGTTTGTATTACCAGGCGGCTGCATTTCAAACCTTCTTAAAAGATGATGAAAATATATATAATTTTTGACAAAATTAATTAATTAAACTATTTATGTTCTCAAAGCAGATGAGTCATTGATTTTGTTAGGGGATAACTGTTTGCAGCCTTGTCATTACCTTAATTTTTCCACACAATTAGTATTTTGCTTTTATCTAAAGATTAAACACAAATAAAAAAAGCCAAAAATTCAGGCCTGTCTTAAGATTATTTGTCTAATTTTTAGCTGCTTGCTGCTCAAGTTCTGCTTGATGTTATTGTTTATACACAAAATATATAAATCGTTATCGTATATGTATATATATATATATAACTATATCGTATATTCACAACACTAACGTTTCTTATTTACCATCTACAAAAATGTTGTTTTGTTACTAAAAGTTTGCATATGTTAAACTTATTCTTTTTGCCCTTTTTTTTTGTTGTTTGTTGTCTGCATACTAAATAGTTAACATATGTAATTCATCATATTTCGATTAATATTTTAATTTGTAGTTCCTTTATTTACGGCTAATTACGTTGACGACCAAAAATTCTGCACGTTTTTTTGTTTTTTGTTAAAACTACATCACAATAATTATATGCTAGATTTTCAAATATTTCATTCATTTACTTTTTTCGTTTGTTACGTTTACTACAAGTTTCGTGCCCTCTATAAACTGGTTTAGTTCTTGTAATGAAATGTATTTAGCCATGGGGTATTTGTAGTTATCATATATCATAATAGGAAGTGCCACAGTTTGAAAAAAAAAAAAAACACATAGACAAGTTAAGGACTAACTACAAAATAGTTTTAAGAAACCTAATTAACAAGGATACGTGTATAGGTATATATCATATATTTCTATCATTTTATATATATATATTTAGTAGGGGTTGTAGTAAGCATTGGTTTTGTACATGTAGAAAAATTGCATACATTTTATTACTATTTACATACAAAAAACAAGAAAAAAAACAAGTATGAAATATGAAAAGTATAACACTCTGCGCTTAGGGGGATAGGAGGAAATAGGTTTTAAAAGATTTAAGATTAAATTAGAAACATTTTTTAAAAGTCTAACAACTGTTCAATTACGGGCTAGATTGCTTGATATTTTGTACTTTAGTGAACATTTTCGAAAAAGGTTTTGGGATGGTTGAGTTTTGAATCAAATCTTTGTTGAATTTTTGCAAAAAAAAAAACATGAATATTGATTTTGGCCATTAGTGCCATGGAAACTACTGGTAAAACTTATCCCTTTTGGTTATGGTTGGTTGAAAAGTGCTTCCAATGGTATTTGCTCACATTTACTTTCAATTCTTTTATAAAAAGCTTTAATTTATAGACTTTAGATCAGCGGAGGGCACGAAGTTTAAGCTTGGGAGCAGTCTAACAACAGAAAAAACAACCGTTTTCGGCGAGTGTCGATCGAGCACACTCTACGTAGTTGTTGTTGTAACACTACTTGTAAAACTTTCCCCTTTTGGTTATAGTTGGTTGAAAAGTGGTTCCGATAGTATTTGCTCACATTTACTTTCAATTAGATTTCTTTTATAAAAAGCTTTATTCTATAGACCTTAGATCAGCGGTGGGCACGAAAGTTCGTTGAAAAGTGCTTCCAATAGTATTTGCTCACATTTACTTCCAATTCTTTTATAAAAAGCTTTATTTTATAGACCTTAGATCAGCGGAGGGCACGAAGTTTTAGTTTGGGAGCAGTCTAACAACAGAAAAAGCAATCGTTATCGGCGAGTATTGATCGCGCACACTGCACTGCACTTGTTGTGGTAACACACTTTGAATCAAGGTAATTGCAATGCAATTTCTTACAAATCTCGGAGCAACAGGAGCAAGAGAGTGCCCACCTCGGCTTTAGATCCTAATGTGCAGAACCATTTAGACATTTAGGTCTTATCTAGTTCCTAAAGTAATACAGTGTTGCAAACGACTTGGTTTAAACCTTGATTTACAAGTTCAAAATATTGTGTAGAAACTATTGGAAAATTCGGATTTAGATATACCATCGATTAGATTACGATAAAGTTAAACATTTTGGGGTTACTTTTTCTCAAATAGTACATATTGGACCCTGTTCTGTATTCTTTTTTGTGGTTTTAGGTTGCCACGATACAAGTAGGTATTTTGGTCTTATTTGACCGCCCACTTTTAAGAAAAGTGGAAATCGCCTATGTTCTAAATTCTGTTTGTATTTCGAATTGAAGTTGTAAGTTTATGTGTAATAGCCAAATGTGTGGTTACTTGATTGCGTCGTTCTTTTCTATCATATTGAATTCACTTGGAATTGAGCAGTCGGTTTTAGCTGCTCAAACAATTCCAAGTTTTGTAATCCCTGATCTAGTAACCAATGATATATTTGTCACTTTCTATACAACGTTTTTAAATTCGACTGCAAAATACTAATGTTAACACGAAAATCGACTTGCAAAATCGGAATAGGGTTGATTAAGCCTAGTCCACAATTCCACTATCTAAAAAATTTTGTGAAAGTGGAATTGAGGACAAGGCTTAATATACCTAAGCCTGAAATTTAGTTGGTTGTATCCATCCCAACTTAATAAATCAAATTTTCTCTGGACCAAAACAAACTTTAGCATATCAATTTTAGGTCATATTTTGAACTGAAAGTTTTTCGAAGTAAAGAAGCTACGGAGGTGGTTCTTTCAAGAAAATGGAGCATGCCGAGACAGTTGTTGTTATAGCTTTCGTCTTTTTCTGACTCCCACTGTCTTTTGCGAGCTTGTATTAAAGAAGGAGCAAGACTTTCTATACCGCTTACACATATGCATAGCGGTGTGAGAATACGTTCACTCTAACATCAATTGAATGACCATCATGTTTTAAAAAGATGCAGTTAATTTTCCCAATAAAAGCCTGAGCCGAATCGGCTCTAATGGGTTTGGTTTTGTAGCGGTTAGCAAAAATTATTCCTAAATTAGATCTAGCCATATGATTTCTCCAAAGAAACGAAAATTTAAAATCAGAAGCAATTTGACTTAGACCTTATATCAGGGTTCCCCAAGTAGAGAGGACAGACAATGTGTAAATGCTTTTTAGAAGTGTTGCGAGGCAATAAACTGACTCGGAAGGGATTGTATTGTAACGCAAAATGCGTTTGACTTTCAGATATTCAGTGAGAAATGACTTCCGCAAGCGTTCGGCGAATTGCGTTTGGACCCCAGGGGCTATGGCTGGGAAACACTGTTATACACACTCAAGTATTACGAGTGTGTGTGTGCTGTGAGCATACGAGACTGCCACTCGAAGATAAAGCCAACTTGCGGCGTAGGGTAAAGCAGAAACACCCAATTTGACAACCGAACACACAAGACACTCAGTCACAAAAATATCAAGGTTATGGCATACCAAGGCATAACATAGGCTGGGACCTGAAGACCTAGTGTATAACAAAAACAGTTAAAGAGAGTCGGGTTAGTTAAAGAAAACCCAAATGGACTTGCGGAAACACGTTAGGGAATGTGTTGTGTAAAGGCCCAATGCTTTTAAGTTTGGACATGTACGTTTCAATGGTTTACAAAAGACTACAAAAGCAGAGCAAAAAATTCTCCAACTATTGCCGTTCGGATTCGGCTTTAAACTGTAGGTCCCTTTCTCTTGTGCGAAAAATAATAAGCACACACGCCAAGAGATTGAGAGAAGCTTGGCTCTGGCCCTCCTGGAGGTGCTGTTTGAGCCAATTTTACTTTTACAAAAGCAGAGTTTGTCAACAAAAGCGGGACCAAAAAGTAAGTGTATATTGGTGTGGAAAAATAAAGTGACGGAAAACCAGCTG
Organism: Lordiphosa magnipectinata; assembly: GCA_037044535.1. Classification (NCBI taxonomy): domain Eukaryota; kingdom Metazoa; phylum Arthropoda; class Insecta; order Diptera; family Drosophilidae; genus Lordiphosa; species Lordiphosa magnipectinata. The sequence continues at coordinate 423,147 of JBAMBO010002017.1, forward strand.
TGATCAACTTCAGTGACTGAAAAGCTGTTTACTCTCTTGACTCAAGCCTCGTCAGGCGTTCGGCTCGTGTCGTTGTGAATGGCGAAATGTGTTCGGCCCCTGCGGTTCGATTCGGTAATTGGCAAGGCTTTTCAAGCTAGCCAAAGCATGATTTCGTTTCGGTTTAGTGGTTAACACTTAATATACAACTAGGACTGCTCTCGTTCCCAATTTTAGAAAAAATTTTCAATTTTGAAATTTACCATGTAATGTACTAAAAACTCGTTGAGGTTTCAATGGATTACCCGCTTAGGCAAGGTAAGATTCAGAACCAAAACGCTATATATATTCTATAATTCATATGTTTTCTGTAGCTTAACTAAGAAAATTTATCCACACCATTTTTTTTTTGTGAAATATTTAAGGGATCTAACATATTCAACCATCATCCAAATAAAAAAAAAAGGTAACTTAAACGCAGAGTAGTTAAAAAAAATTACAAATAAACTAGCTTAATTTGAAAAGAAATCGTTACACTGACTGCATATTTATCAATCTTGATTTGGTAGTCAGTTTTTCTTAGTTTTGATCCCAACAAAAGTAATTAAAATTGTCATTTTCATATGTACAATTCGCCTCTTAAATTATTTGCTTAAACTTAGTTTAGTATTGTAATGGTATTGGTAATTTCTATGAGTGTGTTGTGTGTTTCGTGTGTGTATGTGTGTGTGTGTGTGTGTATGTATGTGGCTTGTAAAATAATCCATTCAGTATCCAACTAGCTCTATTATCTATATATCGCATGCTTATATTTATATTTTCGGTTTTGTTAAGATATCTAAGTTTAGGTTCCTATATATTTGCTTGGTTTTGCTAGTAAGGTTTTTGCGGTATGTTTTGTTGTTGTTTGTTTTTAGTAATAATTTTTAATCATATTATTTATTCTTCTTCTTTCGGTTGTGTAAAAGGCAATTGCATAACATTTCGCATTTGTTGTTTTAGTGGCTTGTTTTTATATTATATTTTGTTGAGGTACTTTCTAAAAGTCTAAAAATTCTATTAATTTATTTTTCTGTAACTATTTGTAGTTGTTCCATTTTGCAAAGTGTGTGTGTGTGTGTGTGTGTGTGTGTTGTTGGATGTATGTATTAAATTGCATTTAGTATTTGTATCATAATAGTATTACATATGCGTATGTATATCATGTAGAATATATATTTATAATTATATATACTTATAGAAGTTTATCATAAAATATACAACACACATAATGAAACGCTTTAGGTTTTTTTCCGACTTATGTTTTTTTTTTTGAGAAAAATTCAAATTGATAGAAAAGTGTAGTTTGTTAGGACCTATGCATAGAATTAATTTTGTTTGCTGTTGTTTCTTTTTTTTTTTAGCATTTTACACTGTAACCAAGTGTAGAAATGCTTTAGATTTAAGATAATAAAAAAAAAAGATATTAAATAATAATAATAGAATGCTCAGAAGCATTAAACAAAACTCTTGTTAAAAGCGGCGATGACTTATTCTTAACGTTTGCGGCGAGTTTTTCTAGTTGTTGTTGTAGATGATGTGGAGGTGGCTCCAGCTGATTGCAACATGGTTTGTTGCATTAGCAACATAAACCACCAACATTGCGTTAATTGTTGCAACTCCTGGCTATTGTCAGTTGTATCACCATCCGAGGCCACAAACGATCTAATTGTAGGGAGAGGGAAACAGAAAAAAAGTGAAATTCATTTAGAAATTTGTTATAGAAAAAGCCTTTAAACTGGTTTTTCTGCAAAACTCTGGCTTTTGGCATTTGCGGACTCACTCGAGCATCAATCAATTCAATCAAGTTCTAGATCAATGTAGAGGGGTGTGGTGGTATGGGTTGATTGTGTGGCATTTGGTGTAGTCTCTACATCCTCATCAACCCGTTGTTGTTGTTGTTGTTGTTCACCCTGCAAGCTACTCAGCACCATACCATATGTTGGTGGGCGCAAAGTGCGCTGCATGCTTGCTGGCAGCTACCTGGGCAGGACTGAGGGGTCCAAACTGGCTGTACTGCGAAGGGATTTGAATATGGGCCGGCAATGGGTGCGATGGTATGACCTGGTAATGGAAATAAAAGTAAGTAATTAATAAATGAATAGATTTGTATTTAAGTTTTGGGTAGGGTGATGTGCAATTCGTTGTAGATTGTAAGAAATTTCAAGTTGAGAATATCTCGACTGAAAATGGTAGTGTCTCGACCAATGTAGTGTTGGGTCGATCATAAGGTTGTTTCTCAAAAGTCAACAGAGACATGAAAATCTCAAACTAAGAATACTTTCTCAATTTAAATCAATTTACAAAAATTTGACGTCATAATTTTGACCGCCTGATCGTTGATAAATGCTTAACATTGACCGAAAAATAGCTACATTTCGATGACATAATATAATTATAAGCAAAGTGAAGTCATCAGTACTATGTTGTTAAATTGTTTCCCTTCTTTCTTCCTCATCCATCCTAATACCTTCCTCCTTTCTTTTTTCTTCATTGTAGCTTTCATGTTTTATTGCGATAATTCTATTTTGAAATTTGGGAGATGGTGGAAAACCTGGGTTGCTGGTGCTTGCGTGTGTTCATATGCCCGGTGCTTAACAAAAACAATTGTGCTCGTAGGGCACAGGCTGTGGGTTTCTATTTTAAAATGTGTAGTAGAACCGAAGGAAATGTTATGAGCTGCTTACTTAAGCGAAAAGTTGGAAAACTAAGTCCCTTTAATCCTACAAATCAGAGACAAAATGAAGGTAGAGTTTCAGTTTGGCAAAAACTTCACTCTGCATTAATGCAATAACAGAGAGAATGGATTCCATTGCTTTTGTCTGGTCGTTCGCTTCGTTTGAAATCTGAGCTTCCAACTATATGCTCTAGCATCTTACTAAGCTAACTTGGTACACTCTTCCTTCATTTAGCACAATTGGAACAAGCTGTAAAAAACTCGAGTAAATTTCTAGTCGATGCAATTGAAACTTAGAAATATTGAATACAAGATATCGTTACCTATCGCCCGTATCTTTATCAATTATATGCAAGAAGCAAAACTCATGGGCTCCTTTCGTTCATTTACTCTTATTAGTGACTCATATTCAGTGACTTGATGAGAGACTTTATCAGTGATGTGTCTAGAGACTCTTATTTACAGATTCTTTTGTAGTGACTCTTGTTCGGTGAGTATAGTTCTGTGACTCATTGTTCAGTGACTCTTGTTCAGTGACTTGTTTAGAGACTCTTTATCAGTGATGTATCTAGAGACTCTTATTTACAGATTCTTTTGTAGCGACCCTTGTTCGGCTAGTCTAGTTCTGTGACTCATTGTTCAGTGACTCTTGTTTTGTGACTCTTGTTCAGTTACTTGTTTAGAGACTCTTTATCAGTGATGTGTCTATATACTCTTATTTGCCGATTCTTTTGTAGTGACTCTTGTTCAGTGAGCATAGTTCTGTGACTCATTGTTCAGTGACTCTTGTTTTGCGACTCTTCTTCAGTGACTTGTTTAGAGACTCTTTATCAGTGATGTGTCTAGAGACTCTTACTTACAGATTCTTTTGTAGTGACTCTTGTTCGGTGAGTATAGTTCTGTGACTCATTGTTCAGTGACTTGTTTAGAGACTCTTTATCAGTGAACTGTCTAGAGACTCTTATTTACAGATTCTTTTGTAGTGTCTCTTGTTCGGTGAGTATAATTCTGTGACTCATTGTTCAGTGACTTGTTTTGTGACTCTTGTTCAGTGACTTGGAAGATTCTTTATCAGTAAGGTGTCTAGAGACTTATTTAGAGATTCTTTTGTAGTGACTCTTGTTCGGTGAGTATAGTTCTGCGACTCATTGTTCTGCGACTCTTTGTTCAGTGACTGATAGATCACTTGCTTTTGTAAAGCGACTCTATTTTAGTGACTCTTGTTCAGTGACTATAGTTCAGTGACTCATTGTTAATTTTCTGGGCTCGGTAGGTTTGGGACACAGCAAAATTTATCAAGTGGAAGTTGTAAAAGTTTTTGATTGTTGTTGTGGTACAGGGTGAAGGAAGCTCAAGTCCCTTAGACACATTTACGCGAGTTTCGGTGAGGCGCACACTCAGACACACAACTTATCGAAAATTTCAGAAGCAGGCAGCAAATTGCGAGCGTGTCTCCTTTACTATCCTCAATGGATCAAAAAAAAGTATAAGCCTAATTTCGCTGTACAATTTTGATCTTAAAAAGAAAAAACTAATCCTACACAGAAAAAAATGATATTTGTTGGATGATTTTGGCATCCATTTGGACTGAATAGAGTTAATATGGTAAAAACGATATTAATAATATACATTTAATGTGAAATTGATCTTAGATTTTCATCCAATTGAGCTGAAAAATGTTTATTAACATTTAAAAAAAACCGATATAATAAAACTATGCACTCCAAATGCCATCTTGCATTGCAATTATCTCGCATCTAAACGAATTCATTGGGCACCATTTTTTTTTATTAATTCACCTGTCATCCTTACCTGACGGCTTGAGCTATTGTGGGCTGGCGGCGGTGCCTGTTGTAGTGCACGATTCGCATAGGCATAGGTGGGTGCTGCCTGGGATACAAAGACCGTGGGACGTCTATACATATCGCCCTGAGCGTAAATGTCCGGTTGGAGCATTGCTGCCGCTGCCGTAGACGATGGGGATCCACCCAGCGGTGTGCCGGCCTGATGATGATGATGTCCATGACTGGGGTGATGATGATGCGGAGCAGCCGCAGGTTGTGGCACTCCTGGTACATTTGCCGGTGGCGGTGGTTGGGATGGCTGTCGATAGACCTGTGGAGGACCCCACGATGGTGGACCCACACTGGCCGCAGCAGCGGCAGCAGCTGCCGCAGCGGCGGCTGCAGCCGCTGCACTAATCGATGACGATGAAGAGCTGGAACCACTCTTCGAATGGGCCAATGGTGGTGCCACCACTGGAGCCACATAGCTGATGGGAGCAGCCGATGGCGCCTCACGTTTAGGATGGGCCAGGGGTGGAGCAGCTCCGCTGGAAGTGGGTGCCCAGGACGAGCGCTTGGTATCCAGCTGTTGCTGCTGTTGATGCTGTGGCGGCGGCTGTGGCTGCTGCTGGGGAGGGGCATACTCCGGATAGAATTCAGCCGGCTCCTGCTTGGGCGGAATGTGCGGCAAACTGGCGGAGGATTGAGCCGGCACCACCTGCTGCACCTGTTGCTGTTGATGCACTTGGGGCTGATAGTTGCACTCACTTTGGGCCATGGCCAAAATGCGTTTCTTTTGTGATTGTCCCGGCTCATACTTGATGTTGGGTTGGGGTGGTGTCTGATAGTGCGGCGTCTGCTGCGCGGGCTGCACCTGTTGCGGCTGCGGTTGTTGCTGCTGCTGCTGCTGTTGATGATGATGATGATGATGCTTGGGACTGACGGCAGCGGCGGCTGTGGCATGATGTCGTCGACGTGCTTCCTCTGGATCGTGGTCACCTACGGTTACGCATGGAATTACTAGCTGGACGTGCGATGCTTTATGGCGACTGAGATGCGATTGATTTGGGGGTTGGGGCACAGGGGCAGGGGCTGGGACAGAGGCGGGGCCGGGGACGGGTATGTGGTGCTGGGAGGGGCAGCTAAACTGTGTGGAAATGGAAATGGAAGGGGGGTTGGGAAGCTGACTATGATGGTGATGTGAGAGTGGCTGTTGTGGATTGGAAGTGGATGTGGATGGCTGATATTGCGGTTGTTGTTGCTGTTGAGGCTGAGGCTGTTGCTGTTGAGAGCAGGAGTTCGAGGAGGAGGTGTCTATTGAAGAAGCAGCAGCACCAAATCCATTTCCACTTCCACTTGAATGATGATGATGATGGGTCTGGCTACCGGTACCCTTGCTGACCATAAGACGTGGTGGGCAACCAGTGGAGGACATGGAGATGTTGTTGTTGTTGTTGTGGGCATTACCATAATTGATTGACTGCTGCTGCTGCTGTTGTTGTTGTTGTTGTTGCAGCGGCTGGACACTGTTGCGACAGTGCATCGAAGCGCTGGACGAAGAGTTAGAGTGTTGCAGCAAACTGCTACTGGTCTGCGATTGGGCATGGGCACGCTGTTTAACCGGAGCGGTTGCTAATGTGGGTACAGCTCCGCCGGCTTCACCACCCTCATCCTCACTATCCGAAATGGTGATCACAGCCGTGGGGGATGGTGTATCATGTATGGTAATCGTTGGCTGCTGTTTCACATGTTGCTGCTGCGGTGGCTGCTGCTGCTGCTGCTGTTGATGGGTGGTGTGAGCCGGTGGCTGGCTGGAGGTATGATAGGCTCCATTGCCATTGCAATTCTGTACAATATGATGACCAGAGGTGTTATAGGCACTGCCACTTCCATGCTGGCCATGAGCCACTGGGACATGATGATGATGCGAGCTTGAGGAGCCACCTCCACTGGCATTGACAATATCTAGGGCAGAAGAGAGGTTGATTAAAACTTGATTATCTCTTCTAAACTGAAAACAAAAAAATCCCAGAAAAAAAGCGTATTCGAAATATCCATTTTAAGATTAATTTTTTTAATATCCATTCAGATTTCATTAAGTGAAGAATTAAGATCAAAATCTTATATACTTTTTGGTACAATATCATTTTTACATGAAAAAGCTCTAAAGGACATCGAAATAGGTTCAAATTGATCTTATTTTGGTTTAAGTATCATATTTTGCAATCGGCAATCGATAACCTAATGGCGAGCAAATCAAGTATGACCGTTGGAAAGAGAAAGACACATTGCACTGCGAATTTCGATGTTGACGTGAACGCTGCTTCATTCGAAGTTAATAAAAATTGAAGAATTAAAAGAAAAGCTTACTGAAGAGTCGTTAGGGATAACGATGAAACAGTTCTGTATAGGCAATCAGCTCTTTTTGGTTGTACAATGCATAAGTTGTTTACAGTTCTGAACAAGCGCAACTTTTTCGGACCTAGAGCCAGCTAAAATCACTAATAAAACATTATAAAGGTCGCCAAATAAATTACATTAAGAGACGGCACGCTCTCTTTTCTGTAAACGAAACTAACAAAAGTTTCAAGGAACAACGCAAAAAACGCATTTTTGAATGGTTCGCATTTCAAAATTAACGGGCACTTCTAAGTTCGCTCAAAAGTTTCAAGCTTTTGCACTTAGAAAGTTCAGCCTCAAAGCTTAAGCATTACCATCAGAAAGTTAAAAGTCTATTTTTGCTTTCATTCCTTTTAGCAGTTCCCAACTGATCTAAGCAATGATTGTATGCTTCTTTAAATCATGCTTTCTTCAGCGAAAAGCCTACTGAAGAGTCGTTAGGGATAAAGATGAAACATTTCTGTAAAGGCAACCAGCTCTTTTTGGTGGTACAATGCATAAGTTGTTTACAGTTGTGAAAAAACGCAACTTTTTCGGACCTGGAACCAGCTAAGTTCACTATTTAATTAAAAGAAAATTGAAAATTAAGTGAGAAATAATTGTACATGTACTCAATTGTGTGTATTAAAAGATACTCTGCAGAGAAATTGTCAACTAGTCGCAAAATACAACTATCCTACACCTAGTTGGAATGCTAGTAGAATAACAAGTAGAACAACAATTCGGATGAGTTGGGCAACAACAAATATTAGATTCCAAAGAAATGTTCGTTTGAAATACTAACAATTGTCACCTACCTATCTCGTCCCACCCGACAAATAAACGTATGTAATCGGACCTACGACATTTACGATAGTTTCTCTTAACAACGAAATCCGAATTTCTAAAGAATATCGGGTTTCATACGGATTTTAAATTTTTTCTCTGTTTGTGACAACTAGTCATTGTTTGCCACCTCATTAGTTGATAAATTTAGAGCGAAAAGTTCGTTCGGTGTCCAAGCTATACTTCCAAGTAATACTTTTTGAGGCGAGGTAAGTAAAATAGGATTGAAAAGGGGAATTCTAGTTAGGACTTTTTTAGTTTTCCAGATGCGCTCTGTTAGAGGTCGGGACCGAAAGCAAAGCCTTCTTTAAGCTCTTCCAATTGCTGGCCTACAGACGTGGGAAACGCGAGCTGGTGGCGAATCCTTTGGCTGGCATTGAGAATGAGCGCTTGCGCCAATTCTTAACCTCCATGAAATATGTTTATATATTCGATGAAGGAAGAGTAGGCAGCTGAGAAAAAGGATTCGGCCAGGTGATGGTCCCTTTTTTATCATTACAGTGGTCACCTCGAATACCACAGTCGAATACCAAAATGGCCGCCCTGCAACTGTTGCAAAAGTTGTCAAAGTATTTTAATTCGAGACTATATTGGATCGCATTTTGCCCTATATTGTGAGTACTTTAAGGACTCTCCAAATTAACATCTTAATGTCTCTTTCTCTCTTTGTCTTTAGCTGAATCTGGCTCAAAAATCTGCCGTCAAGGTGCAACACTTACTGCTTACCTAGCCATAGTTAAGAATATACCACGCAGTAAAGCCAATGTCTTTCCCGACTATATACTGCCCTATATCATGGATTTGTCCTGTGAACTAAGGTCATTGTGCGTGTAGCCATTGCCCGGAATATTGCCGATTTGGCGAAGACAACTGTTTACTTTCTGGAGGAGACAAACCGCAATGCTCCGAATCAGATGCCCACACCACGCTATGAGGGGCAAATGACGCTCACTTTGCTGACCGATGAACAATACATTGTCAAGCAAACCCTAATGAAGTCGGGGCAAAGGTGTTAAATTAGATTTCAACCATTTTTAAATGCTCTTGCTAGAAGAGTTAGCAAACAGAATGCAAACTATTGTTATTGGCTGTAACTGTTATTTCCAGTTAATTTTGTTTCAAAAATCCGGTACAATTTAATAAAACTGAATTAATTCATATAAATAAAGAAACAAAATTAACAAAAAGTAACAATTTTATTAAATGGGAAACAAAATGGAATGAAACAAAACATTCTTATCAATTATCGCTAAAGTAAACGATTACAACACGTTTTCGAATCCGTTCTCGACACTTTCTCGATAGCGAAAACGTATTGGAAACGATTCAGTTTTCGATCCGTTTTCGCCGACTCGATAACGTGTATCGAGAACTTACGTTTTGCTGCCACAAAGTGAGCGACAGGTAATTCTTTTTCGGACCGAAAACGGAACACATTCTCGATAGTTTTGTTAGAGAAATCTTCGAGAAAACATCGAAAACGGATCCGTTTTCGTTAACGATTGTCAGGTGGGATGCCTGTGTAAAATGGACGACTTCCATACATTGATTTGGTTAGAAAGTGCAACCAGTTGCGAGTTTTTAGCGACTGGTACATTTCAGGTAGTAAACTAGACACTTTCCCTGTAGGGTATGTACTTTATTGACAAAGCATTTGCACATATGGAGTTAAAGTGTGTGTGGTGAGCTTGGAAGCTATACCCACATATGTAGTATATTAATGACAGATCCATGGGATACGTCTTTAAGATCAAACTGATATTTGAAAAAATATTAATAACAGATCCATGGGATATGTCATTAAGATCAAATGGATCTTAAGAAACGGACATAAATAAAAGTTCAAATGGATATTCATTAAGATCAAATTGATATGCAAAATGTATATTTTTCAACAGTTCAAATGGATAATTTTGTAATATCCTATATATATTTTAATGATTTTTTCTAAACATACAAGAATATCATCAAAAACTATCCCCGTTCTTTCTGTGTACTCACTGCTGTTCGAGGTGGCCGATGAGGCTACCACTGCACCAGCCGAACTGGGATTATAGCCTCCACCTCCACCATAATTGCAATTGTGATGATTGTGGTACTGCGGTGAGACATGGGCCGCACGTTGGTATCGCTGCTGATGCGGTGGTGAACTCTCCTTGACGCGTTTCTTCACAGGCGACAGCTGTTGGTGTTCCTTCTTCTCATGTCGCGGCACACGATATGAGTTGCCCTTGCTGTATAAAACCAAATTGGGACTATCAAGTTAATATATTGTCTGCGGGCTTTAACCCCTTTTTCTTAATACTCACGCTAAATGATGAGCCGGCGACTCCTTCTTGAGATCATTGCGTGGCAAGTTGAGATGATGCTTGGGATAGATCTCTTCCACATTGAACAGCGGTGTCGAGTCCACTATTAAAGAGTGTGCGGGAGCCTGTTGCGGCCAGGAGGGTACCAGGGCCATTTGACGTCCGGTTTGTGGCCAGGCCACGCCACTGGCCTGCACCCGATTGGTTAACAGCATTCGTTGACCCGAAGTGGGCTCCACCATGGATACTGGCACCGGTACATTCACATATTGCTGCGGTGGCACTTGCAATGGTGGCTGCATGGTGGCACTGCCCACTACCACATGCTTGGTGGGACTAGGCATAGCCTGATAGGAGGGTGGACACAAAATATTGGACACCAGCTGATGTTGAAAACTGTCTGTTCGCGCTTGAGGATATTGACGTGCCACACTGCGTCCGTTGTAGATCTGATAGAGACCCTCATAGGCCAGGGGACGACCATCTCGTACCAGACGTTGGACCTGACTGGTTAACTGATTGTTAATGGTGAAGGTCATGTTCTCAGTGCTACTTGGCACAAAGTTGGTGACCAAAGTCGAAGCTGGTTGTACTCTAGAAATTAAAAAGGGAGATTAAATCGGACCAAAAGTGGCGACCGTGCTCTATACTCACGTATGAAAGTCGCCGCGTCGACACACCTCCATCATCTGGACCGAGGCCTTGACATTATTGCAATACACATAATCCACCAGATGGGTAAGCCTCGTAAAGGAGTGACCCAAGGCCTCGGCCGGTGTCAGACGACGCTCTTGGTCAATGGTTAGCATACGCTTCAACAGATCAATAAACTCCCGACGATCTGTCTTCTCGGCCAGCAATTGGCCACCCTCCAGATCTGTGGGTACATTCACCTGTCCGATATCATCCAGACAATTGAATATATATTTGCGTGCCTCTTTACTCTTGGTATTCGTCTCGGCCTCATGCTCTTCGGTGGTCTTTAAACGCCAAAACGGATACGTCGAGTCCACATCACGATAGAAGAACTTGGATGTCTTTGATGCACTATTCAGCATATGCTCGGTGGGCAAACCCTGCGTTTGTGATATGTACCGTATCTGATCGAATTCCGAACTGCCCGGATAGAGGGGCCAACCCAGAAAGAGTTCGGCTACCACACAACCCAGGGACCACATATCGATGGCTTCACAGAATGGCAGACCCAAGATAATCTCCGGTGCACGATAATAACGGGATTGTAGATAAGTATTGCACACAGTTTTGCTCACGTGTGAAGCGCTACCAAAGTCAATGACCTTAACGCGATAAGGTTGACGAACTGGATCGACCAGCATTATATTCTCCGGCTTCAGATCGGCATGAATCAGACCCAATTGCTTTAACTTCAACAGGGCCGTCAACACCTGGTGGTGGGGTTGGGTGAAAAAGTAGAAAATCATTGTAGAGGATCATTGGCAGCAGGCTGAAGCGGGGTTGACTTACCTGCTCTAGAATGGGACGTATGTACTTCAGGGGCAATGGTGAAAATTTGTTTTGTTTGAGAAAATCATAAAGATTCTGTTCCAGCATCTCAAAAACCAGACAGGTATGGTTTTTGTGTTGAAAACACTCAAATGCACGCACAAAATTAAACTCATCGGCATTCTCTTGACTCAGACGTGACAGTATGGACACTTCGATTTGGCCCTGACGTGCATACGAAGGATGATTTTTCAAAATTTTAATGGCTACAATTTCAGAGGTGCCACGTTTCCAGCATTTGACCACCTGGCCAAATGTACCGCGCCCCAAGAACTCCAGTACCTGTTTAAATAAAAGAGAAGAGGGGATGAGTAAGTGAACAATAGAACATGTTGTGCTCATCTTTGTTCAGTTGCTCACAGAAAGAACAAGTGAACAACTGAGCAACATAAAGAGTACCCACCTCATACTCTGCCGACAGCGAGTAAAGTACTTCATGTTGGACCAGCTGATAATCACCATCGGCACCGCTGCTTGAACGTTTACTGGGGGGCTGCGTATTGGCATGCCCCCCAGAGGTGGCAACCTTTGTGTGCGCCGTCTTGAGGCTGCTGCTAACCAATTGATGGGTAGCTGCTGCTGCTCCTCCTTCCTGCTGCTCGGGGCCGTGGCTGGCGTTGTCAACGGTGCCGTTTTTAAACGAGTCCACACAGCCGCAATCGCAATCTAAAAAATGCAAGAAAAAAAAGAAATCATTTTAATAATATATTTTATCTTTTGCTGCCATTTTCTACCTCTTTTCATTAGTCTTCTAATCACTAGCGAGATCATTGTCTACATTAAAAATTTATTTTTGGAAAATTTCCTGAGGCAGTTTCAGGCAATTTCACTACCTCACAATATTGTGGCTGTAAGACAACTGAACGTCGTACAGCGCGCCTGCAAGTACGCGCCTATGGCTCATTGTACCAGATATAGATATATATACATATATCTACGCCTAGTCATCACTGCCTGCGCCTTGTCAGCACAAAGAAAATGCATTTGACCAATTCAAAGAAATGACAACGGAAATGACAACACTTGGCAACGCAATTACACCTCCAATCTCCAACAATAAGGAAGAAAGGTGTTCACATACGCTTAATATTTACCGGCATACATAAAGGACCCATCCATAAAGAATTCTGCGAAAACACCACTTTGGAGAATCATTATCATTTTGATTCTTTTTTTTAACAATTTGTCATTTTAAAATATATACAATTTTAAGACTTAAAGTGCGCCTGCTTTGATGGGGGGGGTGTAATTAAAAAGGCAGTTCTTTGATTCTTATGACTGGTTCGCGTTTCAGTGGTTCACAAAAAATAGTGTGCGTAAAGCTGTAAATTCGAATGTCTTAGTAAACTTGTTCGTAAGCTATACGGAAACAGTTTACCAAAGCAGAATTGCTACCAATTAAGACTAAGGGCCGATTTCTCATCTTCTACATAGAGCTATATGTCAGCAAAACTATCAAATAGCAGAGTATAATGTGAGCTCATAGCAGCTATTTGGAAGAAGATAAATCGGCACTTAAACATACAATAAAGCATTCGGACAGTTATCATCACTGTTTCAAACCACTAGCAAGTTTCACAACATAGTTTTTGGAGCTAGCGAAACCTCTACTTGAGTTCGGTACGGGAGTTCACGCTCATTTGTCTTTTTTGAAAGTCATCGAGTCTCATGTTTAAGTTTATATTTTAGGAAAAAACACGGTTTTCCATCTTGAAATCGTGAAATCTTTAAATTATGGATTTTGTAAATATTTATATTTATAGGAAGTTTACGATATTGAGAGTTGGTGTACAATATCGTGAAAACATTCAATTATAAATTAAATGGTTGAGTCTAAACTTTTAACTCTAAAGCAGCGATGGTCACTGGTACACCCCAGGGGCCGAAGACATTTCGGTTTTTCACATACACGAGCCGAACGCCAGAGAGTAAACATGCGTTCAGTTGCTCGCTAGTCTACGATGCGGTCAGATCGAAGTTGGTTCATGGCGCTTTATTTTCGCACACCAATACACTCTTACTTTTTGGGCTCGCTCTCGTTGACTAACGCTGCTCTAAAGTATAAATATGAACAATATAAGACCAAATCAGATCAAGTCCACTTTTTCAATACTAAGTCATTTACGAAATTCAGAAATAAACGAATTCCGTTTTAAGCCCGAGGACAAGCCAAGTACCTAGTATCCACGGACAAGAAGTCTACGCGTCTTGGACGATTTGTTACTATGGAGGAGTACAACTTTGGTGGTTGTAGAGGATTTTGTCTACCTCGGGAGGATGATTACCGGCGACAACAACATCAGCCTGGAGATCCGAAGAAGAATTACTCTTGGAAACCGATGCTACTTCGGGCTCAGTAGGGAGTTCAAGAGCAGAGCCTTTTCTCGAAGAACAAAAATAGCGCTATACAAGTCGCTCTTCATCCCAGTCCTACAATACAAACAGCAGCGGATGAGGAGCCGAATACTTCGGAGGATTTATGGACCTTTAAAAGTTGGCGATGGATACCGCATTCGAATGAATCACGAACTGTATGTGCTCTATAGGGACATCAGCCTAGTCAAGCGCAACAGCGGCTGCGCTGGTTAGGACATGTAACCGGGATGGATGAAGAAGCTCCAGAAAAAAAGACTTACAAAGCGAAGGCGGCTGACTTTGGAGAATAAGGCAGGAGGGGTCGCCCACCACTAAGATGGGATGATCAAGTGCGGAAAGACATTTCCAACCATGGTGTGAACAACTGGTGCCAGTTCGCACAATGCAGAAGCGAGTGGAGGGCATTTATAGCAGAGGCCAAGACCGTCAAGCGGTTGTGATGTTGTGTGTGTGTGCAACATCGGGCCAATAAAGAAGAAGAAGAAGTTTTAAGCCAAATACAAGTCCAAATAAGCTCTCTACGACTTTTCATACCCTGTACCCATTGAAAATGGGTAAAAGGGGATCATGAGGTTGTGCAAAAGTATGTAACAGGGAGAAGGAAACATTTCCGACCCTAGAAAGTATATATATTCTTGATCAGCGTCAACAGCCCAATCGATATAGCCCTGTTGGTCTGTCCGTCTGTTTGTAAGAACGCGTCGATCTCAGAGACTATAAGAGATAGAGACCCTAATGCAGGCAGCTAGGGCGCGTGGGAGTGTGTGTGTGTGTTTGCATGTGTTTCTCAATTGTACAGGGTGTATTTTGTAGTCGGGCGACTCGGCCACAGCGGTCTTACTTGTTTTATATTGAATATGTTAGTGTTTTTAAGACCTTTATGATAATTAAACCTTCAAGTTTTTGCCTCCTCAAGGTCATGTAATGCTTGCACATAGCTTTAAAACTGGAACACACCTCACCACAAAGAAGGCTGCTGGACCGTACAGCTGTTTCATGAGCATCCCTGTTCAATCTTTAGCTGTCTTTGCGTGCCTTCCGCATGCGAGCGCTGCCATAATCGCTTGTATATTTCAAATCGACTTAACAGCAAAAACCGGCATTACGAGACAGCTCTAAGCTGCCAGTAGCCTAAAGGCCTTACTATGTTAGTGAGTGAGATTTCCTCCCCACTGCTAACACAACAGTGACCAATAAGTCAGAGTGCAGAATTGTATTCAAACCATTTGTTGCTATAAATGAAACTATTTTTAAGTTTCAGCAAAATTGCCGTGCCTAGTTTTCTGTGCATATGTGTATGTTTTAACGACCTTTATGATAATCAAACCTACAAGTTTTTGCCGACTTGAGATCATGTTATGCTTGCATATAACCAACCAGACTCCTTTGTGGTGTGGTGTATTTCTGTTTTTTAAGTTATGTGCTCGACCTCGAGCCGGCAAAAACTTGAAAGATTGATATATTGTAATTGTTTTGCAATCAACCCAATTCCGTTATTCAGAGTTGGACAAAATATCCAAAAATCTATGAAACAAGACGGGGGGTGTTAAGCAGAAGTTTGTCAAAAGAAAGCCCAAATTGGCACCTATTATTATTTATATAATCTTAGTATTTCGCCACCAAACCATTTACGATATAAGGGTATAAATACGAGGGTATAAACATAAGATAAAAGGGTAAGGTGTTAAGCAGAGGTAAGCCCAACATAAGCTAAGCTTAGCCCCTAAACTTAAAAGTTTTTCTCTTATTCACCATGTTTCGCGACCAAAGCATTTACGATATTCAGAGATCTCGACAAATCTCTAAATTATCTATGAAAGGTTGGAGTCTGAGGCAGAACGATGCCCAATATGAGCTTATACAAGCCCTAACCGATCTTAAGTCACTCAAATCACCTACGATATTCAGAGTTAGGCAAAATATTATAAATTCTTAAGAAATGAAACGGAAAATCAAATCAGTCCCTACAATTTCTAAATCAGGGGTGCCCAAGCCCATTGCACTCGCAGCGCATTCGTTGTTGTTTTACGCAAAGGGAGACCAGCGCGCATAGGCCGCACGCTTAGCTTATGCAACAACAACTTCATGTGTGTTCTCTCTTTTTTTTTCTCTCCAAGTGAAGTTTTTGTTGTTTGCTCCGAATAGCCCTTACGCAAAGCATCTGGAGCAAGAAAAACTTTAAACATTTGTCAAATTATTTGCCTGTGTGAACTTAGCTTTACACACACTATCAAAAAGCAAGCTTAATTTTAATAACTCGTTCTCCTCCCAGAGTGCTCCTCTTTTCATAACCATCATCACTTAATTCTGTGAAATTTATCATCTTTGATGTCAGCTTTATATATATATATATATATAGAGTAGCTTCATTACCTCGTTTGGGTTAACCATCTAAATTTAGAGCCAGTTAAGTAGTTCTCCCATGTCGTCCTTAACTACGTATTTGACCCGGCACGCATTACATAATTTAATTAATTTACGTCAAAGGACATTTGATATGAATGCGAAAGGCATAAAAATAGCGCAGCTTTTACACACACACACACACACACACACACACATTTACAGTGAAATAAAAAGGCAAGCCAGAAACCCACGCTTAGTCCGGAAAATTACACGGCAACGGGTAAGTAGGGATGTGTAGGTGTACAGGTCACGTGGGCGTGCTCCTGAGGAGAGCTGGACGAGAACCAGCCAATGTGGGTGGAGGCGTAATCAAAACTAGAATTAAGGACACACGCGACGGAAAACCCCCAGCAGTTCTTAGGGACTAGCAAGCGACATTTGAAGTGACTGAAAATTTATGGCACAAATGAAAACTAAATGCAATAAATTATGCAAAAACCTCGAAGAAATCGAAATCGAAATGAAAATTGAAATTGAAACGTGAAAAAGGGGGGAGGGGGCCTTTGGAGGCCAATCTCGAAGGCAAAGTCAAAGCGCGAAGGTCAAACGAGGGACAATTTGTGAACCATTTTATTATAGCCTACGGAATGGAGCAAATTGAGTAAATCTCTTGCCAAGGCAACGCAAATGGCAAGGACTCACGTGGCAGTGGCTGTGGCACATGGAATAGAGTCTTGCTCTCTCGCTTAGTTTCACTCTAGTGTTTGTGTGTGGGTGGGTGGGTGCAACAAGTTATATGAACAGCTATCCCACAAAACTTGGCAAACGGTTTGACATCATTTCCCATATTTTTCGTTGCACAACACAACACAAATACCCAAACGATTTTGTTTACGCAAATCTCAGCAACAGCAGCAACGTCAAAGTTGCAACGTGACGCAGTTTTTAGCAAACAAAACGAAGCTGTGGTTTTGTTGCATAAAGGAGGCAACCAACTGTAAAAGAGGGAAATGGAAATGTACAACACACATCAATAGAAATCCGACAAAAAGATGGCAACTTCGTTCTGTGGCAGAGGTCGGCTTCTATATGGAAACAAATTCATATCGTTCAACTTTGCGGGGAAACACTTGGTTCATTGTGGTTTTTTTTTTTTTTTTATATATATACAAAACTGATAAATGAATGGGCATATTTCTCTGGGAATGTACGAATGGGCTTTTCCCATACCATAATTATGGTAAAATTATTGCACAATCAGACGACAGTTGCCTGCATAAATGGAAACAAATGCAATGCAACTAAAAGCGAGTTTTGATTCCCAAACCTAAAAACCCTCGATCGGACAATCTACGTATGAGATTAGTGCACTGCACGTGTTGTCATTATAAAACTTTGATTACAATTACGACAGCTGACAGCAGTAGGTGAGATTTTAGTGATTGAGGAGTATTTTTGCGAGTGTGGTAGGCCCCTTTGGGGCTGTAAAGCCAATTGTACAATTACAGATTACCAGACTAAGGAAGAGCGTTGCAGTCGAGTGCCACAACCATTCATTTTGAGTGTCTTTTTTGTGGATTTGTCAGAAAATATACGCAAGCCAGACCGTTTTATACCCTAAGTACGTTTGGGTACACTGCAAAAAGTTTGATAAAAGTTAGTTGTTTAAAAAAAAGGAAGATAACACTGCGAGCATATTTAGCTAGATGTGCAATAGGCCCTAAGTGGATTTTTACAAGTTTAACAATAGATATTTATTTCGAACTAGCAAGTTTTAGCCGGCTCGAGGTCATATTATGTTTGCACTTAACTTTAAATATGAACAAAAAACACCACAAAGAGGGGTGGTCCACTAGGCTCAGTCTTTTGCTGTCGGTTTTTGCACTTACGCTGACTTGGAATTCCCAAGCAGTCAAAGCAATGATGTGTGCCAATTTGCAGTCTACTGAAGATAGAATCGGTAGGTTCTTGAAACAACTGTATGGTCAAAATGCCTCCTTTGTGTTGTTGTGTGTTAAAAAAGGCATGTGGAAACATAACATGACCTCAAGTCTTATGCTTACTAGTTTGATTATTATAAATGTCTCAAAAACAGTCACGATGTGTATTTTATTTCCTCCAGAAACTTATTATGAAAACTTATTCATGAATTCATATGAATGGCATTGAGAAAATGATTATTAATGATGATTAATTTGCTTAGAAAACATATTTTAATGTATAAAACGTAGAGCAACATTTTTTACTTGTTGAGGTAATTTGGAGCACCCTAACATCCAAAAGAATACATACAGTAAACCTCAATTTTTGTGGCTCCAATATACATGTGGTCAATATTAACAGAAATATTGATGAATAATATTACTTAAATATGTTCGATATCGAATATATATCGCCTCAGAAAAATATTTGATAATGATGTTTCGTCTTTTTAACAAAAATATCGAAATATCTATATTTTTCCGGCATCCCTACTCCGAATATGTCAACTTTTGTGCCAACAAAGCACAATTTGCGGAAAAGTTTACTTTTTGACCAAAAATGTAAGGGATTTTTGCATCGTATTGTGGCTGGTGATGAAAAATGGCTTCATTAAGGTAACCCAAAGCCGAATATTTACTCTGTAGACCGAACTTTTCTCCATACGATTTTCAACATGTGAAGTTCTTTGCGCAAGATGGCTTAAAAAATGGAGTATATTTTATAGAGAATTTATCAAAAATCCAAATTTAGATATCTTAAGGTTTCATGGTATCGTTACGGCTTTAAAAGTTCCAATATTCTCTTAATTTATTTTTGAACTGTCAATGTAACAGAGACATTTTACGGTTACGGGTATTGCCCAGCCAGCATTTTATGAAATTTCTGATCATATTCGAGTCTTTTTCGAATCCTCAGTCTAGTCATAAATGCGCTCATTTTCTGATCATAAATGATACTTTAGTTGGGAGAAAATGGTACCCTAGCCGCGACTCTTTATGAAGAGTCGCTTATATAAAATTTTTCCCATCAGTTTGATTGAATTGATGCTTTTAAGCCGAGCATTGAAGCAAAAACGGCCAGAAAACTCTAAGAACTCACAAAGATGCATAACGCAGTATATCAAAATGCAACAAGGTGGAGATTTTTTTTGTAGCGTCGCATCAAATTTGTATGGGCGCTCCAGACGCTCGTTTTAACGAACACGAACGCGAATGGTGGGCGCGCACCTTCCACAATTCCTTATACAATTTCCACTACGTCGTTTGTTTACCCTTTTCAATATATTCAGAAGACTTAAGCAAGTTTTAAGATATAGGCATTCCCAAACTGTCGTGACGTTTCGTTCGTACGAAAAAATGTTTTTAAAACGTATGAAAATCTTGTATTTTTAAAAAGATTGTTCTATATTTGGGTAGCAATTAAGTAGCACTATAATCAGACAGAAAAACAATGACATCAATCGATCATAAGGAGTTAAAGATATAAGCAAACATATATGCTGGCGTGACGTTACATAAAACGGAAGTGGGTTTTGACAGGTTTTAAAAAAATGCAAAACCCTGCGAATTGGGCAAAACTTTTGGTATAAAATTTTTTTTAGTATGATTTGAAATAATACAAGTTTACTTTCCAGGTTAGCTTATTCAAAAATGTTTGCCCAATTTTGTATTATTTGCATAAGCATTTGACGTGACGTTACGTTACTCAAATTTCCTCATGTTATGTTGTTTTTGTTATAATATAAAGTAGAAACTTTCAGTTAATTGCAATCATATAGTTTCTTATGGTGCCTTCTGCATTACTTTTTAACTCCTTTTACCCTAAGAAATAGTTTAGAGAGCAAAAATCAATGCAATCTAAAGGCATTTATATGACAACAGAACGTATCCAAATGAGAAAAATGGCTCTTACGCGACTTTGCATTCGAAAATCTCGAAATGGGTTAGTTCATTTAGATTTTTTGCCCATGACAAAATGATAAAAAAAAATAGTGTTGTTAGGTACTTTTCATATTTTGGTCTCGGTGGACTTTTCTGTGAAATTGCCCATATATTAATGTATAAGCACATGAAATAGTTTACGAATAAGTGCAAACCCCGCGTTGTATAATAATATTTGTAATAATAATACAGTAAAATTGCATAAATTTACAACAATTAAATTACAATTCTTGAATAACGATTGCAAGAGTATCTCAATAGCGGAATTTTAGCTACCATTCATTGCATTCCTATTCTTTTCGCTTGCACATACTCGCTCTCTCACTTACGTAACTGAAAGCGCAAGGCGTTCTTGTTCTTAGTGATGCTACTCTTCGTCGCCACAAAGCAATACACACAGAAAACCACCCCGTTTGCACATTGAAGACGTGAAACTGAGCAGACTGCATCAAAGCAGAACTGAAGAGAAGCAAAGTCGGGCGAACCAAGAATACACATGCCCTACGTACTAATGGTAAAGTCGAAAATCCACATCGAAAATCCTCGCTAGGGCCGTTACGCATCTTTTTGTTCTAGGGTCTTTGGTACGACAAGGTAATTTTTCAACATGACAACGCTCGGATACATGTTGCGCAGCCTGTCAAAACATGCCTTAAAACGCTGAAATGATAACTTCATTGCCCTTTCCGACTAGTATTTGCTTTCGTCGATGACTCATGCCCTTGAGGATCAGCACTTTCGCTCTTTTGAAGAACTCCAAAATTGGATCAATTCGTGGATTGCATCAAAAAACGCATCGTTTTTTGAGATGGTATCCAAAATTTACCAGAAAGATGAGAAAAGTAGTGGCTAGCGATAGACAATGCTTTAAAAAATCATTTTGTAAAAAATTTTTCATATCAAAACGTCAAACTTGAAAAAAAAAAGTACAAAACTAAAAAATCCCCGGCATGAGACCGGTCTATTTTTACATCTGGCTCATAGTCCATATAGAGTTCGTGGGTTAATATAAAATTGGTACTCCAATTCACGGTTTTTTGGCTGTCGAGTACCATCTCTAAGGAAAATGCAATAGTCCATTACACCATCAGAAATATTGATTTTAATAACAATCTACCTTGCGCTTTTAACGATATTCAAGATTTAAGGGTTAACTCCTTCTGGAGGTACCTCAACCAATTGAACTATTGAAGTGAATTTTTTGTATGGCGTTCCCCATGATCCTGTCCACATTTGCTGAATTTTCCAGATTTTTATCTAAAACCCTTAAAAACTAAATGAAAATTGTTTTCGTTGTGTGTTGCAAGTAAAAAATGAACCATAAAACGCGAACCGAGGCTTTATTTGAAAAACTGGGTATGAGGAGATGCTTACAGAGGTACACAGGTTTTTCATAATTTAAGGGTCTCATGAAGGGTTTAAAAAAAAAATTGGATTTTGTCGAATTGTGTAATATAAAAGTAGTGTTTTCTTACTAAGGCCCAATGACGTATCAGGCGACCCACACAAAACAAGCAACAAACTTATTATGCAGACGGATTGGATATTATGCGGAAAGCCTTCAAAAAAAAAAAAATAGGCCAATACAAAACTCCAGTGTAAAGAGACAATATGTAAAGCTAAAGAAATGTAAATCGTAAACAAAGCTGAAATCTAACAAGGTTATTTTGGGGCTTGATAAATTAATACTGTAAAATGGGCTAGGGAGAAATTTTAAGAACTGCCTAAGGTCTGCAAATTTCATATGCATTCTCAGGCACATTAACGGTTAAGCTTAATTTGACAGATTTCCCAAAAAAAAAAAAATATATTTATTACTTAAGCCATGTGGTAAATTTGGTAGGTGAAAATGCAAGAGTAGCCAAAACGGAAGTAAAACAAAGCTTTGAAAAATGTTTAAATACAAAAAAATATTTAACGGAAGCGGAAAGACGCAAAACAAAAACCCAACCAAAAACTAAACAAAACAGCAACAGGTTAGGTTGGTTGCTTGGTTGGTTGGTTGGTTGGTGGTAAGAGCTGACTTGTGTTGGTGCTGCAGTGCGTCGCATATTTAATGCGCTGATTAATAGGCGCAAACAATAAACAAGGGACAGACAAACACTTACACACACACACACACACACAGGGACAGACAGAAGCCACAATAAAAACGGGGGCAAGAAACAAGGAATGTTGGTGGAGGAGGAGGAGGAGAAGGAGAATCAGGTGGTGGAGTAGGGTGGAGCTGTGTAAATATTTGTCGCTACAATTGAGAGCAATGCACGGGCAAGCATTTCCACTTGTCGTCGTACCTGACGACAAACACATACACATATATACACACACACAAGCAGAAACAAGTTCCAAGCAACAATGTTGCCATTGTGCTTATGTTGCTGAGTCTCTCTGGTTTTTCTTTCTTTCTTATTTTTGTGGGGGAAATGGGAGCAGACGAGGTACACAGAACGTGCAAGAACAAGGGAGAAAGTTTGAAGAAGTCAAGAGCCAAAAGCAATTACCAGTACCCATTTTATGGTGGCTTTTGCATATTTCATATCTCTTGCGTAGCTGCTGCAGCTTCATTTGCATTCGACAAAAGCCACCAACAAGGCAGAACAAATTGCAGCAACATGTTACGGGTGAAAAAAAAAAACTGTCGCCATTTGCCTTTCTAAAAAAATTTTATTTCTTTTTTTAAACAGAAATGCGCCTTTTATGTACTTTCACGACAAAATTGAAATAAATAACTAAAAAAAAAAAACCAGCTGGAGACTTGAAGATAAAAAATCAAAAAGGAGATTAAATGACAGCAAACCGCAAAATATATCTGTGACATTTAAGCAGTGGAGGAGTAGAGAAGAAGAAAGGCAACTGCCGTATCACAAAAAAAGCGGAGAAGTCTTTGATAACACAGAGAAACAAGTCCTTCAGTGATAGCTTGGTTTATGGAGTATTATAAAACGTTTCAAGTTTCCATTTTTTAAAGAGAGTTAAGAAAAGATGGTCACACTTCTTTTAACCATGTTCACTTTATTGACCATTGACCGACGCTCGCATTGGCTCCCGATTACAATATAATAATACATGAAATCGGTATTCAGGAGACACCAAGAGAGGGCGGTTCATTGTTTGGAAACAGGTACGCTGCCTCTCAACTTTGAGAGGTGTTAAGTTACAGTTCACATTGAGATTCTTATTGTACGCATAGGAAATCACAGTTGTTAGAGCAAGACGAACATATTAACCAATGCACACAGAGAGCGTAAGTGAGAGCAAACAGCTGACTAATTTCTGACAGAAGGAGAGTTGACTGCGCAACCGTTCAGTTTATATATTCTAGTCTAGACAATTTATGTTTATTCATAACTTTTCAAAAAGAAGACACACATACATCACAAAGGAGGATGGTCGACTGTTTAGCTGTTTGAAGAACCTTCCGTTTCTATCATCAGCAGCTCATGCCAGCATTGCTATGTCTCCTCTCAGTTAACACACTTGGTATAAGTTAATCATAGCTGTCTTTCATTACTACTTGTTTTGCAGGTTCTGTCCCAGTGTGCAGGCCCGCAGCCCGGCCCGTTATTCCAGTTTTGAGCGGCATAAAATCACGTTGATGTTGTATTTTGACGCTGTACACTAACTTGATAACTTTAGAAATTGTAAAATCATTTAAAAACCAAAGCTAAGCTAATCATTTTCACAAGATAAAGTATGTAATCTTACATTTAAAAAGATAAAAAATTGCAAATGCAGAAATACTACGATAAACCGGTTCTCAACTCATCAGAATATGCCTGCATAAGCTTGATAACTGCTCAAATTCACAAATTAAAAACTCAATTCCTGGTTGGCAACATAATGCTGACTTAGCAACATGTTGCCAAGTCCACGCACGACACACACATTTGCATACCAATTTTTTTTTTGTATTTTTTCTATCGGAAGTTTGCATTTTCACATTTTGCACGCTTAGCCAAATGGAAAATGCAATAAATCAAATGCTACACAACAACAGCAACAATAAGGCCGCTTGGCTGCTTTTGTTACTTTTAGAGTTGGCAACAAAGTTTTGTTTTGTTGTTTATAAGTTGGCAGCTGTTGTTGTTGCTTTAATTGTTTTTCCAGTGTTGCTGTTTTCATTTGTGTAATTGCATTGCACACTTGATTGCATTTGAGGCGAGACGTTGAACAGCGGATAGCAGCAGCAGCGGCGTCGACGCAGACTGTAATGACGCCAATAAACTTGCCCGCCGGGCAACAATAAAAACAACCCAAAGCAGCGGCAGCTGCAGCAACGCCCTCTTTCTGATCTCTCCTTTTGCTCGCTGGTACATAAAATGAAAAACAACAACAACATGAGCTGATTTTTTTATAACCAGTGCTAGAGTTCTTAAAAAATTAATTAACGTTTAGAGATTTTCGATCGCATTGTGTTACCAAATAACCGTACTTAGTGATCGTAGCGGACCTGACAAAACACTTTAAAAGTATTTTGTGGCAAAGATCGAATCAAGATTTTGATTTCCCTTTCTGCTGAGCGCTGGACAAAGACAGAGGATGTGTTGATCAATTCTCTTCTGGATCCACTGATTTGGGCTCCTGCACCATAGCTTTTTTTCCTCGAACAGAGCAAAGCATAAGCAAACAAAATCTGCTAAGATTTTAAAGCCTTTTTTTTGCAAAAACAAGTCCATATTCAGTTTTCTTCTAAACGAATTGACAAACAGTATTTCGTTTGGACTTGAGTGGCTCGATATCGACATGCAGAGCTATTGCTGAGAGCACGAGAGAAAAAGTGCGCAGCTTGCTTGGCTAGCCTTAAACCAGGGTTCCCCCAAGCAGAGAGGGCGAAAATGTGACTGTGTCTTTCTCTAACACACAGTGATGCATGACTTCGGCAAGCATTCGGTGCGAATCGGAGAGTGTGTTCGTGAACCCAGGGGCTATCGTTGGGGAACTCTGCCTTAGACACAGAAAATGGTATAAAGTAAAAAAAAAGCTCTTCTAGTTTAAGGTGCATAATAAAAATTTGCGAGTCTGGATTTCAAAATCATAAAATAGATTTTTTTTTAAAAATATAACAAATTGTTGATTAAGATCGTGGGATTATAAAAAAATAATCCGTTTTTTCTTCGTTTCGTGGTAACCTAAAAATCAGTTAACTGTATAAGTAAAAAACAGATCCATCAAGAAATCAAGAAGACTTTAGAACAGTGCTTTGCCAACATTGTGTTTCCAATTTTCAAAAACGGCGACCCCAACCTAGCGTCAAATTACCGAGGAATTTCGTTTGGTAATTGCATCGCAAAGATTCTTATGGGCATCTTAAAGAAGAGGCTTACAAAATGGGTAAGCCATTATAATATGAAGAAGGAGTATCAAGCAGGTTTTATAAAAAACTACTCTATGGTGGAAAACATATACAATCTGTCAGCGATCATCAACCTGAAGTTGCAAGAGTTGAAAAAAGAATATGGCTTTTTTTGTAGATTTTAAATCAGCTTTTGATAAAGTGCCAAGGAATCTTATGTGATATAAACTGCACAAAATGCGAGTCTCTTCGAAATTTGTCAACTTTCTGGAAATACGGTCAAACGAAAGAGGCGGTTTGGGCGGGTGATCTGCTGTCGAGCTATTTTGACAGTGAAATCGGAGTAAGACAAGAATGTATACTCTCCCACCGGTTGTTTGCGCTGTATCTGTAAGATCTGCATGATAGTCAGCAAGGACGCCTTTGTCTGGGAGATATAAATATTCGCCTGCTTCTTTATGCGGATGATTTCGTCATTTTAGCCGATAAAGCTAAAGTGGTTCAAAAAATGATAGACAACTTGGAGAACTACTGCGACTGCGATTGGGAATGGAAGTCAACCTATTAAAGTCTGAGATAATGGTCTTATAAAGGACAGCAGTAGAAAACTTAACCTTTAAAGGAGAGGCCATAAAAATTGCCACTGAGTATAAGTATCTTGGAGTGTGTTTTACGCCTACCTTTACTTTCAAAGAACTTAAATTGAGAAGAAACGCTGAAGCAAAAGCCAGCCTAACTAATTTTTAGCAAAACCTAAGGTCAGCATCAGAGCAAAATGGAAACTGTTTAACGCAGATCAGACTTATGCCGCACAGATATGGGGATATTGCTATTTTGAGGTGGTGAATAGTTTGCAAACATATTTTTTAAAGATTCGCCCCAGCCTTGGAGACTTGCGTGGATGATGCGCACTTCTATACCTTACTCCTTGAGTACGTAGGAAAATCACTTTTTTCTAGGGGGAGAGTCGACTGCCGCATTTTCTTACATCCGATATAATTAGAAAATTTAAGCTGGGTAAGGCTCAATTGGAAAAATGGTCTACAATAAGAATCAGCATAATGAAAGCTTTTAGACAGAAGATGCATGCGGAACGGCTGACGCGGAAAGAATCCAGACAAACAAGAATATAAATATGTATATAAACTGCAGCACTTGGCAACTAACAAAATCTCATGGGTGATAAAAGCGCGTCTTCAAATAGTTACAACTGACCGGTAAACATGCCTAGCCCACTCTGTAATACCGGAGAAAATGAGGATTTCTCTCACTTTTTAGAAGGATGTCCAAGCCTTAAAGATCACACATGGGCGACCCTTACGAAAGAGGAGCTACATGATATCCTAGATAATAAAACTAACGAGAAGGCCAAGCTAACTTCGTCTGTGCCGAAGTTTTTATACCCTTGCAAATGCTGTTTTTGAAATGTCAGAGTTTAAGAACGCTTACATAAAAATCAAAAATTTGTCTAACTAAAACCCATTTTCCGACAGATAAACATTTGATTTCTACCAACATATCAAATTAACAATCGCCGAGTTTAAGAAAGATAAAATTTAAAACCAAAAAATTCACTAAGACTCATTTTCCGACCGATCAGCCTTAAGATATAGTCATCCGATTTCGAACAAATTTTGCGAATGTATTTAAAAGCGTATAGAATTAGTAATCAGTGAATTTAAAGACGCTTACATTAAACACAAAAAAAATTTCCTACTAGGAACCATTTTCGACCGATTGGTTCTATGGCTACCATAAGATATAGTCACCCGATGTCGATCAACTTTTCCAAATTAGTTTGAAAGCGCTTAATATTAAGAAACACCGACCTTAAGAACGATTTACTTGAAAACAAAAAAGTTTTTTTCACTAGACCCATTTTCCGACCGATCGGTCCTATGGCAGCTATTAGATATAGTCATCCGATTTTGACCAAAATCTGACCAAATTTGTTTGAAAGCTTATAATATTAATAATAGACCAGTTTGAGGACGCTAACATTGAAACAAAAAAGTTTTTCTCAGTAAGACCCATTTTCCGACCGATGGTTTCTATGACAGCTGTAAGATATACTCATCCGATCTTGACCAAAATTTGCAGACCTGTTTGAAAGCATATAATATTTATATTGGCGGAGTTTAAGGACGCTAACATTTTTTGTCCGATGGTTCCTGTGGCAGCTAAAAGATATGGTGCACTAAAAAGAAGACTCTATGCTAAATTTCATCTCGATAGCCTTAAAACTGAGAGACTAGTTGGCGTAGAAACAGACAGACAGACGGACGGACAAGGCTCAATCGACTCAGCTCGTCGCCCTGATCAAGAATATATATAGTTTATGGGGTCGGAAATGAATATTTCTTTGCGTTGCAAACTTCTGGGCAAAATTATAATACCATTGGACTGGTTTCCCTACTTAAGAAAAGCTATGCTTTATAGAAAAGAGAAATTGGAAACACTATAATATTATATACAACATTACAAATGAAACAGATGAAACGCAGGCACATTAGTCAAAGCCCCATACTGCTGAACGATCTGACATCTTGGGAAGACCAGGGAATTCAAGCGTAGTAAGTGGGTGAGGCAAAATTTGCTTGGCCGACGGACGATTCGTGCAACCAATTCGGCTATGATATTTTTAGTTTTTATTCACAATGTTATTAATCATGTTATTCTGTAGTTTTAGTTTTATTCATTCATTTTATTCAACATTTTGATTTATAAAAAAATTATTATGATAATTATTATAATAAATTAGTGTTTTTTGGTGGTGGTAGATAAAGGGTTCTCTTTATGTCCTAAAGAGCAAAAAAGGTCGGTTCAATAATTATTTTAACTTTCTCTGATTAACTTTAAACGATTCGACAACCAGGGGTTAACCAGGGTAGAGTCAACGTCGTTAAGAACCCACCTGATTTTATTGTTTTTTTTTTAGTTGATTTTGTCTGTAGTTATTAAGTCAAAATTCATAGTCGTTGTTTTGTTGGATGAGCATTACAAGTAATAACAATAAAAAGCAACAAGCAAACAAATTGGCATTTCAAAAGTTGTTATTTTTCTTTGTATTTGTTTTTTCTGTCTGTATTTTACTACCTTTAACAATTAATGGCCTACAAGCAACAGCAACAGCAACTACAGTAAAAATTTCACTAAACACAAAAAAAAACCAAAAAAAAAAAAAAACCCAAATTAAATTTAAATTGCGCGGATTTACGCCAGCATGATTTTTGAGAGTTTTAAACAGGCCGCCACCGCCAAGCACAATCTTTTGATCCATCTCTTTCCCACACACACACACACGTATATTTATACAGTGTGGAACTTATGTGGGAGGTGGTTTGTGAAAGCTTTTTTTTTTCTAAACATTTATTTTGATCTCTTTTTTTTCTCGACTTTTCGCTTAAATGTTGCATGCAGTTGACAAGACGACAGTGCACAGACAACAAAAACAACAACAAAATCATTTCAAATTAAATGTAATTCGTTGCAAAATAAAAACAAAAAGAGCAAAAATAAAGGGAAAATCGCTGTGCTGGTAGTTAGTTTTTCATTTGGTGAAAGTTTTTCTGTGGTTTTTCTATTCGTTTTTCAGATTAATTTTAATGAGATTAAATAAAATAAATTAAATTAGACAAATTGCACAATGAAATTATAAAATGATGAATGATTAAATGGTTTGAGTACAAAAGATCTCTAAATAGACCTGCGTGCCACTTATATAAGCGGAAGGTGAACAAAAATCTTACTTGGAAATTTGAACTGTTTTGGGTTTTGAGTTTTACTTAGACCTTGAATCACAGATTAGGGGCTTTGTTCGACTCAGCCGAACACTTAAAGATACATTTTGTGTAGGAAACTAATTGAAAAGTAGTAACTTTTCTGCTGACAGTTTAAATTGCTTCTGTCGAAGTAGCAAAAGTTACAAAATTTTTACTTTTCACAGGTTGGACTTTTTTCAACTTATCAATATGAACTCTTTCTTCTGCTTTTGATAAAAACAGTAGCCGCAGCAAAATGAAAAGCAAAAATAGATTATTGAGAAAAATAAAAGCAGCAAGCGACGTCTGGCTTTAAGATTTTGATTTTGATTTTGCTGATGATTTTTTTCAGTGCCATAAGTCGAAGCAGCAGCATGTGTGCGCTTTTGCCAGTCGACGGCAGCTGTCGCCACGATATTTTCTCGGGATTAACAAGACCACCAAAATTTAAAGCAACGCAACAACATTATTGTTTTCAGCGCGCTGTTGTTGTTACCTTCAACCAAGCCTAGACAAGTGCCCAGTCGGACTTGGCGGAATCTGGCAGTGTTCTTTTTACAAGAAAGAATGCACTACCAATATTTGCTGTATGAAAGACGGCATGCCATCTGTATGAAAACGGTTGCACGTTACTTTTTGCAGTGGATTAGAAGCGAAGAAGTCTGCACAACATGCAAACGTCCCTTCTAATGGCACGCATCCAGCACCCGTCCTATTGGAACCTCAAATAGGACCCGAAAGATTAAGGATCGTTCGTTTCTTGCAAACATGTTCTTTTTGCAGCATGTTGGAAGGCATAAAATCTGCATAACATGCAAACGTCCCTTCTAATGGCACGCATGCAGCACGCGTTCTTTTGGAAACCAAAATGCGAAATGAGACCCGGAACAGAGAATCAGCGAAAAGCAATGGTTAAACAATTATGAAAACCAAGGGGAACATGCAAAAAAGACTTTGTTTTTCAGAGTCGCAGTGTCAATTTTTGCCAAGCCCCCGCAAAACGTCTTATCTCCAGATATAGATGGTTCGTACCTTCTAGAGATATTTGGTAATCAAAATTATTAATCGATTTGCAAAGGATTGATAAAGATCGGATGAACTAAACTCAAGTTATGACCAAAAGAAAGTTCGCTGCCGCAGTGCAGGCTACCAAAATGGTCACAGAAGTGGCGCCATCTTTTGTTCAGTTTTGAAAATCTCTCAATAAGCATTGCTTAAAGCTTAAATCAAATTGTTGCATGAAAAACCCTTATTTAAATCAATTTTACGAGCTGCAAATATATATAAACCTCGGAATGATAAAGATAGGCTGAACAATACTCAAATTATGAGTTATCTTATAAAAGAGAGTTCGCTGCCACAGCGCTGCTACTGCAGGTACGGAGTATATTACAGTCGGTATTGACCGACTTTCTTACTTGTTTAAACTTGCGTTTTTGAATAGGTCTTGCCAAATCTATGAATTTCAGTTCTTAGTTGGCTGGCAAGGCTGCAAAGCGGTCCGGAACCGAACTCGTTACCATGAACCGGATCCCTTATATTTTAGACTTCTTGGAACACTTTTTCGAAAAATTAGGTTCGGTTAACCAAATTAAGTAATCTCAACATATTTTAGTACAAACGATTGCGTTTTGAACAAAACTTGGATGACATTTTATGTAATTTGACAAAAATAATGTAAACAGAGAAAAAAAATACGCAAAACTACACGAAAATGTGCGAATTCTACACGTTTTGACCGGGATTTTCAACCGATAACGTTTGTGTAGCCTTTCTGCACTCCGCGTTAAGAAATGAGAAAGCTAAACGCGACGTGTTGAAAAGCTACACGAAACTTGTAGGATTTCAATTTCTAAAAGCGCCGAGCAGAAAAAGAAAGCTACACGCAACGTGTGGAAAAGCTACACGAAACGTGTAGGACTTCAATATCTAAACGCGCCGTGCAGAGAAGCTACACAAACGTTATGGGTTGAAGATCCCGGTGCCCACGCAGCATTTAGCTTTTCAACACGAGGCGTTTAGATATTGAAATCCTACACGTTACGTGTAGGATTTCTGCACGTCGCGTGTAGCTTTCTGAATTCTACATTTTGCGTGTGCAATTTAGCAGGGCGCAACACGTTTCGTTTAGCTTTGACGTTTCTACACGCGCCGTGCAGCCATTTTTGTTTTCTGCGTGTATGGTTCGTAACCGTTGGTTACTAGCTCATGCGGAAAGAACCCGTCTGAACGAAACCTACACTGCATTGAATAGACGGTTTCGATTCGCTTAGCGTGAGCCCTATGATCTAGTAACCGAGCATATTTTTATACCGATTATACCTAAATCTCCAGATAAAAGAGTAATATTTTTAAAAATATGTATCAATAAATCGAACCAAAACCTTGTGTTTTGGGGTTCCAGGAACCGGTCAGCCGACCAAACCTTTGATTTTACAACCGGTTCGAACCCCCGGACCGAACCTTCTGCAGAATTTTAGAGGTTTGCAGCCTTGGAACCACCAAAATATTCAAAATTTCTGTTCTGGCTAATGTTGAGGGCCCTGTTCGGGTTGCTGATCTGATTTCCGTTCTCATTCATATTGTGGTTACAGTTCTGGCTCCGGTTTTAGATCCGTGGTTCTGAGTTCGTACAGCACCCCAATTTTCTCGACCTTTTTATCTGGTTTTCTTCACCTCAAACTTGTGGTGGTTGAGATGTAGCTATTTGGTGTCCCCTTTGCCATTTTAAAACTATTTTTAAAATTCCTTTTATATTTCAGCTTAATTTTTTGGTACTTTTAAAAAAAGTTCTGGTTTATTCATTAATGATTTGATTTTCCTTCAAAAATTATCCTTAGACAGCTGACCCAAAAGGGATCTAAAGTTTGTACTTTATTCATTTTAAAGATCCATTCCCACAATGCATCATTTTACATAATTACCAACTCAAGTACCGTCCATTGTAACCAAGAAATTTTCCAACAAATAACAACTTTATATAGAAGTCAACAAGAACAACAACAGAAAGCAAAAAAATAAAAAAAATAATGCTGACGACCGCTTAGAGGTCGCTTGGTTTAGTCTAGCATAGAATGACGGCAACAACATGTACGTACGTATATATAAATATATATATTTATATAACTCTGAGCGTTGGCAGAGCTGCCGCCGACACTCGACAACGTCGACGGCGGGCGTCCTTCAAGCGAGCATTAGAAGCGTCAACGAATGACCTAAAGTAACCCAATGGAGAAGGCAAACTACTGCAAACGATGAAGGCAACAAAAAAAAAAGAGTATTGCACAATGCAGCCAACGCAACGATAGAAGAGAGGAAGTGGGCAACCAAAGTGGGCGTGAAACTTTAGAACAAAAGACCATCACAAACAATAGAGAGTTAGACTTTGGAAAAGGTGGAAAATGGAGCTAAAAAAAATTGTATTTTATGATATTTTTATAACTGACATCTCCCTGCTGTTTGCACTATAGAAACAAAGTTAAACCAAGCCAAGCGAAGTCGACTTCAATTGAGGTCAGCACTTCAGGCAGCAGGGTGAAGGGAAGCGAAGTGAGAGAGAGGTGATGGTGGTGGTGGTGTTGTTGTTGGTGTCCATGCCAGATGATAACAACCACATAAATAGCATCAACATCAACAACAACATCAACTCAGGAAAGGCGACAAGTCTAACAAGTCCATCAAACGAGAAGAACTGGAACAACGACACAATGGAAACTGTACAAACTAAGCTACTAGAGAATGGCAGTAGTGTTCTGTGTTATGGGCTAAAAGCTTGGGGATTAAAATAGTGAGAAATAACTAAACTAGGAATTTTAATAATTCTTTTTGGATAAAGTCTCTAAACAAATGTAAGTTTCTATTTCTGATACCTTAGATCTTAAACCTTAGATCTCTAAAATATTTTCCAAAATTTAAAAATCAACTTTTTGTCCATATTGCCCTGGGTACAAAGTCGAATCTGTCTTGTTCATTTTCATTTTTTCATTTTTTTTTTTTTCTAAATCTGCAATTTCAATTGCCGTCACAACAGCCAGCCCGACAGCCACTTGCAACAGCAGCAGACAAGACCCACAGAAAGCAACAGAAAAAAAAATCAAATCAATGGAATGCGAATCAATAATCTTAAAGTTGTGTTTTCGTTTCGTTTATTTTTTTTTTTGCGCCTTCATCTTTTGCTCTCGAAATGCAATTTGCGATTTCATTTCATTTATGGCTCCGCTTTGCACTGGTTTTTCTCCTGCTTTGACTGCACCACCACCTCCTCTAGGCCCCCCCTGCCGCCGTTGGTGAATTTGCCAATCAAATTGACACGCTTTCCCTTTGCTTCATTTCCTTTACAACGCCGCCGCCCTCTCCAAAGTGTTAGCTTTAGTCACTTTTATTTGCATTTAAATTACGTTGGAAACTCGGGCTGGCTTTTGGGGTTTTCATTGGATATTTTCTTTTTTAATGATTTCAGTTTTGTCGGGGGGGTCTCATGGGTACAGTTTGATGTCGTCGTCGTTATGAACTTTATAACTTTCCCATAAATTGAACATTTGATACTATTTTAATGAATTCCTTTTTTTTTTGTATCGAAAGGAAGAGTTTTTATGAAAGTTGGCATTGCTTAATTTAATTTAAAACAATTTTCTAACAAGTTGGCAGTGCCTTGGACAGTTTGAAGTCATTTTATACTGTTTAAAAAGATGATACCTACGAATCAAGACTCTTTAGCAAATCATTTTTAAAAGGTTAAAGCAATTTTAAACTTCTTTAAAATAGGCTTTATGACTTTTATACCATACCCACGCAATTTAAATCAAATTTATAACAAGTTGGCAGCTCTCTAGACCATCTAGAGCAATTCCAAGTTACTTTAATACAAAGTGATGTCCGCCTAAAGAAATATTTTCGAATTTTAAGCCACTTTGTATTACGTTGAAAGCTTGTTAGATAATTTGAGACTATGACAGGCAGCTCTGAGAAAGCTTTCCGTTCAAATCAGTTAAGTTTAATACCATTTTGCAACAATTTGGCCACGCTTCAGACCGTTTGAACAAATTTTAAGCTACTTTTAATACAAGGTGGAACAATTTTCGAATTTGAAGCCAATTTATATACAGCTGGCAGCTTCTTAAAAGTTTGAGAGCAGCATAATAAGCTGCTTAAAGACCGGCTGGAAGAAATCTTTGAATTTGAAGTTTTTTTTTTTAACGATTTGAATCAATTTAAAGCTTCTTCAAAAGCAAGTGGTAGCGATTTGAAGCTAACTTTTATCCATTTTGTAACAAACTGACAGCGCCTTGGTAAGTTTTAGACCAGGGGTCGGCAAAAAACACATTCACATTTTGGCATTGCGTATGTGTGTGTGGAGCCACTGACAGAAAGTGCATTTTGTCGGCTTAATTGTTGGCGAAGCAGCGTTGCGAAGAGCTTATACTGCCGGTGTATCGACGTGTCTGCCACTGAGCACTTTAGTATGCAGAGTAGATAGATAAGCTTATTTAAAACAGATTAAGGAAAGATTTTTACAAATCACTCGGTTTTAAGTACATTTTGTAACTAGTTGGCAGCTCATTAAAAGGTTTGTAACACAGGCTGGCAGCGCTTAAACACACTACAAGCGCACATCCAACAACTTTAAGCCATTTGATAACAAGTTGACAGCCCCATTTAAAATTTAAGACAATGCTTAAGTGCTTTAAGATAAACTAAATCCTTTAAAACAATTTTAGATTG